>LR812519.1:71605600-71715600 GCA_903798195.1 Danio kyathit
AATAACTGTGCTTATCACTGGGTGACAAGCTGTTATAATATGCTGAAAGCATTATGTAAATAATATATAATCAATATAACTTATCTCTAATACAACAACAAACTCTGTACCGCATCGGTTGTCATTCCCTCGCTGTAAATGCTAGGGCTCCCAGTTTTTCTGCAACCTCGATGCGCGCTCATCCTGAATGTTTACAAACTGGTAATTTGTCTATTACACACACGTTTTTACCCAAACAGGTAGACACTATACAATTACCTGTACAAAGTAGTCAGAAAATTAACAACCATCTGATACATGCATCATTTTCCAACAACCCACAGATAAAGCAAGCTGCTCAGGCAAGACAAAATATACGACCCTTAGACAAGTAATGCAGTGTACTACTTGTGTCATTTGTGTTCAAATAATGAATAATAATAAAATAACAATGACATGTGTTTCTCCTCCAAATCAAACAGAACAATCCAGTTTGAGAGTTGATTTCCTCACTTTATTGTACTTGTTTATTGTACTGAATAAATTCTAATGTGGTGAGTTGAACATAAACTTGTATGAATCTCTCAAATCAAACAATTCTGCTTTTCTAACAAATCGGACCAGTTAATGATGAACTTTAAGTGGAAAATTAATTAATATGATTTATTAAGTTACTGAGTTATTTCGTCACCTTAGAATTATAAGGTTCTATCTGACATTTTTGTCAAAATTGAGTTATTGACATATTCTTATTAAATGACAACTTATTTACATTATGGGATGTTTTTTTTACATGTTGATTACATTTTAAGACTTATTTAAAAAACAAATCTTACATGCATACTGTTTGCTATGGAATTCAAAAACTTTGAAGCTCAATATCTCAAAATCATTCAGAACGCAGATAGAACCTTATAATTTCAAGGTGACGGATTGTTAATTTATTGGTCAGCTTGTGCAGTGATTTCTTTTTTCTTTCTTTCATAAACCTTATATTATAAGTTAATAAATTAAAGGTGCAGTATGTAAGTTTGACACCCAGTGGTTGAACTAGGTATTGCACTCCTGGATCATAATAAAGGCACGCCGGGATGCCAGGTTGAGTACAGGAGCAAGTGATTTAAACTGTGTTCTAAATAAAGCAACGACACGCGATAGAGGGAATATTTTCCATATTAAAGGGAGTTTTGGTTCTAACCAACACCTCGAATTGATATATTAGAAACAGCTTTCTCACAGCTGAACAACAGAAACCAGTGACAGATCACCTCAGGTAAGCCTCGTGTGCTTTATTTATAGCTAAATGCTAACAATGTGAGTTTGAATGCATTTTACATGACATGTATTGCCATATACTGAAAGCAGAAAGTTCACCTCAGATCTTGAAAATACAATAAACCATTTGAAATTGAACTTTAGAATTAAACACATATGAGTGATTCAGCATCTGCCTTTAATGATGTTAAAGAGGCTTAATATGTATTAAATAGATTCTAAACCTTACCGTTTCGTGAGTAAGTGCATATTCTGTGCTTCTGAAAGGCTGTATTTACATTTCTGTCGTGTTTCGTCTGGTGCAAACAGGCAGCTCATCACTCATCACAATCTCGTCACAGCGTGTTGTTAGGACAGTGGTTACAATGTAACCTGCTCACGTTCGTAATACTTATGTCATTTGCTAATTAATAACCTTATGTGGAACTGAATCTGTCTCATTTTGACATCTGATACTGTCCACTGACACTGTCGCATTTCGCTCACGGACGCATGCTTTCAGAGTCTTTCTGAATGAATAAATGAAATATGCTGTTTTCCAACAAGGCAACCCAGAGTGCTGAATTATAATTGGCTAAACTGGCATTGTGCATGTGACATTTACCTAAACAAAGACAGCGTTCCGGCACGGAAAAATCATTTTCAAAGCAGAATATCTGACTTCAGCATTGTTTTTCAGTTAAACAAGTATGTTCACTTGGGATGTTTCTTAAATATCTGCCCACATATTATGCACCTTTAAGTGTTGGTTCTCTAATTTAAGTGACACTCTTAGTCCACTAACTAATATATATAAGAATCAATCACTGGCACAACAGTACTAGCAAGAGTGGGTGTGATTTTGGCAAGTAGGATGTGATCCTGGATTAAAATCTGTTTAGATCTTGGAACTTGATTCCTGTTTGAAAATATGATCCATCTCTATGGATATAGATACATCCATCTGCAACACACACATGCACAACAGAGAGAAAACACAAGAGGGCAGAAAAGGGTATATGTACACAGACTTTTAATTTCAGCAGCCAGCCTCAGCACTTCCGGTGAACTGTCTTTCCATTATAAAATGGCCACGTTTATTTCTTTAAAAACCATTGTTCCTTACTGGGCAGCACAGTGGCGCAGTGGGTAGCACATTCGCCTCACAGCAAGAAGGTTGCTGGTTCAAGCCTCGGCTTGGTCAGTTGGCGTTTCTGTGTGGAGTTTGCATGTTCTCCCCGTGTTGGCGTGGGTTTCCTCCGGGTGCTCCGGTTTCCCCCACAAGTCCAAAGACATGCGCTATAGGGGAACTGATAGGCTAAATTGTCCGTAGTGTATGAGTGTGAATGAGTGTGTATGGATGTTTCCCAGTGATTGGTTGCAGCTGGAAGGGCATCTTCTGTGTAAAACATATGCTGGATAAGTTGGTGGTTCATTCCGCTGTTGCGAACCCTGATTAATTAAGGTACTAAGGCGAAAAAAAAGTGGGTCTTAGACTGGACATTTTAAATTAAATTACATTTCCCCCCCGCCATGTCTTTATAATATTACAATTTATTTAACCCCAATATTTTCAATGGAGTTTCTGCGCTAGCTTGCTGGTACTGACGGCTCTAGCTTTTACACAGTCCAGTGTTTCCCCTACCATTATATTAGGGGGCCGCCCCGCCCTCCCAATGGCTTTCCCCGACCCCTTGAAGTCAAGTTAATTGTATTTTTTATATAGCGCCAGATCACAACTTCTTTTAATAAACAAGCTAAATAGCCGTATGTAATATCTTATTTAGGGCAACGCAGTGGCGCAGTAAGTAGTGCTGTTGCCTCACAGCAAGAACGTCGCTGGGTCGCAGGTTCGAACCTCGGCTGGGCTGGGTCAGTTGGCGTTTCTGTGTGGAGTTTGCATGTTCTCCCTGCGTTCGCGTGGGTTTCCTCTGGGTGCTCCGGTTTCCCCCACAGTCCAAAGACATGCAGTACAGGTGAATTGGGTGGGCTAAATTGTCCATAGTGTATGAGTGTGAATGTGTGTGTGGAAGTTCCCAGGGATGGGTTGCGGCTGGAAGGGCATCCGCTGCGTAAAATCGTGCTGGATAAGTTGGCGGTTCATTCCGCTGTGGCGACCCCGCAAGGGACAAAGCCGACAAGAAAATGAATGAATGAATGAATATCTTATTTACACAACAGCATGTGATTTCTGTCTCTACATGGTTGCGGGTTTACAAGTTTCTCCTCTCTGAATCGCGCACGGTGGAGTTCTACAAGGCCATTCTCTGCTGTATAGGAATGAGAGTGCGTGTGCCACATCTTACAGGACTGAAGATGCACGTGTGCTCTCGTATATTATGCATAGCCTACAAGCAGCCACAACACAGGTAAATGATGTGTGGAAGCGTAATGCGATCGCGTCACAGCAGCTATACAGATGCGATGAGACCTCTGTTTAGTTTATTGGCGCGACATGTTCACACCTAAATGGTTATAAGAGACGTGTTTAAGATATTACATCCAGCATCCTTCATTTATTCTCTTAGGTAAGGCAAGATCTACTCTTAAGGTTCATACTTAGAGGGAAATTGTGCTTAATGCATAATAAAGCTTGAAGCATTAGAATCAGTACTCAGCAGTGTTGGGGAGAATACTTTGTAAATGTATTTAGTTACAGAATACAGAATACCTGCTTTAAAATGTATTTTGTAACGTATTCCGTTACTTTGCTTAATCCTGGTACTGTATTCTAAATACTTGGAATACTTGGAATACTTCCCCTTGAAAACAGTCAAATACGTCATACGCTAATTTGCATATTACTGATGTCATCACGTTATACCTTTTCTGTTTGTTTAACAGCCTATGGTAAATAAATGGGGTATTATATTTGCACTACGCTTTATGTAAGCTTGTCAATTTAACTAAATTTATTGCTGTTTGAATACAGTATATCATTATAGATGTGTAGTGAATTTGCAGTAATCGCTCAGACGTAATATACTCAGACAAGTTCTGAAACTCTCACTTAAAACATCTCTGATTGTGAACAATAAACGGTCAAATTAAATTGTTAAAATAAAGGAGAAGCAGATCAGTTTGACTGTACAAGGGAAATACCTTCACACTCCCGGTGCTAAATCATTTGCCGTCGGTACGCAGAGGGGTGATCTGCTGTCAGGCTGCAGGTGGGATAGGCTGCTGTACGAGGACTGGGCCGCCTCTCACCCGCAGCTCGTTGAGAAGAGTAGGGACGGTACAGTAATGGACAAACGTCAGTCTATAAAAATCTCCAGTAACACACAAAAAAGTCGCTAGATATGTCGCTTTTTTTAAATTTTGTCGCTAGGGGGGTCTGAAAAGTCGCTAAGTTGGCAACACTGGCGCGAACTGAAGAGCGGGGAGCGGGAGGGGAGAGAGATGGGGAGATGGAGGCGCGCGACCGGAAGAGCACGCGCACAAGCACCAGGTTTCAGCCCGGACTGTACCAAAATGCTGAGGAGCGGGGGGCGGATGGGGGGGATTCCGGGAGTTTACCGGGAGACAGAACAATACGGGAGACGGGTCTGAAATACGGGAGACTCCTGGGAAAAAATGGGAGTGTTGGCAGGTATGGCAGCAATAGACATTTCGAAGTGCTTATCTGTCATTCTGTTGCGATAAGGAGTAAAAATAAGTCCTCCCTGGCTGAAGAGTCAGAGGAGCACTTGATGGCAATGTAGTGTTGTACTTGATGAAGAGGGCTTTGAGCGTAAACGAAACCTCTGAAAGTGCAAACGAAACATCAAGCAGCGAATTCACGAACAATGACGGCAAAAAAAGCAGTTTATTTGAAAACCATGGTTGTTGTCCGGTTGTTCGGTGTTTGCGATCGTCCTTTTTGCTGCGTGAGAAAATGGAGGTGTGGCGTGAGAACAGGGTCATTTGCGTGAGTCTCACTGAGTTAACGCTGGGGATTGCAGTCAGGAGTGTAGCTTCTGTTTCTATGGTTTCGGCGGCCAGACACGCATCGCCCGAAGTATTCCAATGGTATTAGGAAAGTAACTGTATTCTAAATACCCTGTTTAAAAATAGTAACTGTAACGGAATACAGTTACTCATGAATAGTATTCTAAATACGTACCGCCGGTACATGTATTCCGTTACTCCCCAACACTGGTACTCAGTATCGGCCGATCACCATGACAAGGAATCAGTACTCTGTATCGGCTGCACAAATCCTGATAGGAGCATCCCTAGCTTTGATCCAACTTGGATGTCAGAGCAGCAATACTCCCCCTGGCTGTACAAGACTGATCTTAGTAAGTAAGTCAGTAAATACACCCTTAGGAAAAAGAAGTATACTATAAGTATAAGTAAAGTTCAGGTATAAAAGTATACTTTATTTAGTAAGTAAATAAGTCTATTAAGATACACTGCAGTGACAAAAGCTGCACTTTGTGGATAAAAAAGTTATAGAAATAAATGTTAATTTTTTAGCTTGTACGGTTTTACAGTTCAGTTGTTCAGTTTTTTTACTGCTGTCATTTAAAGAAACAAATTAACACCGTGACTCCTTGTGTCGGTGTCAGTCTGATGCTGTAAAAGCAACCTTGTTAAATTGAAAATAGTCACATTAAGCTTTCACCGGAGGTTTATCATTGGCTGAAAAGCACTAGCTGTGCATATAGCTCATTACAGTCAAAACTCAAGCTCATATGCCAAACCTAAACCTTTAAAGTGCACAGTTGATCTAAACGTAAATGTATTGTAATCTAATGTGTATTTATATAGCGCATTTATTGTGTATGGCCATACACCCAAAGCGCTTCACAATCATGAGGGGAGTCTCTCCACACCACCACCAGTGTGTAGCATCCACTTGGATGATGCGACGGCAGCCACAGGACAACGGCACCAGTGCTTCACCACACACCAGCTATAGGTGGAGTGAAGAGACAGTGATATTCGGTGGATGGGGATGATTAGGAGGCCATGATGGGTAAGTGCCGATTGAGTGACTTTGGCCAGGACACCAGTGTTACACCCCTGCTCTTTACGAGAAGTGCCATGGGATTTTTAATGACCACAGAGAGTCAGGACCTCGGTTTAACGTCTCATCCGAAAGACGGTGCCCACTGACAGTGTAGTGTCCTCTTCACTATACTGGGGCATTAGGACTCACACAGACCACAGGTTGAGTGCCCCCTGCTGGCCTCTCTAACACCACTTCCAACAGCAACCTAGTTTTACCCATGTGGTCTCCCATCCAGGTACTGACCAGGCTCAGCCCTGCTTAGCTTCAGTGAGTAACCGGTCTTGGGCTGCAGGGTGATATGGCTGTGTCCTAAAGAACATCTCTACTTTTTCATTCAAGTCAAAACGAGTGAATTTGGAACGTCCTTCTCCAAACCAAATGCTCGTCCTACATGGGCTGCATGTGTTGTGACGAAATGTACACATTTGGCATAGTTCCATGACTATATACTGTTCAATAATACTCTCGACCTCCCAAAGATCAACAGAACAGGTGCCAGTTTACCAAAGGTTGTGTTTGCACGACTGCTTTTGCAGGTCATTTACAGGAAATCTGAAGCTGATTGCAGTAACTCTTCAAATACTTGTGAGATATTGGACAAAACAGCTCATTTTTATTTATGTCTAGACACAGAGATACTAAACAGATGCTGATTTTAAATGCTTGATTCTTCGTCATTATGTGTGTTACATGATGTGATGCTGAGAACAGGGGTGCGGATCCAAATGCAGAGTCTTTATTCAGACAGAGATGTATAAGGGCAATCCAGAGTCGTGGTCAATTAAGCAGGCAGCATGCAACGTACACAAACAAACAAGGCGAAGGTCAAAACACACGGGAAAACAAAGCAAGGACAACACGTCGTAATGTTTCGCATACAGATCAACAAGACTCAGCAACAGCGAGTGCTTCTGTGTTGTTTAAATAGTCCATGTAATCAGTCCGTGAGCAGCATCAGCTGTGTGAGTGATTGCAATCAATGATGACAGGAGCAGGAGTGTGTGTGTGTGTGTGTGTGTGTGTGTGTGTGTGTGTGTGTGTGTGTGTGTGTGTGTGTGTGTGTGTGTGTGTGTGTGTGTGTGTGTGTTGCATGACTGGATATGTAGTTCATTATGAGGCAGGATTGTAGTTCTTTAGTGATCTGTGTTTACACCAGCGATCTGCACAGGCGAATAACTGGTGATTGTGACAATGTAAATGAATTCAAAATCATTGTTCAATTATTTTGGTTTTGGTGAATTGGATAAACTAAATTGTCCATAGTGTATGAGTGTGAATGAGTGTGTATGGATGTTTCCCAGTGATGGGTTGCAGCTGGAAGGGCATCCGCTGCATAAAACATATACTGGATAAGTTGGCGGTTCATAACGTTGTGGCGACCTCAGGTTAATAAAAGGACTAAGCCGAAAAGAAAATGAATGAATGAATGATACAATTGATCATAATATTCTCCTTGATAGGCTTGAAAATGGTGTTGGTATTACAGAAACTGCATTGGCCTGGTTTAGGTCTCATCTATGAGAACGTTATCATTTTGTGTTAGTTAATGAAGAGGCATCATACAGATCAAAAGTACACTGTGGGGTACCACAAGGCTCAGTTCTTGGTCCCTTACTGTTCACACTATATATGCTAGGTGATATCATTCAAAAACAAGGAGTTCCACTGTTATGCTGATGATACACAACTTTATATTTCCTCTCAACCTGATAACTTGTATGAATTTATGAAATTAACAGATTGTATAGCTGATATTAAAAATTGGATGACTAAAAACGTCTTATTACTAAATTCAGATAAAACTGAGCTCTTGCTTATTGGACCCAAAAACCTCACACGCAAAAACCTAGAACACTGTCTAACGCTTGATGGATTCTTAGTTCAGTCCTCATCTTCAGTCAACAATTTGGGGGGGATTTTTGATAGCAACCTGTCATTTTATGGCCAGATTTCAAGCATCTGTAAAACTGCGTTTTTTCATCTTAAAAATGTTGCCAAACTTCAACATATGCTATTAATGGCTGATGCGGAAAAGCTTATTCATGCTTTCATGACCTCTCAATTAGATTATTGTAATGCATTACTAGGCAGCTGCCCTGCTGGCCTAATAAACAAACTTCAGCTGGTTCAAAATGCAGCTGCTAGAGTGCTTTCTAGAACAAAGAAATATGATCATATTACTCCAGTGCTCTCATCATTGCATTGGCTCCCTATTAAATATCGTATAAATTTGACAATTTTATTGACTACCTACAAAGCCCTGAACGGCTCAGCTCCTCAGTATTTGAGGGAGCTCCTGGTGTATTATAGCCACTCATGTCCTCTACGCTCAATTCATTCTGGACAATTGATTATTTCCAGAATATCAAAATCAACAGTAGGCAGTAGATCTTTCTCATATCTGGCACCTAAACTCTGGATCAGCCTTCCTAGCACAGTTCGGGAAGTAGACACACTCTGTCAGTTTAAAACTTGATTAAAGACACATCTCTTTGCATTAGCATACACATAAAACACAAATGCTTTTAAAATCCAAATCCTCTAAAGGATTGTTAGTCTGTATTATTTAGGGCAACCGGAGCCGGGAACACTTCCCTAATGACATTATAATTTGAACGGCATCTGCGCTTATGTTAGTCTTGTTTATTATTATTCCAGAGGTTTCCATAATCCTGGACCAGGCCGTATCCATAGCAGCTGCTGTGGTGGTTATGGAGGAGTGAAGAGCATGAGACTCCTGAAAGACCCCAGTGACAGATGCGTCCTCGCATTGATCCTGAAGGGAGAGCCTGTACACCAGCTGGTGACCATGATGGACGTCCAGCGTTCTCCAGCCTCCGGCGCCTAGACTGCAGCTCTGCACAAGACGTTTGGCCAGAGGAGAAATGGTCGTGCCCAACTGAGCCTGGTTTCTCTCGAGGTTTTTTCTTCACTTTCGTCAATTGGTGAAGTTTGTTCCTCCACTGTCGCCACTGGCTTGCATGGTTCGGGATCTGTAGAGCTGCGCATCGATGGATTTGCTCTTCAGTGTTTGAACTCTCAGCAGTGAATAATAAACCACACTGAACTGAACTTCAACACTGAAAACTGAACTGACACCGTTTCAATTTACTATAATCTTCTATGTGAAGCTGCTTTGACACAATCTACATTGTAAAAGGGCTATACAAATAAAGATTAATTGAATTGAATTGAATGAAAAATGAATGAATGAATGAATGAATGAATGTACAAATTTACAACTTGCATTATTGGTTCTATTATTACATTTTTTTCTATCATTTATTTCTCATTCATTGCATCTTTTATGATTTTGAAAATGTAACTGTATTCCACATTGTACACAAATGCTGCGTCCCAATTCGCATACTATCCCTCCTAGATAGCATTTGAAAATAGAATTAGTATGTCCCAAATCGTATGAAAAGAGTATGCCAAAGGTTCCCGGATGGTTTACTATTTCTGGTAAAAAATTTTAAGTGTAGAACCGTCTATACTCTAACCGCTGATATTGCCCACAATACATTGCGCGTTGGACGTGAATTTGATTAGCACTATAAACGCAGGTAAAAAGTGTAAATAAACTACAAACATGATGGACACGTGAGACCAACTGTCAAGTAGAGAGGCTTCTGTAAAGATATTTGTATGACTTAATTAAAGCCAACAGGAAAATATTTAAATCGAGTTTTCTGTGTTATATTTCATCTGCAACAACAATACTGACGTGTTTGGACATTAACGTCTGAATGCAGAATTATTCAAAGACCTGAGCAGATTTCTCTGCATGACAGAAGATTAACATGCTGCTGCTTCTCCAATAAGGTAGAAATTAAATATGAAAGAAATGTGGATGATGTGTGGATGATTGACAGGGCTCATAATGAAGCAACACAACGATCTGTTAACGAGGAAGAAGTATGTCTTAAAGCTTGCATATTCTGTAACGCACTCAAAAGTATTTTTCCTTCACAAAAAAAGTAAATACTTTTAGGGTGTAGTACAAGTATGCGAATTCGGACGCAGCAATAGTTAAAATGCTCCAGCAATACTGCAAGACAAATATCATGCCAATAAAGCAAGAGAGAGAGAGAGAGTGTAGTTTGGACTGTGAGCGCTGCTGGTATAAATGTGAGCGTCTGCAGGTTTACAGAAACACAGTCAGGATGGAGGTGAAGCTGCTGTTTCTCTCTGCTGTTCTTCTCTCCTCAGCGCTCCTCACACTCTGTGACCCACTGTGAGTATTACACACTCTTTCTTCACACATTCACTAAACCAAGCTTTTCAATAGGCTTGGGTATCACTTGTTTTGTTCGTTTTCAATACAATGGCATATCAATACCAATGACTGTATAAAATATGGACGACGCGACAGCGCCATTTTCCATTAAACGTTGTGAAGGAAAAAACGCCTCGTGACGGGCACAAACTGTCGCAAAAGACTGCTGAAATTGGAGCATACGCTTGTTTCACGCGACCGCCATTTTAGAACACGAAAGCGAGGCTGCGGTGGGAAGAAAGCCGGAAGTATAGGATCAGCACTGTAAACATTGCAACAACATGCTGTGTACTACAAACCTCCAGCTGTTGCTGTGACTTCAAAATGCAGAAATGGTGTAAACATCACTTTAATATCATTCAGTTCAGTTTAATATAAACAATTAAAAGCATATTAGGCGTCAAACAACATCACAATCTCTTTAAGAGTGATACGCTTAAGTGTCCTCCTAGACTTCAGTCCAGGGCAGCAGGTAAACACCGTGGGGACGCTTCCCTGCTTCAGCCTATGTAACCGGGTGAGTGATAAAACAGTGCAGTCCTCTGTAGCACATCTTCGTGTTGTCTTTAACAGTGTTGTCCCGGTACTGAAGTTTTAAAAACGTCAATTTCCCGCTAACATTTACGCGCCGCTGAGCGCGCTCATAAACACCGCTGATTTGCCTTAGTATTCACCAGTGCTCAACTGAATGACTGTGAAGGTTATCAGCTCGCTGCTCTTCACAGATTGAAAACACACATAGACGGATATTGGAGCGTTTTAAAGCCGTGAAGATCAGCGGACTCATCAGCTGATCGCTCGTCTGTGTTTGCACTCAGTAAACAGTGGTGAGGTGAACTGATGACCTTCACAGCCAATCATAGTGATTTCTGTTGAGCACGTGAACACAATGGCCAATCAGCGCCGCTGTTTAAGAACTCCATGAACAGTGTCTTAAATGTTAACGAGAAATTGGCGTTTTTTTATATTTCATTACGAAAATTTTGTATCGTGACTAGGGTAATGTAGATAAAGACTCAGTTCATTAACTTGAGTTTGATGAATGGCATCTAAAATGTGTGTTTGGGAAAGAAAACGTTAGCTAAGTAGTGCCATTTCCCTTAACTTAGCTGAAAATGAGGTCAAATATCCTTTTTTATTTTCACTATTCATTCAGAACGGATCGTCGGGTCACTCGGAAGGCGCTGAAATCATAAATTTGTGTCACTTTCTTTTCACTGATAAGATATACAGCCAGGTACACAACATTCCTGTGTGACTCAGTCTATACTTCCGGGTTTCTTCCCACCGCAGCCTCGATTTCGCTGTTAATAATGGCGGCCGCGTGAAATCAGTCTATGGGCATGCGAAGTAGGACTGCCTGATGGAGCCAGAGGAGGAGCTGCGGAATCGAACTTCCAACCAAACGCTTGTACATCAAATCAACCACGCCCCCCGAACTTCTCACTTGACCGCCGGTGTCTGCACCATAACAAAGGCTTGCTAATGCTAATACACTTTGCGTTTACATAGTAGCCTGCGTTTGCTGTTTTATCAACACAAATGGTTGTAATAACGTTAACAAAGTTGAGGTTTATATAATGAAGATTCAATCGCGCCAGCTCCGGGCCGCAGCGCACATTACTCGCGGGGTGATCCGGCAGCGTCGGCTCGCTAACGGCCGCCGCATCTGACCGGATGATTATGGACTCACTGCCCGAGTCAATCGGGCCAGATGCGGCGGCCATTAGCAAGCCGACGCTGCCGCATCCGAGCCGGATCGGCCCGCGAGTAATGTGCGCGAGTAGGTACAGCGGACGGAGTCGGGCCGAGGGGTAAGTCTCCTGCAGGCGAGAGTCTAGCCGGAACCGGCCCAAGTGTATTTTGCTATCTGGGTGGTTAGGAGTGTATCAACAAACCGATAAAGCCCTGACCTACCGAATAAACAGTGTTCCACCAGATCCTGTATGTCAGAAACTATAGTTTTCTGCTGAGCAACTCATTTTATCATGGTAAAATAACACAGAAATGGAATAATAACACTTCAGTCTCCTGCCGAAGCTCCGACGTCTGCTTTGAGAAACTGTCAATCACAGCTGTCAATCACGATGACACGCCCAGCATTAAATTACTGCTCCAAACATACTCTTTACAAAAATGAAGATCTGCACCAATATCAGCACGATAACCAGTGCCTTAACTTACCAGAACCATCTTTCGGAACCTTTTATTGCAAGTGTAAATAATTTTTTTATTTGGTCTCACGTCTCCTTCATTAACACGGAGGAGGCAGGCTTTAAGACTTGTACTGCAGCCAGCCCCCAGGGGGCGATCTAACGGCCGAGACCTTCACTCAAGAGCAGGCGTGCGGCACACTTGATCAATACTTTTAAAATGTTGCAAAGACAGAGCCTAAACAAATACAGCCACAAAATGATGGTGAATTACTCCAGAATGCATTTTTGGGGACTAACTGTACGTTAACATCGAAAGCGGCGAGAGCGTCAAAGTAGCCGGAAATCATTCCTTTTCAATGGGAGCCGGCGGCAAGAAGCAGCGCGGCGTGTCTTCGCCGGTGTGGCCGTCGAGGAGAGTTGAAATCAAGTCAACTTTATGGTAATGAGCTATGACGCGGTTCGGCGTCAAGCAGTCAGAATGCATAGATATATACACTAGATGTCGCCTACCCTGCTATTGTCTATTAGAACGAATGCGTCAATAGAGCCGCCATTTTAGTACAGGGTAGCGCTCCTTTGAAATGAATGCGAGACCAAGGTGAAGTGGAGGACTGTGGCCATCCAAAGCCAGAGAAATACACATATACACATATATCTATGATTGGTAGTTTTCCCCGGTGGTCAGTATGCAAATATTTTTTTAAATTACGAAATATTATAATTTTACATCACTTTTCATTGGTGTATGTGACCGCACGGGCATTCCTGACAAAGAGTGAGTGTTTGTGTGCATGGAAATGCATTACCCTCCTTCCCTGTTTAATTTGATCTAATCCATGTCCTGAAACACACCCCCTCTCCTGCTTTCACTTCTCATTCTGACGGAGGGAGCGATCCGTTTGTGAATGAATCTCCGTTATGAACGACTCGTTCACTTAGCCGACAATAATACATGTTTCTAGCACGGCAGCATCTTCTTGTCATATTTCATAATATAGTTTGCTTATTTTTATTCAACAAAACTAGCATAAGTCTAGAATTTAGTGCGAGTTGGTGCTACTTTGCCTTATGGTGAATGCAGCAAGAAACTGTATTATCATCAATAACTACTTTTTAAGCACAAAAGTTCATAACATACAAAAACATAAAAAACAAATTCTTACCAATGAAATGTTCTGCCTTTGTGCTTTGTTTTCTTTGTTTGCTCGTTACTACAACGCAAAAACAGCGCTAAAGTCCAGCATCTTCACATTGGCACACTGTCTTGAGTAGTGCGGTTGAATGACGTTTGTCCTAGAAGCACTGTACCAATGTGGCGGCGCTATTGACGCATGCTCAGGGTCCCTATGCGATATCTAGTGTATATATCTATGGTCAGAATGTAGAAGTCCACCGCTTGAGAGGAGTCCAGAAAACACAGTCACTGTGAACTTTGGTTCCGACCACAGTTATTCCCAAGGGTTTGATTATTGCGGTCGCTGGGTTTCCAATTATTTGCAATGTTTTCTTACAGGAACATACGTTAAAAAGTTACTGGCGAGTTACGGATGTGCATCAATGTTATATATATTTTTTTTTTATTTATTTTTTTCTTTAAAAAAAGCGGTAATCTCATGCGACAATACAAAACAGTATTGCTGCTTCAGAATATTTCAGGCATATGGACACATAGTGGAGCAAAGCCACACCACATGCAACATCTTCACATTAGAAAGCATGTTTTATGCGGGAATGTAACTGATATGATATGTTGCAACGGCTCCTTTAAATATGAGATCACTGTAGCAAGTACAAGTGCAAGACATGAAAACCCCCTATCCCAATGACATTGATTTGCCAAATGCTAAATGTAAACAATTCTTTTGCAGAAATGTGCTTATATTTGCCTTCTCCCGCAAAATACAGCACCTACTATAGTAAATAGGGCCACTATTATTAGTAATATGGCACCGTTTCATGTATTATTCATTTTATTATTATTCATTAAAGTGTTTCAGCACCCTAGGTTTCAAGCGCTCTGATTTGATCTCCTCAGATATGTGCTGTTGGCTCCTAATCTGCTGAGAGTGGGTTCATCCGAGAACGTGTTTGTGGAGGCGCAGGATTACTCTGGAGCAGCCCTTAATGTGATGATCACTGTAACAAAACACCCAAAGAAAAATATTCAGATCCTGACCAAATCAGTCACTCTGAATGCACAAAACAATTTCCAGATCCTCGCAGATATAAAGGTGACACAGCTTTAACAGAAGTTTTGTGTGTGGTGTGTGTGATTCATCAATTACAATTGTAATGTACTATTTCGTCTGCAAATTGTAAACTTCATTTTTCTTTCATTCAGACTCATGAAGAAAGCTAAATTAATGCATTTTCTGATATTTAGATCCCTGATGATCACAACTTCTCTGATGACCCTCTGGAGAAGCAGTATGTGTATCTGCAAGCTCAATTTCCATCTCACACTCTGGAGAAAGTGGTCTTGCTGTCATTCCAGTCTGGATATATATTTGTACAGACAGACAAGCCCATCTACACACCTGGTAGTGCAGGTAAGATTAAATGCTAAAATAAATTTGAGAACATTAAATATTTTATTCAAATAGTCAAAACTGTTTAGGCATTACTTGATTTTGATGCTTTGATCGTTTTAAATATTTCTATGGCTTTAACGTTCCAACTACATGTCCACTAGCAGTGTTTAGGGTAATTACAGACTGTCTGCTTTAAGGGATAGTTCATGCAAAAATGAAAGTCTATTTATTCACCCTCAATTGGTTTCAAACAATTATGAGTTTCTTTGTTTTGCTGAACCCAAAAAAAGATACTTTAAAGAAAGCTGGAAACCATTGACTTCCTTAGTAGGAAAAACAACTACAGTACTATGCAAGTCAATGGTTATCAGCTATATTCAATATATATTCATTGGTGTTCAACCATAGACTGTAAAAGATATGGACGTAGTATTCGTGACGTCACCCATAGGTTTCTGAAGAACCCAAATGAAGCTACAAGTGGGTGTGGCCAACCGGCACCATTTTGTTCTCGCGTCATCGCTCCAACTGGAGGTAACCAAATAAGGGCAAAGAGGCGGAGCGTGAGCGGAGACGCCCGGTAGCATTTGTTTAGACAGACTTTTCTTTGGGAGAAACGCTTAATACTTCATTACCTGCGACTCGTTTGTGTTCTGACCACATGTGCTTGGTTGTACACTATATCAATAAAGTGTTTGGACTTTTAAAAACACTGCTGTAACTAGGCATGGGACGATAACCGTTTTCAAGGTATACCGCGGTTTGGAAAAGTCAAGGTTATCATACCGGCAACATTTTCTCTAATACCGTTCCTAGGGTATGTGTAAGATTTTTTTTTTTACTTTTTTTTTTTTTTAAACAACAGCATCTCCAGTAGAAAAAATATGCAAAGATGCCATTTTAAATGTGTTTTTGAAACTAATGAAGACAGCAGATGTCAATGATTAATTTTTATTACCTGGTACGGGTACCTGGGACCAGGCTACATTAGCCTGGTACGTTTACTGCTCCAAAATATTATAAATGTTTCTCAAAATAAAATATATTGTGTTCAAAGGGGAAAAAACTTTTAGTTTTTTTACCCAGACATTTAAAAAGAATATATTTTAGAGCAGTAATCACAATACCGTGATACCGTGAAACCGTGATATTTTTATCCAAGGTTATCATACCGTCAGAATCTTATATCGGCCCATGCCTAGCTGTAACACATTGAGCCACTAAACATTGTTCTTATGATGTTTTTCTACTGGAGGAAAATCCGAATTACTTCAGAATACTTCAGATGTAGTCTGTGTTAGTAAATGCAGGACTATTGATGAAATCCAGGCATAAAACTGTATGACAACGCTTCAGATGACTGTTCTAGAGCCTACAGCTAATCAATCTGTCAGATTCTGGAGTGCATTACAGGTCTAAAGAAAAATATAAATGATCTTAAGTAAAACAAATACATTTATAGATATGGTATATAAGTATATAATTTCACTCACCTGGGAAACGGAGGCCATGTCAGGGTTCAACGCTAAGGATATTTTCTACAGGCCTGATTGACTGACCAGTGGTTCAGATTTTTACTTGCCCCGCCAAAAAAAAAAAAAAAAAGTTAATAGCTATTTCTAAGCCACATATTTTAAATAATGTGTCAAAAATAATGTCTGTGAATATAGAATTTAAATATTTAAAAAATGTTAAAATATATAGCAGTATGGAAAATGTTCAGGTATTTTATTGCAAAACAAAAGGTGGCTGACTTAAAAGTCATGGCAAACTATGCAAAACATCACTTCATTTTTTTCATCGTGTTGTACCCATGTAAATGTCTGTTTCCACAACATTGGAAACAACATTTTCCACAACGTTTTCTTTTAGCCTCATAATTTGATATTGCTGTTATGTTGCCGTCTCTTCATTGTACTGGTTTTACAAAGTTATGGAAAAAAATAACATGCTCACAACATCCAATCAGATAAGAGGAACCGAAAAGCAATATGGTGTTCACGACTTCACAGAGAAGGTAGCATTCAGTGACTTGAAAGCACAAATAGTTTCTTGATTCTAAGACTGTATTTGCATGCAATGGACAAATAGTCGCAGGCAAATTAAAATTTCGTGACAAGGCAGCCCCGATCAGGCCAGTAACGATTTTGTCTACTATCCCAAGCATCTCTCACGCTGGCCCCGGGCCATCGGACAGTCCTTATTGTTGAGCCCTGCATGTGAATGGTTTGTGAGCACAATTAAGTGCACACAGCATCCCATATCATCTGATAATTGTAAGAAATAATTCCAAAAAGTAACTGACTGTGTAAAGCCACATAAAACAACACAAAAATATGATGAATATGCCGAGTTCAGCGGCTAATCAGCCGGAATCAGCTGAGGTGAAGTGATGGCGACCAGCGAGAGCTAGCGGTCACTCAATTATGCAGACTTAATACAACTTAATATAATTGCAGTTTCAGTTACTTCCGTATTTGCTTCACGAGGGAGAGTAGGAGGTTGCCGCGTGTGTTCAACAAAGGAAACAAACATTTTTAAAACAAGAGAGGGGTGAGTAAATCAGTTTTGGGTGAACTATCCTTTTAGTATTTGCTGATACTAGGTATGCAACGATTATAGTTTTTGATTGTACGATTATGGGCGACACGGTGGCTCAGCGATTAGCACTGTCACCGCACAGCAAGAAGGTCACTGGTTCAAGTCCTGGCTGGGTCGGTTGGCATTTCTGTGTGGAGTTTGCATGTTCTCCCCATGTTCGCGTGGGTTTTCCACCACAAGTCCAAAGACTTGCGCTATAGGTGAATTGAATAAACTTAATCGGCCGTAGAGTATGTGTGTGAATGAGTGTGTATGGGTGCTTCCCAGTACTGGGTTGCAGCTGGAAGGGCATCTGCTATGTAAAACATATGCTGGATAAGTTGGCGGCTCATTCCGCTGTGGCGACCCCTGATGAATAAAGGGACTAAGCTGAAGGAAAACGAATGAATGAATGAATGTACGATTATATTCGAGGAATAATCAGGGTTATCACAATTATTTTGCATTCATTATTTTCAAAACACTACTAGTTTAGTAAATCTATAGTAAAGTTATATTTGAAAGTGTAACCAGTAACCAAATAATACAGCACAGATTAATAATAAGAAAAATAGTCCATTTCTTTGTTTGGACTTAAAAAATAAGTGAAAAAAGTTTTTGGCATTTAAACAAAATTAATAACTTAACACTGAAAATAAATGACAAACCTATAAATAAATAAATAAATAAATAAATAAATATTTGTCTAATGTAAATTTGAGTTACATGTTAGCAAAGTATTTCATTTTGTACTTTTTTCTCTCTTTGAAGTAAAATATTTGTATATTCCATACAAAGTATGGATCTCGTGGTGTTACTAGGTGTGCCTGGAAAAGTCGAGCATGTTGCGCCGCTCACACACTGTGTGTGCGTCACTGCCAATATGCGTGTGCAAGCTGCGCATCTCCTTAGGAAATAACAGACTTAACCCTTAGTTAATAGCCTCAGCCATAGTTAAAATCAGCCTTAAACCAGTGTGCGTGCGTATTGTGTACAAGCTCAGAACTTTAAATTAGCGCACAGTTGGCGTGACTTTGTTTAATAGCAGCAGTTTTGTTCCGTGCAGAAATGCGGTTAACCCTAATGATATTTATTTAGCATGTAGCAGCAATGTAAATAGCCAAAATAAATGTGTAAAAGGGACCATCAAAATAAAGTACTGACTTCCTTTGCAGTCAAGTACAGGACCATTTCCCTGACGCCAAATATGAAACCACTCAGTCAGTATGGAATCACGGTGGAAATCATGGTACACACTCATGCAGTATAACGCTTATATTTCCCACTCATTCGTGAGATTTTGATTTCAGCGGTCACAGTGCTAATACTGACTTCTGTGTTTCTTAAGAATCCACAAGGCATCACAATTTCATCAGGGAAGTCATTTCCAGTAAAAGGCATGAAGTCTGGAAAATACTACATCCCTGAGGTTGCCAGGTGAATCACCATAAAGACAGAAGTGTAAAATTGTAATAATAACTAGATAGTAACTCCTGGGTTTTCCTACAATGATGTTATACAAGATGTTTCTGAAATGTTTTGATTTCAGTCTGGGCATCTGGAAGGTTATCACACGGTTTGCAAACACTCCTCAGAAGACGTTTACTGCAGAGTTTGAGGTCAAAAAATACGGTGAGACAGGTGTCAACAAACTGTATGTTGCAACCCAGGCTCATTCTGAAAACGTACCACTATATACGGTATATTTCTGGAGACCACGAAACACCTCCCAGGAGGCGCGGTTATTTATTTATTTTTTTTGCAGTTTTCGTTTTCGAGAATCTACCAGTGTTCGCTGTGTACACTTTTTGAGATCTAAAATTCTCTCGAAAATGTCATTCGCGCCTGCTGTTCTTGCGTAAATCCACCAGAGGCCACTGACTGACCGATCGACTGACCCACCCTCCTCCTTTCCTAAACCCAACCAATAGTTTTTTCAAAAGCATTAATTGACCATTGCACAACCACTTCCCTTAGCCAAACCAACAGTTTTAAAAAGCAATCCAGAAAAAGAAAAGCCCTCGTCTGATTTTTACCACGTTTTCAGATTTTACCACATTCTCACCCTGTTATTTATTTGTTTATTTCATTTTTTGGCTTCTGTTTTTGTCAAACCTGCTTTCTGGAACTAATCTTCACCAGACTTGAACCTTGTCATCGTGGTCAGCTCCTCTGTGTCTCAAGTCCACCGACATACATAGCGAGCTAACTGGACAAACTGGTAACAGCGGGGAAGCCATCCACAAGGAGGCATGCAGCCAGCTGGTAAGCTCAAAAAGGAATGACATCACGCCGCCCCGTATCATTCGTTTTAAAGACTAAATGCAGCCATACGTACTTCTGGCTACATAATTAGTAATCTCCAGAAACATATATACTGTAGGGCTACGTTTTCAGAATGAGCCTGTGTTGGTGTGCTGTGTAAGAGTCTGATAAGAGTGTGTTTGCGGTGTTTGGTTTGATTTGGTTTCAGCGCTTCCAACAATTGAGGTGAAATTACAACCCAGTAAATTATTCTACTATGTGGGCGAAGAAAGTCTGACAGTCGACATTAAAGCCAGGTAAGACTAAAAGATACTCTACAACTTTGTATTTAAAATGAATCCATATCGACTTCAGGTTCAAATAATAAATGATTTAAACCAGAATGTTTTCTTTCCTACTTGTGAAGCATATTCTTCCTATCTGCTCCACATTTTTTTTCCACTATTCATTTTATTCCTGCTTTAAACACAGGAATTTGTACTTCAATATAGGGCAGTAGGGGTGTGACAAGATCTCGTATGATGAGATCTCGCGAGATTAAATCGCGGCGAGATTTCTCGTCGAGGTGACAAGTTGTCTCGTGAGTTGTGCTGTTATGATGGATCGTGAGGGTGAAATTAGCATTGACAATTGGAGGCAAGATTGGATTTGATCTGCAAATAAAGTGCTTTGCACACACCTGGCAACCCAGGCTGGCCTCAGGCCCCGTTTACACTAATGCGTTTTCGTTTTAAAACGCATAAGTTTTGCTACGGTTACGCCATCCGTCCACACTACGCCGGAGTTTTCGAGCCCCGAAAACGGAGCATTTTGAAAACGGTGAAGAGCCCGTTTTAATACTGAAACGCTGCTGCTCCGTCTCTGTGTGGATGGGGGAAAACGGAGACATCTGAAAACGGACGCGTGGCTGCTGAGATTCGCTACCTGATTGGGGCTTTTGGGTCATTGCGTATCCTTCCCTTATTTGTCAAGCCTCTATCACATGACTATAACGCTACCGGAAGACGGCAGACCAGCCTTCACTGTAAACAACAACATGGACACAGAAATGGGAGCGTTGTTTGCACAATTGTCCGTTTTAGGCGCCATTGTGCAGTTAAACTCTGCCTTTTTTACTACAGCAGCTGCATATATTCACAAGAGGCAAGCTATTGTTCGAGCACTCGCTAATCGCTCGCGTTCATCGTTCAACCAGCGTTTGTTGACTAACAATAACCAAACGCCGAGCGAGACACATGCTTCCTGTTTATACTTGAACGCGCATGCCCAGAGTGCGCGAATGGTCACGTGATATACGTTTTTGGTGGAGTGGTGTGGACGGAGATATGTTTAGAAACGCTAGATGAAACGCTAGTGTGGACGCGGATCGTTTTTGATAAAAAACACCGTTTTAAAACGAAAACGCATTAGTGTAAACGGGGCCTCAGAGTTGCGCTTGACACTCTGTTGGGTAGGAGGGTGTGACGTAACCAATTTTTTCACCGGAGTTCAGCAGGTGCCGCATCCTATTTTAGTCACATTATTGAAGTGCAGACATGTAAACGGCGTAATCAATCTATTGACACCGTGAAGGACTTTTAGCCGCATTTTGCGACAGGACCTACACACCTGGCGAGTCAGTAAAGCACCACAGACGCACACATCTCTAAGCGCACACAAACAAACACACACACTTACTGAATGAATTCCTGGAGACTCATCATCACATCATCATCACGGAACACACGTTTATACTGTCCGGGAAAAGCTGAATTTTTTTTTTCTGCGTGCGGTATCAAACTCCATTAAAGGGCACCTAGGTTACCACCTTTTCCAGATTTAATATAAGTCTTTTGTGTCTCCAGAATGTGTCTGTAAAGTTTCAGCACAAAACACCCATCAGATTTTTTTATTATACCTTTCATAAGTTTCTCTTTTGAAGCATTTAGCATCAGCTAGCGTTTTTTGTGTACTGCGCCTTTAAGGCTAGTCCTTTACGCCCACCGTTTCCACGTGCCTGGCAGCAGCTACCTCGGCTGCGTCAGACAACAGACAAACAAGAAGGAACAAGATCTCACGTAACGTTTGTAAGAAAAACTACAGTAAGAATCTTACCAATAAGTATTTGATGCATGTTGTGGAGTTGCAAGGATGAGTCACACACAATGTCGTTACAAAGTTCACGCACACACACACATAGCGCGGACATGCACACACACAGCGCGCGTTTAGATTTGCACTGTTTTTGCATGCAAATGTGACAGGATACAGGTTAATATTCACTGCTGTATGAATATCTGTTATGTTAATGTACAAAATAAACCTGATTGAACGTCCACAACCCGGGATTGAAGCGTCTTTTATAATTGTTCTGACACGCGGCTGTGGTGATGAAGTAAAGCTGAAGTAAATCACTGTAATTTATTACAAACATGCTCTGTTTTAAAACATTTTAAACTTGTAAAACTCACTCTTGATCACATTTGATGATGATTGATGATCCTAGCGAACTGAACAGACTTTTATTTACGGTTGCTTAGTTTGAGCACCTCCTGTGGTTGGTATGATTATACACGTTACTACGGAGACATGTTAATACGCAGCTGTCAATCAATTCGGTGGGCGGGGGGACCGCACTCCTACGTCAAGTTGCGGTCGGTCTCAAAACCGCTCCAATTGGTCCACCGTTTTTATGTTGTTACATTTAAAAAAAAGGACTGGGTGTGTTTATATCACCCCAATATGACAGTATATACACTATACTCACACATATGCCTGTCCAAACAGCTTGAAAAGTAGATTTTTCACCATAGGTGCCCTTTAAAACAACTCTCCTATCAGTCCTTCATATTCGCATGATCAGATCCAGCAGTCACTGGGCCTGAATGAAATCTTGCTAAATGAAAGTGAAACTCGTTTATCAAATTAAAAATGAAATACAAAAAATTACATATATTTTTTTCAGTGTGTGGAAATAAGTTTGATATATCATGTGAAATTGTACAGGGAAGAAGCCAGTCGGTAGAGTTTATAGCTAAATAATTAGCAGTGTTTGCAAGTCCTTTATGACATATAACTCCTTTAAATAGAAATAAAATACCATTAATTACAATGTTTTTAAAAAGCACCTAAATTGTTTTGTATTTTGTGATTTTTTTTTCTAGTTTTCTATTTTCCATTCATATATTAGCAAATATTTTGCTAATATTTAAAATGATATGTAAAAAGATTATTTTTCATTTACATAGGCTATTAGCAAAATATTTAGCAGTGTTTGCATGTTCATTACTGCGTATAATTTATTCAAATAGAAGTAAAATAACATTCATTACAAGTTGATTTAAAGAAAGCACCTAAGTAGTTTTGCGATTTGTTTTTTTTTTTCATTCATATATTTCATCATTGAGGATTTCTTAAAAATAGTGTAAAAATCTTGTCTCGTCTCGTTCTTGTGAACCCAATCTCGTATCTAGTCTCGTTTTGTGGAGTAGGCATCTCATCACACCCCTATAGTGCAGGGCAGTTAATTGAAAGTTTTGAAGCTCAGGTTCACGTGGAAATCGGTGAAATCATGTAATACGAGTTCTGCAGCACTTTATTTATTGAAGCAAATTCTCAGTGCGAAATTAAAGTGGTGGGGGCAGCACGGTAGTGCAGTGGGTAGCACAATCACCTCACAGCAAGGAGGTTGCTGGATAGCCCCGACAGGGTCAGTTGGCATTTCTGTGTGGAGTTTGCATGTTCTCCCCGTGCTTGTGTGGGTTTCTTCTGGGTGCTCCTGTTTCCCCCACAGTCCAAACACATGCGCTATAGGGGAATTGAATAAACTAAATTGGCCGTAGTGTATGAGTGTGAATGTAAGAGTGTATGCATGTTGGATTGCAGCTGGAAGGGGCATCCGTTGCGTAAAACATATGCTGGATAAGTTGGCGGTTCATTCCGCTGTGGCGACCCTGGATTAATAAAGGGACTAAGCCGAAAAGAAAATGAATGAATGAATGAAATTAAAGTGGTTGTGGATCAGGGAAAGTTTTTCCACAAAACTGAATGTATTATAGGTACCTGTTTGGAAAGGAGGTGGAAGGAAATGCGTTCGTGATGTTTGGTGTGATGGACGGGGAGACGAAAACAGGCATTACTGACTCTCTGCAAAAAATTCCGGTGAGAGACGTTTTCATATAGAGGATGATTTAAAGCAGTAATCATGTCTTGTAGATCGATGCCTTTCTTTCTTACATATGATTAGATTGTGAAAGGAGCAGGAACTGCAGAATTGACCAAGGAGATGATCGAGACCTATAAAAAAATGAAGGATCTGGTTGGACAATCAATCTATGTTTCAGTCAGTCTTCTAACTGAAAGTGGTAAGACTCAACAGAGGCTGTATGTGATTGTGAATTTTGTGATAGTTTGCAAATGGCAAATCGAGTGTATTCGTGTTTCAGGCAGTGAGATGGTGGAAGCGGAAAGGAGAGGCATTCGTATTGTGACGTCTCCGTACTCTATTCACTTCAAGAAAACAGCTCAATTCTTCAAACCTGGAATGCCCTTCGATGTCTCGGTATGAATCAGTACACACTGAGGAACAATTTCATCAATATATTCACAGAGATCATGGAGGTTTTATTGCTTTTCTGGTTTAATAAAAGATCTATGTAACAAATCCTGATGAGACGCCTGCTGAAAATGTGGAAGTGGAGGTCAATCCTGGAGGAGTCAGAGGCCGTACAAGAGCCAATGGCATTGCAAAAGTGACGGTCAACACTCGGGGAGACATTTTAACACTGGATATCACTGTAAGACATCACTTAAATGATGTGGAACAAGCTGTTATGTATTATTATTTATAGTCTGTGTAAAAACCCGGTGATGTTTCTATATTTATTACAGGCAAAAACCAAAGATCCAGAATTATCAGTTATAGAGCAAGCAGTGAAGAAGATGACGGCTCATGCCTATGTTCCCAAAGGCGCCTCTAAAAACTACCTGCACATCGGCATTGATGCTGCGGAGCTTGAGATCGGTGATCAAATGAAAGTTTATCTAATCACTGGACAAAGTCCAGGAGTCAAAGATCAAGATTACACATTCTTGGTAATGATTATGATTATTTGATATTCAGCTACACCAGCATGTTTTAGTTACACCAGTCATTGACTTCTACCACAGCTTAAGTATGAAAATGTGCAAAGTGCTTAAGTGTTTTCATTTGTGCTTGATTTCCAGATCTTGAGTAAAGGTCAGATTGTTAAAATAGACAGGTTTAGGAGACAAGGACAACCTCTGGTGTTTCTGTCTCTACCTGTGACTAAAGACATGGTGCCATCCTTCCGCTTTGTGGCTTATTACCATGTGGGCTCAAATGAGGTGGTGTCTGATTCAGTCTGGGTCGACGTGAAGGACACGTGCATGGGAAAGGTGGGTCAACCATCACAAGAAATGTTTGATGTGCCAAATTTGTTTTTCAGATACATTATCTCTCATTTTAATGACAGCTTAAGCTTCAGGTGAAGAACAAGCAGAATACCTATAGCACAGGAGAGGAGGTCAAGCTGCAAATAAGTGGAGATCCTGGAGCCAGAGTTGGTCTGGTGGTGGTTGACAAGGCTGTGCACGTCCTTAACAAGACCAGACTCACTCAGACAAAGGTGAAGGGTCTTCATGAACGTAATCAGACAATCAGGTCTATCATAAAACAAGCTTAACCGCTGTTAATATTTGCCTCTAGATCTGGGATGTCATAGAGAAGCATGACACTGGCTGTACAGCAGGAGGTGGAAGAGATGCTATGGGGGTTTTCAGTGATGCAGGTCTGATGTTTGAGTCAAACACTGCAGGAGGAACCGACACCAGAACAGGTCATTTAAGAGTTTTATTTACTGAGCAGCAAGATTTCTATGTTGTTGCCAGATGCATTTGGTTAGATCTTGGGCTTTCTCTTTTTTTTTTTATTATATTTTGGCTCTCTGGGCCTCATTCATCAAACATTCATAAATATAGGAGTACCACAAATAGTGAACAAAGGTGTATCATAGACTTTCCTTAAAACTCTTTTCTGCATTCACAAAAACAAATATCAGATTTGATAGTTAAACACCTGTATGTTAATGAATTCAATTGTTGTTTGAATATATATTTATAATCTATTTATCTGTCTATATATAACTGCTATTGTTTTTGTTTTACTTAAATGTACAATATACAAATTGATTGAAATGAATTATGTTCCAGTGACTGAGTGTCCAATTCCTGCAAAGAGAAAACGAAGAGAAGAGTCAGGTGAGAAGCTGGACTTTACTCAAGTTTACCTCTTACCATTCAAACAATATTCTTGCCTTTTTTATTGTGCCACAAAAATGGTTAAATCCTGAGGCCTTCTCAGGGCCCTGTTGGCATTTTAGGGGACATTCTCTGCTCCTTGCAGTTCTGTTCTCATACTTGCCTCTAGGGTTGGGTACCAAAACTTGGTGCTACCTACAATATGTAACTGGTATGCACCAGACTGAATCAGCATATAAATTTCAGTGCCACAGGTGCTGCGACAAGGGTGCAAGAAGCATCATGGGTACATCAAAGACACACATAGGTACGCGCTTTGACGGATACGGACACCGTCGTCGATGTTAGGCATTTGTTCTTGCTGCTTTGGGAATGCACGCATGTCGGCAAGTACAGCACATCTGGTGAGCGATTCCCTTCAGTTTCATAAATGAATGAATTTATTTATTTAACAGGGACAATGCACAAAAATTACATTAACCTCAAAGAGGAAAGATGCATTGTGCCAGGTTGTAGCAAGATTGCTATTTTCCACCTGCAGTCCCTGGACAGGTAAAAATTAAAACAACAATATCCAATTAATTAAAAAGTCAGTTTAAGGGGGACGTGGTTATGACTCCGAGCTAGGCACACGCTTTTTTGTGAGCTCCTGACATCTTTTGTTTAAAATCCTGAATATCAGACTTTTTATTCACCGACACGTTTTTGACTTGAATTAGTAACCCTTCGTGGTAATTCAACAATCAAGATGCCATCGAAAAAAAGTAGTCAGGTCAAAATTGAACTTTTCTCGAGCTACGGAACATGGCGAGGAGGACGATGCTAGCAGCATTAGCTTATCTGATACCGTGCGCAGTTCACCTCAAGGACAGACAGCCTGTGACATCGCTTGCCAAGAATTAGATGTGATTCAAAAACTAGATCTAATGAGAAGTGACTTTATCACAAAGCTTGATGGAGTGCTAAGTGCGATTCATTATGTTAAAAAGGACGTGAAACATTTTTCTGGGCGCATGGATATGGCGGAAGAGCGCATAAGCAACGTTGAAGATGTGGTTAACTCAGAAAGGAGCAAGTTGGAAGAAGCAACACAACACATTACCTTCCTCACACGCATGCAGTTGTCTTCCTGGAAAAATGGCTGCCTGAATCGTTGGGTCCAGATACTTTTCCCTCTCCACACATTATAGAGGGTGCGCACAGGTTACCTGGTAGGCCACAATCCGAGCGAGGACCTCCGAGAGTGCTGATCATGAAATTTCTGAACTTTCAGGATAAAGTCCGGGTGATGCACGCTGCCAGGGCTAAAGGCAAAATTTTGTATGATGAACAGGAGGTCAAGTTCTTTCCTGATCTGTCCGCGAATTACAGAAAGCAACGGATGCATAAAAGACTTGAAGGGAAGTTCGTCAGATTTTCGAATTTAAAAGCATCAGCCGAAGCGATTTCAAATGCAGTCTGTTCTTTGTTGAATAGCATGCTCTCGGAGATTTGTCTCTTCTTCCTTTTTAATTTTTTTACATTAGTCCATGTGGCACTAAATTAGAGAATTATTCCCACTAAAAGATTTTTTAAGGAGTTAATATACAGTGTGAAAGACCATTCTGGGGTGAATATTTCTAAAAATATAGAATCATGTCAGGAGATATACCCAGTTATTTAATGGTTTGTGTTTGTTTTTCTTCTAGCTAATTGCTTAGTTTTATCTAACTGCTCCCTTTTGGATATTGGATCAGTGTTGGTACATAACTGTACCCCAAGATGTTTATGTGGGGAGGGCAGGGGAGACAGGCTGTCATGTTCGGGTGGACAGCCAGGTTAGTTTGTTCAAGGCAGGTTTTTTAATTTTTGTTCCGGATTTGTTATTTTAATAACTGCACCACACTCAGGCAAATCTCTTACCTAACTTCCACAATTAGATATTATTTGTTAAACATGTATGTAGATAAAGATATGCAATGCATCTTAACTTAAAGAAAATCTCACAAGCTAAACTTAAATTCACCTCTTGGAATGTTAGGGGGATGATAAATATGACTAAGCTTAAACAAGTTTTAACAAGGATTAAACAATTGGAATCTTCTATAGTTTTTCTGCAGGAAACTCATCTACTAAAAGAGGAGCTTTTCAAGGTGCAAAGAAGATGGCCAGGCCAGGTCTTTGCTTCATGTTATTCTTCTCATTCTAGAGGGTTTATTTTGTTGATCCATAAGTCTATACCTTTTATAGTAAATAACACTATTTTAGACAAAGCCGGAAGATATTTGATAGTACAAGGAACCTATACGAGTAAAGTTATTAATTTGGTTAATATTTATGGCCCAAATGAAGATAATCCAACATTTTTTGAAAATCTTTTTATATTGTTAGCCTCTCTTCCAGGTATAGCTATACTAGCAGGGGACTTTAACTGTGCTTTAGACCCGCTGCTTGACCGATCTTCAGGACTAGACAGCTCTCACTCTAAAAGCTGGAAAAAAATTAATAGATTATTTCTTAATTTCAATTTCTTTACTTTCTGATATAGACAGCTGTTCATATGAGAGTGCTGTTCTGTCAGATCACTCTCCAACTTCATTAGTTTACTTAGACACAAAATTAAAAAAAAGGTTCTCATAGCTGGCGCCTGCACTCTAAGTGGCTACAGAACCCTGATTTCATTCAATTTGTTGGTGAACAAATAGACTTGTACTTTTCTACAAATACAAACCAGACTTAGGCAATTATTAGATAGGAAGCTTTTAAGGCATATATTAGAGGCCAAATTATTGGTTATACAAGCTCTAAATTTAATAAATTTAAACAAAAGATGATTCATTTGGATACTGAAATCAGAGATTTAGAGCAACTCATAAATATAGATAAATCCAAACACACTAAACAGAAATGATTAGCTCTAAAAGCAGAGTATGAAACTATCCACATTAAATGCTGAAAATAGTATATTAAGATTAAAGCAAACTTTTTATGATCAGGGGGAAAAACCCTCCAAATTGTTAGCCTGGCAGATTAAGAAATGAATATCAGAGAGATCTATTAATGAAATTAGGAATGATAAAGGGATAATTACAACAGATCCTGCTGAGATTAATAACACTTTTGTTACATTTTATAAATCTTTATATCAATCTGAATTTCCTACTAGTTCCACTTATCAGAACAACTTTTAGATGGATTAAATATTCCCTCACTCACCGAAGAAACTAGATCAGAGCTTGATAGGAAACTAGAATTAGAAGAGCTTTCTATAGCTATTCTTGGTATGAGGAGTGGTAAAGCAGCGGGTCCTGATGGACTTCCAATTGAGATTTACAAGGAATTTAAAGAGAAATTACTTTTCAGCAAGGTTCTCTACCTACCTCATTGAGAAATGCCCTTATCAATCTTATTTTAAAGCCGGGGAAATCACCTGTGGAATGTGGTTCATTCAGGCCAATCTCACTTTTAAATGCAGATGCCAAAATAATAGCTAAAACATTGGCAATGAGGCTTGAGAAGGTTTTTCCTAAATTAATACATATAGACCAGAATGGCTATATTAAAAATCGTCAAGGGTTCCATAATGTAAGGAGAGTACTTAATCTAGTGCATGCAGAAAATGAAGCCCCTGACAAGGCCATTCTGTCACTCGATGCCGAAAAGGCATTCAACAGACTTAAATGGCCATACTTAATGGAGGTTTTAGTAAGATTTGGATTTGGTGAATACTTTCGGAGATGGATGGAAATTCTTTTAGTTGACTCTTCTGCAAAAGTACTTACTAACAATCTAATATCGTCTTTATTTAATCTTAATCGTGGCGCTAGACAGGGCTCACCAATTTCACCTCTGCGTTTTGTATTAGCTATGGAGCCTCTGACAATTGCAATAAGATCACACCCAACTATTTATGGTATTTGTACAGGAGATTTAGAACATCGGATTGCCTTATATGCAGATGATGCCGTATTATTTCTTTCAAAACTTGAGAACTCAATCCCATCCCTCTTAAAGCTTATTAGTCTGTTTGGCGTTTTCTCTGGATTTAAAATAGACAAAAACAAATCTTCAATTATGTTTCTTAATGAACAAGAGCGATTAACTCCTAAAATGACTCACCCATTTATAAATGCTTTAAATGGTTTTGATTATCTAGGAATCAAAATAACTCCTAAATTAAACCACCTTAGTATAACAAATTATGAACCCCTTATAGCTAAATTAATTGAAGAAACGACTAAGTTTTCTCTAATTTGGAATTAAAAATTTTTTTTTAATGATGGAGCAAAAAGATTGTGAATCATTTTTAAAAACAAAAGAAATATTGGAATATTTAATAATATTATCAAAACTTAAGAGACTATGTTTTTTAAGATATTGCAGTGATGGTCCAACCAAGGCCTTTTATCATGAATTTTAAGTTCTCTCTTGTATAATGACTCCAGCAGTGTTAAAGATGATTTACATGCCCGAGACCAGCTCGTTATACAGTACAACAAATGTGGAACAATCATAGTATTTAAATGCATACCAGAGGCCTCATAAGTCAGAGAATCACTGATGTTTAACATTTCTTAGATTGTATCTCAGTGTGGTAGAAAGTTTTTTATGAGTTTTAAAATTAAGGTTTGAGTCTAACATGATGCCTAAATATTTGAATTCAGTGACATTTTTAATACTTTGCCCATTTATAAATATTTCTAAAACATCTCCAACTTTAGACCTATTTGAGAAACACATGGACACCGTTTTTTCAACATTTAAGGTGAGATTTTTGCAACCATTTAAAAACATTTTGCATTTCATTTGTTAATTTAGTAGCAACTTCTGTTGGATTTTTTCCATAAGTTTAAAGCACAGCACCATCAGCGTACATTAAGAAATCAGCATCAGTCCATATGGCTGGTAAATCATTTATATAAATACTAAAAAGTAAAGGTCCTAAAATAGATCCCTGAGGCACTCCTAATTTAACTGGTTTAAAGGTAGATCTAAAATTGTAAACCTGAACACATTTACTCCGATCACTCAAGTACGATTTTATCCAATTTAGTGCTTGCTTTGAAATATCGTAATTGTTTAATGTGTTAATTAAAATATCATAGTTTACAGTGTCAAATGCCTTACGTAAATCAAGAAAGACTGCTCCCATCACCCCCCCACCCCCCCCACCCCCCCCCCCCCCCCCCCCCCTTATCTTATCATCAACACACATGATTGTGTTCATCAACTTTGCTTAAACCAAGCATTCTAAAGTGTGGCTATATTTAACAAGTAAGGATTCTGACACAGCAACGTGAAGCAGACGATTTACAAAAGTAGCGTGTAAGGGGGGAACACATCAAACTAATAAAACATTTGAGGGCACAAGGAATCAACTTAAAGGCAGAGGAATAGGCCGTCTTTGACAGCTTGCAACATCATCATCTGGCACTTTCAATGGCACATTCAAAAATCAACTCATGTAAACAACTTAATAATATAATTGTCTTATTCAGAATAAGGCAAATAATTAGATCACTGATATCCATGTAAACAAAAGTCTCAAGTCCCGACCCTAGTTTACTGATTTTGATTAGATTAGATTCAACTTTATTGTCATTACACATGTACAAGTACAAGGAAACGAAATGCAGTCGGATGAGTCTTTTCACAGGTTAGTAGAAAGCTAATGTAGTGTTAATTGCATAATGCAAATCTTAAATTCATGCTAACAAACAAATTATCACAAGAAATATACTAATGCAATTCAATTCAAATGTGTAAAATATTAATTGATGTGTACTTTAAGAATATTGTTCAATTAAAATGATAAAAAATATATTTTTGTCAAATAAAAGATGTTTCTAGAGTCATCCATCATCATTTTGTAACTTAAAAGTATTGGTACCGTTTTAAAAGTATCAATTTAGCACCGCTATTAAAATAACCCCAAATGATGCCCAACACTTGACGTACAGAATTTGCTTGACATGCAGTCATGGCATCGTTACAGACCAGTGGAGGTCTTTAGAGCCTGTATTTTGAGACTTGGAAAGTAGTAATTTTGCAAAATCAAAGTGAATACTGAGGGAATACTGATTATATTTAATTGATTTAATAAAAGGATGTGTTTTTTTTTGTCTGTCTCATCTATCACAACAGATGACAACAATTATACAGACTCTGAAGATATCCTGTCACGTACACAGTTCCCTGAGAGCTGGCTGTGGGAGGAGATTGATCTGTGCGATAACTGGTGAGCTGGAGATGTCTGTTTTGCTTTATATGCACTGATCCCTGTGAGGAAAACCTGGAATGCTAACTTGGTCACATGAAACTTGTCTTAGCCAACCACATAGCAGCTTTTAGCAGTTTTAGGTCAAACCAACTTGTTCTGGCATGTTACTTTCTTTATTCTCAGTCCAGCACCAGCCAGAGATAAACTCATCTTCCTGAAAGACCCTACAACTACCTGGCAGGTCTTGGCTGTCAGTCTGTCACCAACACTGGGTGCGGTGAACAGACATATAGTTACTGATAGTCTAAAGTAGCTAATACACCCAAAAATGAAAATTCTGTCATTAATTACTCACCCTCATGTCTTTCCAAACCCCTGAGACCTTCATTCTTCTTCAGAACACAGATTAATTTATTTAATGAAATCCAAGAGAACCCTCATCCTCCATAGACAGCAAGGGCCTCAAGATGCTCAACGTCCAGAAGAGGAACCAAAAAATTTGTTAAAAACACACGTGACTTCATTAGTTCAACTATAATCAATGAAAGCTTCAAGAAGCCTTTTGGGACCCTTGCTGGATGATACAGCTCTAGGATTTCATCTAGAACGTATTTATTTGATGTTCTGAATATGAAAGAAATGTGAAATGTATAAAAACAGAGTTTTCATTTTTGGGTGAACTCAGCGTTTAACAAGCAGTAACTGCTTTAAAACATTTCGTACGTCTGTGTTCCTCCTTAAAGGCATCTGTGTGGCAGAACCTGAGGAGATCGTTGTTTTTAAGAGTCTTTTCATTGACCTCAAGATGCCTTACTCGGCTGTACGAGGCGAACAACTGGAAATCAAGGCCATTATTCACAACTACACTCCAATGAAGCATAGGGTAAATCAGATTCGCATTGGCATTCTATGGTGAACATTAACACCATGTCAAGTCACTTTTATTTCTTTTCACTTTGGTACTTCATGCGATATTGATTGCATCAAAACTGTTTTAGATGAATGAACAGGAAAACGATAAAGAACCAGAACAAACTTTCAATTCATGGGACATGGTCAGCAAAAATGGAAATTCTGTTTTATAATTACCCACACTTATTTCATTCCAAAGCCCTGAGACCTTCATTCATCACAAATTAATATATGTTAGGCGTGATCTGAGATTTCATCTGAATACATCAGCAGGAGACAATGTAGAGAGGTCTTGTACATGTGTGCAGTATGCTGACACTCAAACGACCCAAGTTGTTATTTTTGTAGGGATGCACCAATATGGACTTTTTGGCTGATATCGATAACCGATAACTCTTTGGAGGCCGACAGCTGATATATCCGATAATTATAAATAGTTCAAAATGTGATATTTTTATACAGCGAACAACTGATTGTGTTTTAAAAACTTCATAAAAGATTGAACTGCTCTTATGAACTGAATAGCCTGCTCAAAGCAAAAAAGCTAAAATTTCAAAATTGCAAGGCGATTATATAGACCTATATTCATGATTTTATAGCATGCCAAAAATAAATACTTTCCTTTTCTTTGCATAGCAAATTAGTATGCAACTTTTTCAATTAAATGGTTTTACTCCTTTTTAAGTAACAGAGTTCAGCAGGTCAGGGTCAATGGGATACTCTCTGAGGTTAGATATAGTAATACAGGAGTGCCACAAGGGTGTGTTTCATCGCCTGTGCTTTTTGCTTTGTACACGAACGATTGCAGGAGCACACATTTTAATAATTATATTGTGAAATATGCTGATGATACTGCCATTTTAAGTCTTTTATACAAAGACATGGACTTATCGTCTTACCACAGTAAAGTCGATAATTTCATTCAGTGGTGTGATAAGAACTGTCTTGTGCTAAATGTAAAACAAAAACAAAAGAAATGGTCCTTGACCCAAGAAGTGTATCTGAACATTGGCCTGTGATCATTAAAGACACAGTGATACAGCAAGTTACATCTTATACCTGGGGTTCTATATAGACAGAGTTTTTTGTTGGAGAACACACATTGACAACTTGTGCACACAACTACAACAGAGGCTTTATTTTTTAAGAAGGCTGAGATTGTATGGGGTGGGTAGCAATATCATGCTTGTTTTTTACCGAGCTATGTTTGAAAGTCTTGTTCGCTATGGAATCACAGTCTGGTTTGGAAATCTGTCTGTTCAATTGAAAAATAAATTGGTTCATATTCAAAAAACAGCTATGAAAATCATAGGAGTAAAACAATACGAGCCCATACAGACTCTATATGAACAGGCAGTCATGAGAAGAGCAATAAATATTAGTGCTGATCCCAAACATCCTCTTTCTAGTGAATATCAGATGTTACCATCAGGAAAAAGACTGCGAATGCCAATGTGTAAGACCCATAGACTGAAGCTTTCATTTGTTCCTACCTCGATAAAACTGTTGAACTCTACCAAGAACAATGCACCTGTAGTACATTAGCATTTGATTGTGTACTGCGTTTTATATATTTTATATTTAGATACAGTCTTTATTTTGTAAACAATGTATGTTTTTTTTTTTTTTTTTTTTTTTCTTAACTGTTCTGTTTGTTTTATTTTGTTGTGTGTTTACAGCAACATTGTAGTACCTTCTCGCCCAGGACAAATTTCCTCTCGGCGACAAATAAAGTTTACCCTTACCCTTAGACTGTTGCATAAAAATAATAGGTTAAATAACAAAATGGCACTTAACAAACAAGTTTATATACTAGGGATGCTCAAAATGGTATCAGTTAAACAATTAAAAACTATTATTTTATATATTTTTAAAGTTTGGCTGCATAAGGGGCCGATCACCAAACGCGATTTTTGCGTTGAGAAGGGCATTTTTTAATGGTTTATTAACTGTTTTGCGCGCCGCTTATGCGCCCTGCACGCCTCACGTTATGCTGTTGTGCGCTGTGTGCTTGCGGTTGAAATAAAACTCAACCCTGAGTGGAATAGTGCGTTACGTCACTTTTTCATTCTTCAATCAAATGAAAGCAGAGCAGGGTTTCTGTTGAGGTGCCTGCAGTATTTGTGTTGTCAGGATGACAGATTATTTTTTTAATGATGGAGGAGAAACTTGTGGTCGCAGTTTCAATTTAGCCAGAGCTGTAGGTATATTACTTTACAAATCATGGATATCACAATGTTATTCTGTATATTAAAGTTACAACAACATGGACAGCAACACTCGCGCACAATAGACCAGCTGATTCAGTCGTTTCCTGCGCTTCTTTTTTCTTGTCAACATAAAAGGCAGTGTGGTGCGGTGCGCCTCGCATTTTTGGAACGGAAAAGCGTGTTCGCTGTGATCGGCCCCTGATGGGAAACAAATATATGTTAACTTGTGGGATGGTAACACGTGCAACCACACGTGCCTACAGACGTATTTTGTCAAAGAAGCAAAATGAAGGAAGAATATTTCTAGTCACAGTTTGACAGACGAGTTGACACAAACCAGCGCTGATGCTGACTGCAAGTGAGACGGAGGAAATAAGTCATTATGACATAATCTTTAAACTAATGACTTCTATTATAATTTTAAAAGGGGTTTTGTGACATAATAACAATGAAGCATTAATCAAATGCATATTTTCAGTGGAGCGATCGATTTAATAGCCGGATATTTTTATGATTGGAAAAATCAGGTTCTTAAAACAGATTCAGTCAGTGTTTTCATTTTGTAATCTACATTGGTCATTTAGGTGAAAAATATCTAGGGCAGGCCTGTTTATTTTATTATCATTATTAATTTTTTTTTTTTCTATGCTGTAACACTGCAGGTGCGTGAAGATGTTCTGTAATGTTCTGTATGCTGCTGTTTGCATGTTAAAATAAATCAGTATTTTAAAATATTTAATGTCACACAATAGAAACCTCAATTATTTTTTTTATTAAATAATATTTTAATATTTATCTGTTAACGGTTAATATTCGGTAAACGAGCTGCGGTTGTCGGTTGGTAAAATAAACCGAAATGAGCATCCCTAATATGTACAACTATATAATGTCCGAAAAAGCATTGTGAGAGGTGCTTTAAGAGTTCAGAGCCACTTTAAAAGCAAAAAGCTAAATAGATAGTATTACTTTAGAAAATGCGGCATAAATTCGTCCTATTTGGCGTTGTAGATTTTTTTTTAACACATGTAGGTGCTGCTTGTCAATCAGACAACGTTTCGTTGTTTGTTGTTGCTGTCAATTGCGGGAAAAAGGTGGATGAAATGTTTATGACAAACCGCTGTGAGTTTGAAGCTAACTGAAGGCGCTGTGTGACGAAGCTGAGTCAAATTAGAAAGAACACCTGAGCATTGAGCACAGATGACTTTATGACAAACATAGAGCATAATATAAAGACAGAATGTGAAGAACGGTTGAGAACCCCTATGCTGGATTCAGTGTCTGGCGCACCTCTCCCCTGTGCTGCTGTTAAGGCTCTGATGGCTCACTATGTGTGCGCGTGCGTGGTAATAGCCATCACGAGCGCTCATTATAATCATTATAAATCATACCTGTCAACATTGGGATGTGAAAATAAGGGATATGCCCACCATAAAGGGTTCAACCCCCCCCCCCCTTTTTTTTTTTTTTAAATCCCCAAATTACTAAATATGTTGATTTGGAGCTGTTTCATTATACATAAACAGTTCAATGGGCAGTAATATGTTTTATTATTATTATTATTATTTACAAAAGAAAAAATAAATAGTATACATTAGCAAAAAATACTTTAGCAAACAGTTTAGCTTATTAAAATTAATAGCTATTATAATGAAATAAAACAAGCTATCAAATCTCATTAGCCGTTTCTTCACTGTATAACTGACACCTTCTAATTAAAGAGCAACAAACGAATCTCCTATTTATTAAATAACAGGTGTCACTTTAAAAATGCAACCATCTAACGTTATAATAAAAGCATTCGATTGCCTTTTTATGCTCATTTAGGACGAAATTAGTTTTGTTTGAAAAAAAAAACCCACCAAGATCGACATCTTTAGATATTATTATTATTAATTATGTGTATATGTCTGTTTAAACACGCACTCAAAACCCAGCCTTTCGCTCCGTTTCAAATCGCGTGTACAGAATCGGTTTGGGAAACATCCTCTATTCATCACTATGGAGCGCGTCAGCTAATAGTCATGCACTGCTATATGACTGTTTTGAAGATTGCATATGAAGGGGGGGACGGCATCTGTGATGAAAAGGCAAGGAAATCCCGCCGTTTTTTGTATTTATTTTAAAGTGTTTTCATGCCTAAACAAAGCAAAAGCACAGAACAGACTCACATTTAAGTGCAAATGGCGGCCTCTGGTGGTTTGGCGGTATGGGTTGCGTATAGGGAGGCTCTGCTCTTTAATGTTTATTTGCCACCCTTCAGAGAAAGACTGAAAATACGGGAGAAATACAGGAAAATACCTTTACGGGATGATAGCGGGATAGAACTGTAAAATACGGGAGAACTCGTACGAATTCGTACGAATTAGCCACTAAACTGACAAAACGTAAAATACTTACGTTTCCTCGTGAGATCAGGCTGGATAATATTGCAATTAAATCACTGAAAGCATATGATCTGTTCTGAGGGTCCTTTTTGAATGTCCCGTGATCCTTGCTCTCAGATTTCATTTCAAATATTTTAACTTGTGTTCTGAAGATGAACAGAACAGAAGGCTTTGGAGCAACATTTTCATTTTTGCGTGAACTAACACCTTATGAGCTGTTCTATAAACAATAATGTCCTTCATATATTTCAAATTCAGTACGAATGCTTTCCTTTTGGAGGATGATTTCTCTAGATGTTGAAATTGTTTCCATTTTCTCCAGGTGCATGTGGAGTTCATGGAGTCAGAGAATGTTTGCAGTCTTGCCAGTAAGAAAGAAAAATACAGAACAACAGTAACTGTCCCAAAAGGCTCCAGCCTATCGGTTCCATATGTGATCATTCCCATGACGCTGGGCACTCACATGATTGAGGTTAAAGCTGCGGCGTATGATGCTGACATCACTGATGGAGTGAGAAAGGGCCTGAAGGTGGTGGTATGTCAATTTTTATTTCATTTGGTCACTCGCATCACTTGTCGGTCAAAGTATTGAAAAGATAAACTAGAGCACCAGTGGTAGTTAAAGGTGCACTAAGCAATATCTGACAAACACTTTTGACCACAGTGTCAGAACAATCACCATTTAAGGGGTGCGTCTAGTCATGACAGTGGGAAAATCAAAAAGGGGCATGTCCTGCTGGGTTATTGGTGTGTTTGTTTTGTTGTTTTCACATGTCAACATCATATAAATGCCATTTAAATATTATTTCTATCACTCTCTTTCAGTCTACGGGTCTGTTGCATCCGTTGCAGAGACCAAATGTGGAGCTCAATCCCATTCTGAATGGTGCGATTTACTGTCAACTTGCATCCATTAACTAATTAAATGTATATGAACTTTTATATGAACTTATATTGATGCAGTAAAGGTAAAATCTCCCATGAATAGCTTCATATTTACAGCCAGTTGCTATATCACAACCAAGTCCTGCTCTTTTATTGCCCAGAACTCACCAAAAGTGTCCAGAAACATGAGTCTTGACTCTTTCGTTTCATTTTCACTGTTTCTCATTTCAAACTGAACAGGGGAAAATCCTATAACTTTTAGACCTGATATCCCAGCTGACAGAGTTCCAGACACTCCTGCTCACACATACATCACTATTACTGGTAAGGAAAATTGTGTTTTTGTGAATGCGCAGTCATTTATTTATATGAAGCTGTATGCATATTTTGTTCAAAGTGTATATTCAAAATTATCTATCTACATCTTTATATTCCTTCATATCCCTATTTTGTAGCCTTTGCACAGAAATACAGAACTTGTTAACAGTTTGTATTTTTGTGGCCCGTCTAGTTGAACTGCACTGAGGAAGCTTATCTTGACCATTCTGGCCACATGTAAAAACATGAATTGTTCCACTTGAATTTAGTGCATGTGTATTTTCCGCTTGTGAACTTGTAAACAATCACAACGTGCTCATTTCATGAGATTGGTCAGGTTTAGCGAGTATTCAGGGCTTGACGGTTACTTTTTTCAGGAGTAGCACTAATAGCATTTATAAAAATATACTAAATATTGACTATTTTTTAGCTAGATTAATCTCACTGTAATCTTGGAATTAATCTAGATTAATCTAGATTAAAACGGCTCATTTGAATTCTGCCGAAGGCATTCAGAATATGTGTGCTACCCAAATAATAAGTCTTTGAGAACGGGTTTCTCAAGCCAGGTGGCGCACTAGACCAGGGTCTCATCTCCTGTTTCCAAAATGCATCATAAACTGCTTGTTCTACTATGATAATTGGTGATGAAAATAAATGATGTTCAATAAGATGTACTTGTGTTTACTGTTTATTCAGGCAAACATCAATCTTGAACTGTAGGCCTACATAAGCTCCAAACAGCGATTTTTGATGACGTTTATCTGAAGAAAGTCATAATTGAACTAAACAGAAATGCAATTAAGACATGTGGAGTATGAAGATATTAGTGAAGATATTATTGAAGTAAACACCGCAATCAAACTATTACTGTCATGTAGGACTTTTCGCCACATTTTCTGTCAAGATCCACACACACGCGCACACACACACATCACAAAAGGCTGGAGTTTTTTCTTTCCATTCAGTGTGCGGTATTAAATTCCACAACACTCTCACCAATTCTTACTCCTTATTTGCATCAAATACCCCAGTTTGTCATGGGGGCATGAATGAAATATTCATGAGTGAAAGTTAAACTGCCGAACTGCAGTATACTGCAGGAAACTCTTATATGAAAGCACTTCACGTAAACACCTTAATTATATTATTGGCTATAAAGGCAAATACCTAGATTACAGATGTCCATGTAAACGTAGTCGGTCGTGTCTTCGAAGTAAGTGAAAGATCCAGAAGGGCATCCTGCTGATTTGATTCAGAAGGGCACTTTTTTGTCTGACGGCTCACCGGTCAGGTATACATTCGCACTAAAATATCAAGGTGAAAGTCATCATAGCTTGCGTAGAACAGACCCAGCTCCCAACCCAACTTTGAAAATAGATTAACAGCGATATATATATTTTTTTTAAATCACCCAATAAGAGTGTCGCGTTAACGCAGTACGTTAACTGTCTACCACTAATACATATATATCAGTGTTTGCCCTACCATTATATAAGGGGGGCGCCCCGCCCTCCCAAAGGGTGTACCCGCCCCCCTTGTGGTCACGTTAATTGTATTATCTATATTGTGCCAGATCACAACTGTTTTTAATAAACTAAGCTAAATAGCCGTATGTAATATCTTATTTACACAACAGTTCATTTCTGTTCTGCGCTCGCGTCACAGCAGCTAAAATATATACAGATGCAGACATCCCAAGTCTCTCGAAAGTTCAGGGATTCTCCCGCAAATACATAGAGACTCCCGGATGCCCTTAAACGAATGATAATATCCCGGAAATCACGCGTCTCCAGCCCCGTCCTTAAAAACGTCCCGCATCCCTGCCCGCTCTTCAGAGTGATACGTCGCGCACATCCCATGCTGTTATTTTTGATGCGAGCGGAGCTATCTCTTCTCTATAGTATCTAGTTATGACCCCTTCCCGGAGGCTCTGCGTGTCTCCCGCAAATTCATAGCGGCTACGTGATCCCCCAAAATGAATTAAAATACCCAGATATCATGGCGACGAGAGTGAATGAGCAAGTGAACAGATCGCGAGAGGCACAGTGATGGTCTAAACCTTACATTTAATAGGTTAAATTAATACAGCAGTAAAGATATACCGAGTGCAAACACCCCCCCCCCCCCCTCCCCTCCCCCTCCCATTAAGAGATCTGCTGTCATTAGATGGAGACCAGCAAAATATTTGAACGGTCCTGCATGTATACAGTATAGGCCTTTTTACATATATAACAACTAGGGGTGTAACGATACTACAAACTGAACCGAAATATCGCAATACACCAACCACAATATGTATCGCAAAATTCTTGTGGAGTACCGCAATACTCTCACGCCCTCTGCTGCCCATTGTTGAGGCTGACGTCACTTGTCTCTAACTAATTAAACCAAATTTAAGCACATATTTATTTGATCACATTTGATTAAATTGTATTTAATTGTATCTCACCTGAGAATGTGGACATCATGGTGTTTTTAAAGAAGAACTTAAAACTTATCTAAATGTTTCAAATGTCCTTAAAGAGGACAAGCCTGATTATCTTCCACTAGTCTACACTGCAGTTATTTATTTAATTTGAGTTTACTTTCTTAAGATGGCTGCACTAAAGAGAATAGTTTTTTCTGACTACTCTATATTGGAGGTATTTATTCCATGTTTGTTGTTTACTCTGGTATCCTGACTGTACTAAAATGTGATGGCAAAGTTATAAAAAAAAAATGTTTAGTTGTTCTTGTTATTAAGTGAATCTATTGTTCCTTAGCATTACTGTTAAGATGACATCAAATCTAACCCCACAGCAAACAGAAACCGAACCGAACCGTGGCTCCAAAACCGTGAACCGAACCGAATCGTGCCTTTGGTGTATCGTTACACCCCTAACTGTACGTTCACACAGAAAGCGGCGAGAGCGTCAAAGGTCGCTCTGGCCACCCTGGCGACAACGCTGTCTGCCTTGAGCTCCGGCGGCGAGAGCATCAAAATTCGCTACATTGATCTCGTATTTAAAGGAGCCGTTGCTGTATATCATATCAGTTACACTCCTGCATAAAACATGCTTTCTAGCGTGAAGATGTTGCACACTTATTAAATTCACTTAACTACGGAAGATCTAGTTGTGGTGTGGCTTTGCTCCAATATGTGTCCATATGCCTGAAATATTCTGAAGCAGCAATACTGTTTTGTATTGTCGCATGAAATTCCCGCTTTTTTTTTTTAAGAAAAAAAAATATATAAAACATCGATGCACATCAGTAACTCGCCAGTAACTTTTTAAATCTACGTTCCAGTAAGAAAACATTGCAAATTATTGGAAATCCAGCGACTGCAATAATCAAACCCTTGGGAACAACTGTGGTCGGAACCAAAGTTCACAGTGACTGTGTTCTCTGACTCCTCTCAAGCGGTGGACTTCTACATTCTGATTGGTTGCCTCCCAACCGCGTCATAGCTCATTACCATAAAGTTGACTTGATTTCAACTCTCCTCGACGCTCACACCGGCGAAGACGCGCCGCGCTGCTCCTCGCCGCTTATCGCCGCCGGCTCCCATTGAAAATGAATGACTTCCGGCTACTTTGACGCTCTCGCCGCTTTCGGTGTGAACGTACAGTAATAACAACTGAAAGTTCTGTGTTTTTGACAATATTACAAATCCACTAAAAGCTGACTGGATTTATTAGATAAAACTTTTTTAACATAAATATTTAATAATGGCGACGCAGTGGCGCAGTAGGTAGTGCTGTCGCCTCACAGCAAGAAGGTCGCTGGGTTGCAGGTTCGAGCCTCGGCTGGGTCAGTTGGTGTTTCTGTGTGGAGTTTGCATGTTTTCCCTGCGTTTGCATGGGTTTCCTCCGGGTGCTCCGGTTTCCCCCACAAGTCCAAAGACATGCGGTACAGGTGAATTGGGTAGGCTAAATTGTCCGTAGTGTATGAGTGTGAATGTGTGTGTGTGTGGATGTTTCCCAGAGATGGGTTGCGGCTGGAAGGGCATCTGCTGCGTAATACACATGCTGGATAAGTTGGCGATTCATTCCGCTGTGGCGACCCCCGATTAATAAAGGGACTAAGCCGAAAAGAAAATGAATGAATGAATTAATTAATATTTAATAATATAACTTCTTGTAATACACTCATTGCTATAAGAATTAGTTTATAGGCCTATTTCCTTTTAGTAAACAAGTATTAGATTTATAGATGTGCATTTTAACTCATTTTCATCTTTCATCATTTGCAATGTTTCCAAATTGCCTTGTTTGTCATTTTTGTGCGGCGGTTCATCCCGCTGTGGCGACCCCTGATAAATAAGGCACTAAGCTGAAGTAAAATGAATGGATGAATTATTTTCTGTAAAGCTTCTTCTGGCCATGACATGTTCACATCTACATTTTTATAAGAGACATGTTTAATTTGACATTTGTTAAATTAACAACGACATTTGTTCTTCCAGAAGCCCATAAAGATACATTGCAGTGACAAAAGCTGCACAGTTTGTGAATAAAAAAACATTTAAATTAATGTTAATTTATAATTTACAAAAGGTTGTACAGGTCAAATAGTTGTTCAGTTATTTACTGCTGTCATTATACAGGGTGCTTTCACACTTGGTTCAATTGCCTGGACCGTACCCAAGTTCGATTGTGCCCCCCTTGCCACCTTCTCGGTTGGTTTGTGTTCACACTGTCTTTTTTCCTTCTGAACCCCGGTACGCTTGCGTCATAGAGCTGCTGTTTTGTTTACTGCTGTTGCTAGGTGAAAGTCACGAAAGCAAAGCGCCAAAATGGAGACTTCCGCACATCGCGGTCGATTTGCTTTTACTGAATCATACGTTTTGGACATACAGAAAGCGACTCGCGTCTGTCTGCTGCAAAAATATTATAAACATTCAGAACATCACACAGTGGCTGCAGAAGCTGGAGGCGCACATACACACACACACACACACGAATGAACGTTATGAAAACGATAGTTTGTTGTACAGTTGCCGGTTCACTTCCGCTATTTGGTACGATTGCATTTCTGCATTTTTTGCAAGTCTGAACAGCCACGCTGCCCCAATACGCAAACTGTAACCCTAGGCCAAACACTGTATATATATATATATTTATTTCTTTTTCTTCCCCCAGGTTTAGTTATATTGTAATTTTTTTTAATTGTCAGTTGTATTTAAAGAAACGTTATGCTGAATAAAAAGTGTATGTATACAGTAATGTTTGGCTTTTGACAGCTAAGAAATAGCAATTAAATTTTTTGACGGGGCCAGTGAAAATTTTGGCAGGTCTAGTAGAAAAAATCCTTAATGTTGAACCCTGCTTGTGCATGCCTAGTTAAAAGTGTTACATACAGTACAAATATATATAAACAAACAAATGAAAGTCTCAGGCTGCATTGCAACTTTGGTTCTTCAGGTGAAGATACCAGCCAGACTGTGGAGCAGGCCATCAGTGGAAGCTTCATGGGTACATTTATTGTCAGGCCGCAAGGAGATGCAGAGACAAACATTATCATCACGACTTTACCAGTCATCGCCACTCATTATCTGGACAGCACCAATCAGTGGGATACTGTGGGCATGAAACGCCGTTATGAAGCCATTGGCCATATAATAACAGGTCAGCAGGATCCAGCAGATAAACAGAATCTGACTTAAATTGACATAAAATGAAAAAGTAGAACAAAACACAGAGGTCTTTATATTGTCTTAAGGTTATCAACATCAGCTGAGCTATCGTAATCCAGATGGATCCTACGGCACCTGGATACTCAGACCGAGCAGTACATGGTAAAATATTTAAATTTCTCTGGGAAAAAAATAAATTATTTTCATAAAAAATATCTGCTTCTCTAGTCTCATTTTCAACCCCAGACAGAAAAATGAGATTTTTTAAAATAATGGTTGTTGTGCAGTTGTCAATCATTATCAGGTGTGTGTTTACAAGAAGCAGGCATTGCTCTGTCCCAGTTGACTATTTTAGTTCTGCCCTTTAGCCCTTTGAGACAAGCGTCTGCTATTTACCTCCAATGAGGAATTTGTAATTTGATGTTCCTTATTTCAATTGGTTTTATTTTTTGAACTGTATTTTGTATTGTTTTTAAAAACTGTTTTGTGGTTTTCTGTTAAAGGCTGACCGCATATGTGGCCAAAATCTTCACCATGGCCAATGAGCTTATTTCTATAAATGAAAATGTGATCTGCAGCGCCCTCAAGTGGCTGGTTGATAACAAACAACTGCCAGATGGATCTTTTAAAGAGGACACCGCTGTACTTCGCAGAGAGATAGTGGTAAGCGGATGCAACTGACTGTATTTGTGCTCATCTGTACTTTTAATGTAGTTTTAAGGGGTAATTTAATAAATGACCAACAGGTGAAAAACCAAAAACAATATATGCCAAAGGTCAGTTGCTACATTGATACAGTGAACTCGGTGTGTTCAAGAATGCAGTTTGAAATGATTTAAGCATTGTATAATGGTGCATTATTCTGCTAGACGAAGCCATCAAAAGATCAGTCCACTATAAGAAAATGGACATGGATATGGCCAGGCAGCATCGGTATTCAAGTATTACATGCCCTAACATTCAAGGTGTTGGCTTAGCAGTGAAATTGTCTCTCAATTTGCAAAGAAAATAGCAGCACACAATATTATATCACAAGCAGCAATGTTAAACCAAACAAGAATGAATCAATGATTTAAGGTTGTTTACACCCAATTTTGACCCTACCATCTGAATGGGTGAACAAAGTCTATAGGGTTGTCCTGGAATGTGTTTTCAAGAGTTAACACTTAGCTTCGTAAGATAAAAGCGTGTTTAGCATGCTGTCCTGGGAAAGAGCCCTGAGGGTCCTCGAACCCGGGGCTCCCTCCTGTTCTGGAGAGAGGGAAGTCTGAGCTCAGGTAATTCTTAAGAACTCCCCTGATTTATGCTAAGAAAGAAGGGAAGGAGTCGGGGTGCATAGAGGGGTCCTTCAAGACGAAGATGGCTAAGGTCAGAAAATCTGGCTATTTATGTGCGTTTGGATTCATCTGATTAGTATGTCATGTGACTGCTAATGCGGGTCCAGCCGTGGTCAATCATAAGCATGTGATCCTCTCGAAATTAGTTTATAATTAAACTTCACTTAAAGGGCACCTATTTTACCCCTTTTTAAAGATGTCATATTAATATTATGGTTCTTCTGTGTGCCAGTTTAGGTTCAGTTCAAAACACAATTCAGATTTTTTTATTATGAAGTGTTAAAAAGTGCCATTTGGGGGGCGTGTACACAGTTCGCTGTTTTAGGGGCGTGTTGCTTCGCATGAAAATTACTTTCGACTTCCCGCCCAACTTAACAAGGGGGCGGAGCCAAGAGCTCTCTATGGCAACAGACAGAGAGAAGCAACATGAGTGAGAGGACAAGCATCAGCTGTACATGTACGACTCGGACACAGACCAAGCAGAGACTACAAAATCATTTGTGTCTTTGTATAGTTTTACAGCCAACTGTGGGCTAGTTTAAAGCTCCGAGCTTGTGCACCGAAACTTGCGGCGCTGGTGTGTGTCCCGATAGAAACTTATGTTTAGAATTCAGAAATTCATGCCGTTGCGTGTCGCCGAGCGGCGCTTCTGGTGTACGACCTACTTGAGGCTATAACTAAAGGGCGCCATACACTGGATGCACCACTCAGAGCCACGACACGGCACACCAGACGCGCACATTCGCATGTTATTTAAAATGAATAGTAAGGCAGAATAGTGAGCGAACCCCCCGGTCCTCACTTTCATCTGCGACACCGCGAAATGCATGTCGTTAGTTTGTTATTTCCAATGGAGGGACGCACACGAGAGGCAACGTGCTCGCACTTTCCAGCTGCACCTAGTTAAGATGACAGGGAGCTTCTGTGACCGCGGGAAATGCAAACCGCTGAAGTTTAAGGAAGACGCAATGAAAAGTACACATGTATGCAAACCCACCAAAACTCACAAACACTGGCGGCGAGGAGAGCGATAACTTGGTGAATGTTGAGCCCAATAAGCCTTACATGATCTAAAAATAGAGCAAGCGTGTTTCTTTGGTGACGTCGCTTTGACTCACACGCTGAAAATGGCGGACGTGAAAACAAACTGAGCATATGGTAATGCGCACCTGTCAATCAATATTGGTGGGCGGGGGGACCGCACTCCTACGTCAAGTTGCGGTCGATCTCAAAACCGCTCTGATTGGTCCACCGTTTTTATGTTGGTAAATTGAAAAAAAAGGACTGGGTGTGCTAATATCACCACAATATGACAGTCTGTACACTATACCTTCACATATGTCTGTCAAACAGCTTGAAAAGTAGATTTTTCACCATAGGTGCCCTTTAAAAAAAGCTATAAAATGCAGTATCGTAAACAAAAATTCTTAATGAAAATGATGAGTAATAATAGATTAGTCAGTCAGAAAATGAACAACGCAGATGCTGATGTTTAATCATTATGATCAAATTTAGAGAACAATTTATGAATGCTACATTATTTCCTGAAATGTTGTTCATCTCAATCATTCAATTTCAAGCAATTAACTGCGTGTACACATGCTTTCTATTTGAAAAGGTTTAAACCACTCCTTTAAGATCCAAATGAAATTTACATCAGATTGCTCAGTTCATTTCGATTGACGTTTTTCTTGCTCTTTTTTATTCCTATTTGGCTACTTGTCCGATTACAAGCAAATGATAAGGGTCCATGTTCGCACTTTTTATGAATTGTTAAAATAAATATTGTTTATTCCAGGGTGGTTTACAGGACAAAGATGAAGTCTCTCTGACGGCCTTTGTCACAATTGCTCTGCAGGAGGGCAAAGAGATCTGTGCTGCATCAGTTGGTGTAAGTACACTTCCTCCACCAAATTCAGCTTTGGGGCGCCAAACATTCACCACATGCACCTACATCTACACTGTACACAGTAAATTTGCTTGCCACTTCATATTTATCGTTTTAAAATGCTATGTGATATATTTAAATGATTTTTAAAACAGTTTTTTTAGCCTTTGTTTTGTCATTTTGGTTTTTTAGGTGAGTTACACTGAAAAAAAGAGTTATTGAATTTACTTATTTTTAAAGGTAACTCATTGCAAACAATTTATATGAGCTGAATTTAAACAAACAAATAAAGTTGAACACTAAGACATGTAATTAGTTTGTTTAAATTGACCCCATATCAATTGTTTGCAACCAGTTACCTTAAAAAAATGTATCCAATGAATCCAATGTTTTTTTCAGTGTGTTCTTGCTGTGTAATGCTGGCCGATAAGTTAAAAGATGATATCATCTGAGTCCTCACTTTTCTCTTTCCCACATCACTGTCAGCCCCAAATGTACACATACATTTGTGGTAAATGTGAAAGATCAATAGCAAGCACGATCGCTGAAGAGACCTATTTGGAGAATAGGCATGGGGCAATAACCGGTTTCAAGGTTTATTACAGTTTGGAAAAGTCAAGGTTTTAAAACCACTAAAAAGTTCTGTTATACCATTCCTATGGTATATGTCATTTTTTATGTCTTTTTACAACTATTTTATTAAGTTTAAGGCAACAGAATCTCCATCAGAAAATGAACCTCAACATCAAAAGCTACACAGTTCAGGAAACATCTAAAAACAAATCACTTACACAGCAGCATCCAGCATGCTATAGAGCTGAACAGTGCAGTGACTTGACTTTATATCCAAAGATCCCTTTTCAAGTTGTAAAGAAATCAGTGTTTTTAAGACTAATAAAGACAGCAGAAGTCAATGATTTATTTTAATTATTCAGCCTGACATGTTTACTCATCCAAAATATTTTAAATGTTTCTTAAAATCAAATATATTGTGTTCAATGCAGGAAAAAAAACTGGTAACACTTTACAATAAGGTTCATTAGTTAATGCATTTACTAACATGAACTAATCATAAATAACACTTGTACAGCATTTATTAATCATAATTCAACATTCACTAATGCATTATTAACATCCAAGTTCATGCTTGTTAACATTAGTTAATGCACCGTGAAATAACATGAACTAACAATGAATAACTGTATTTTCATTAACTAACGTTAACTAACATGAACAAATGCTGTAGTAAATGTATTGTTCATTGTATGTTCATGTTAGTAAATGCATTAACTAACATTAACTAATGAACCTTATTGTAAAGTGTTACCAAAAAACTTGTTGGTTTTTACCTAGACATTTAAAAAGAACATATTTTAAAGCAGTAATCACAAAACCGAATGATATTTTATCCAAGGTTATCATACCATCAAAATCGTATACTGGCCTATGCCTATTGGAGAAGAAAAAATAAATCCCTGGTGAGCTCTTCAGAATGACCAAAAACAGCTACTAGGCAGAACTGATATGCTGAGACAAATCACAGGAAAAAAAGATACACATTTTTACTATACATAATATACATGTTCTATTTTTGAGGTTGTATGCATTAAATTATTTATTGTGAATGTTTTAGCACGTGCAGTAGAGAGATCTTAGTTTTAACTTGATATACATATTTACAGAGTCTGCATGAAAGCATCAGGAAGGCTGTTGCCTATTTGGAAGGCCGAATTACAAGACTGAGCAATCCTTATGCTGTTGCGTTGGTGTCCTACGCCATGGCCGGTGCAGACAAGCTCAATAAAGAAATCTTGATGAAACACTCCACCGCAGGAGAAGGTCAGTAACATATACTTATATGAACGGTTTACCCAAACATGAAAATTCTGTCATCGTTAACTCACCCTGAACTTGTTTCTAGTCTTTAAGAGTTTCATTTTCCTGTTCAACGCAAATGAAGATATTCTAATAGTATTTTGTTTTTAATACGGAAGTCAATGTTTACAGGTTTTCAGCTTTATCCAACATATCTTATTTTGCGTTCAGCAAAAGAAAGAAACCACTTTGCACTTTTCCCCAAGAAGGTTGGAAACCACTTGACAATGCTTGGAAACAAATAGCCAATCAGATACTGAGAGTAAATAATGAACTTTCATTTTCGGGTGAACTATCCCTATAATATCATTGCAGAAAGGGGTGCTTCTTCCCTGAATGTGATTGGACCAAATTAACATATAGCTGAAAATCCTTCTCTTTGTGATGATATTCAGAACAATGTCATGACAGCGAGTGTGATGTTTCATTACACGTGTCATATGACCCGTTACACTGTGTTTTATAATCAAAAATGGACAAAAACGCAGGACATGAGTGGAGCCATAAAGGGACTACATTTTCGGAGTTTGGTCTTTTTATGCCATAGTTTTACATAGACCTTTTTTTACTCATTTTCCTTACAATGGTTTTCTACAGTATTATGTAGGTTTTTTTTTTCTGGGTACATTGAATTGCCTGTATGGTTTATTAATAATTGTGGCATAAGACATTCCAGAAGGTTGCTGCTTGCTCCAGCTTAATTTCCTCACATTATTTTAATTGCTGCTTTGTGTTCTGAACAGCTATTAGGTACTGGAATGTCCCTGGACAGCCGTATCACACACAGGAGGCCACGTCCTATGCTGTGCTAGCACTAGTGAAAGCCAGAGAGTTTAATGCAGCCGGAGAAGCCGTACACTACCTGGGCCATCAGCAGTACTCCTATAGTGGATCTGGCTCCACACAGGTACACTAATATTACTATTAAAATGTAACCTTAAGTGGTAGGAAGATCTAGAAATGACGTACTAATGTACCTTGAACTGCCACAATATTTCTCAGTCATATGAACATACAAGGGACACCACTTTTAACCAAAATCCCTTTAAGGCAAGTCATTTCACTCGGCGGCCATCTTTGAAACGCCTCTCAGGCAGTATGCTCGGGCATTCTGTCTGAATTGGGAAACATCAATTTATCCAAAACTGTTTGCCAAGCTTACAATTACATTGCATATTTTAAATCACCAATAAACTTAAACAACAGCAGTCTTTTATCTAAATGTTCGAATCAAACAAAATCTGCATTTTTTCAGGTTGCCCAAGCTAAAGCGCATGCACTCTCGAAAAGAAAGACATCATGACACCAACTTAATTTATGGACATCATGACACCAACTTAATTTATGGCCGTTCTACACATGATCATTTTCTGGTTAATGATTGTCTGATTAAACTGCTCTTCTGACGTAATCCACAACTTGGTCTTGATGGCGAATCTCCTCCAGAAATGACAGCGACTCTTTGTTTACAAGTTTGTGGAAGTTTGAGTAGGTGCTGCTGTCATGTGATGTGCGTTTGACAGGATGGCTGTACCTCAAGTTCATTTCATACAGATAAAAACTTTTGTTTTCCAGTGCACTTGCTTCATTTAAACATTTACAGATTTCATGCTTTATGTGGATATATTTCGTATGTCTGTGAAACAAGTATTTACGCACTTCGTGCTTTTGTTGTCCACAAGAACTGTTGTAAAAACCCACATCTGGTCCGAGCTTCTCCCCTGAAGAAACGTCAATCGATATCGATCGATGATTGGCTCCTGTACCAGTAGATGGGGCTTTATTTGCCATATTGACTGTTACACTTTTCCCCATTCAAAACTATACAAGTGACATGTCTTGTGTATTCTATAGTCTTTATTTTAACCCTGGGTGAAGACACGCTTCACACCCGTAATTTAAAAATTATGTTAGAACAGTATTTTATTCAGGGTTATGAAACCCTGCTCCAGAGTGTTAACCCTACATTGGGGTGTTACATTTGTTCAGTGTGTAATGGAGGGTTGTTTGCTTGTTGCTGCTGAACGCTTGGCAACAGACAGCCAATCAGACACTTCAAAATTAAGCAATGCACATAATGTAATAAATGTGCACACGTCATCTTCCATCTGGGTAAAACAGGCATGCTCAGCCCTAAATTTGACAGAGCAGTAAATAGCAGAAATCAAAATATAGCATTGTCAGTAGGCATGGGATGATAACCGTTTTCAAGGTATACCGCGGTTTGGAAAAGTCAAGGTTTTAAAACCCCCATAATTTTCTGTAATACCGTTCCTAAGGTATCTGTAATTTTTTTATTTACTTTTTTGTTTTTTAGGACAACAGTATCTTCAGCAAAAATATCCAAAGATGCCGTTTTAAATTGTAAAGAATTAAATGTTTTCGAAACTAATAAAGACAGCAGAAGTCAATGAATCATTTGGATTATTAAGCCGGACATATTTGCTGTTCCAAGATATTTTAACCTGCAACCCTAGCCCCCTGGTAAAAATTGTTTTCTCTTGAATCCCTGAAAATGTGCACTTTAAGATGACTGAAGGTTAAATTTGAAAAACAGCTGATTTAAAACGATAACAGTCTTTTAAAAATTGTCTATTTTGGTGAAAAAGCATGGCCAACATTTGAACAAACAGAATAGCAGAATTTTCATTTGTTGCATTTATAGGTAAATGATTCCTTTGACTTTTGAGCATAAAGCCAAAGACACGTTAATGCACAGTTTGCAGCCTTACCTAATCACATTTAGACATTTACAATAAACAACACATTCTTCATCATTTCTTTTTTAGATTGAGATTGAAAGTCCATCTTAAAAAAAAAAAAAAAAAAAAAAGTCTCAAAAAAATTTAAAATCTGTTTGAAGTTTATTTTTCGCATGATTTGTCGAAGGTGAACCTCATGGTGTTCCAGGCCGTGGCAGAGTACCGTACACAGGTGAAGAACAGCCAAAACTTCAACCTAGAAGTTGAGCTGGCCGTAGAAGGAAGAAGCAAACCTACCAGATATATCATCAAAAGAGATAATTGGCATGTTGCACGGTCGGACAAGGTGAGGTGTGATTGTAACTCAACTATTCACATTTTTTTGCTGCTTATGAGGATTCAATTAGATTGTGTCACAGGTGAGAAATGTGGGGATTTTATTAATTCATCAACCATTATTTGGTTGTATTAATGTTGTTTATATCTTCAGGTATCTCTGTTACATCATGCATTTGATTATTTTGATGACTTCATTATATTTGCTTTCGCTAAACAGGTGGATATAAACAAGCACTTTAATGTGACTGCGAAAGGAACTGGAAAAGCTACTCTCTCAGTGAGTGTTCATCAGCATTTATATGATCAGAATAAAATGCACCAATATGGAGTTTGACCAATACCTACAGTATAACTCTTTAAAACTGGAGGCCAACTGTCTTTTATATTAGATCAAATGTTCTGCCTTTACAAAAACAAAACAAAAAAGGTACAACCTAAATCAAAATATCAGCAAGATAATAAAAAAATGGCGAGCAGCAAGCATGTGAAGTATGTGAAGTACAATAATAATATATAATTTATCGGCTTAAATATATCACCCTAATTTTGTTATTGGGCCAGTAACAAAAACATCAATATGACCGCCGATATATTGTGCCTCTTTACTAAAATTATTTAAACATCTAATCTGAATACTGCTGTTTACAGCTTCTGACACTGTACTATGCCAGACCCATTGAGAAGAAGTCTGACTGCACAAAGTTTGATCTGAGTCTTAAAATCGAGAAAGAGCCTGAAAGTTAGTAACCCCTAACATGCATCTGTATGCTCTGAATCTTTCTTTATGGTTTGCTGTAATTATTGTTCTCCCCCTTTAGCAATCCAAGGAGCCAGGGAATCATTCAAGCTCATAATGGATTTCTTGTATGTGAATAAATACCCTAACATACTTCTTGTCAAGAGAGCAGTGTACTTGTGCTTTACCAGCATGTGCTTATGTAGGCTGCTTTCACCTTGGTTGACCAAGTTTGTTTTTGCCACATTTAAAATCTGTTCATTTTCACAGCTACAAAAACCAAAGATATCCTGCCACCATGACTGTTCTGGACATTGGCATACCAACAGGATTTACTGTGGTGACAAGAGATCTTGAAGAGGTATTGTGGTGATGCATCAATACTGGGAATGATTCAACTATTGCAATATAGAAACTGCTAAACCTCACAAGCTCGTTCTCATGTGGAGCATCTCTGTTCTTTTAGCTTATCTATGGGTGTTACGACTTTCAAGTTTGGCTCTAGGGGTTAAAAGAGGTAACATTTGATGTGATTAAATTTTGTGGTGAGTTGGTGGCAAAATAGCAAAACGACAACCAAAATACTGCAAAAATAAGCGAATTTATTTACAAAAGTGAAAAGAAGTCAAACAGCAAAAATATTATATACACAAGATCTCACAAAAGAAAAAGAAATAAATCAATGCATATTATGGATGGAGAAATGAGAATTAAGTGGCGCCAAATAAAAGAAAGCACTTTAACAAAACCCCAAATCTAGCTGAAATTTACCCTCTAAACTATGTAATTGAAAATAAACAAACAAAACATCTTCAGCATTTGCACGCTATAACTAGGCCCACACGGAATCTGCGCGCGCAGAATTCCACAGATTTCCGCAGATTTTTAGCCCATCATTGATTCTGTTTATTTAAATATGTGTAAATGTTTATTTATTCAGTTTTTTAATTAATTTCAGTAATATTAGCGACTAATATGAAAATATTCATATGGTTTATTTACAATAGTTTGTAAAGTAATATTTTCTGTCTTTTAGTAGATATATTATATGAGAGACTAGTAATTGGCGATATAAACGATATGCGATATAAACGATACAAAATTGGCCTACGATAGATATTCTAATTCTATTGCACTATCGCGATAATGCATGTTTGATGACGCAATCTACCCGCGAAATTAAGAGCAACGAGCTGCAGCCGGCTGCAACGCATCATCTTGAATAAACAGTGCGACCATTTCGCTCGCATTTGCGACAAAATATAATAAGCTCGATTGATAACTTAATTCACTCTGCCACTGTAAAACAACATGCTCTTCACACTAACTTATGGTGTATTACATTGGAAATCTATTGTGACTAGCACATGCTGACGCTCTCAACAACAGCACTAAGCAACGCGTGGCACCGAATGCCGACGTGTCGCACAACTTGCGAGACTCATGCATGGCATATCGTGGCTTGTCACACAGATTCCCACACAGCGCTTCCCACACAGATTTTATCTGGGCGGCCGATATATTATTACCACCAGTTTTAATTTCATTAGGAGAACAAAATGTTTAAAATCAAATGCGTTACCTTAGGCTGCAGGTTAGAAATATGTTTTTATTTAAAGTATCTGCAATACACAATTTTATTTGACTTTTTAATACTGGACGTAATTTCAGTACAGTGTAAGTTCCTTAAATAAAAAGACACCAGTTTTTTTGTTCTCTGCAACTTGGCATTTAGGAACCAAGGACTGAAAAGAAACATCTTTCTTTCTAAAAGGCACTACATTTAGTTTATTTATCTGCAACATTGTGTTGTTTAATTACAGTTTTGCCTTTGCACAATAAAATGTTCTCAAAACGACATGCAACGTTTCTTTATTTCTTAAATAAAATAGCAGTTTGGCTTTCCTAAGGGTCTCTGTAACCTGTTCTGAAATGGTTCTATTATAATTTATATATCGCAATATATATCGTTATCGCAAGAGGCTGCAATGTATATCGCAATATGGATTTTAGGCCATATCGCCCATCCCTATGAGAGACTTGCTTTTTTACCAAATAAAGTGGATCTAATTGAATTTGTATTGTAAGGTATTACTTTTTATTTCATATATTAAGGTTTTAGTTATGATACTCCCAAAATAATTCCACATAAATCCGCAGATTTTTAACAAACTTCTGCGCAAAAAAAAGGAAAAAATGTTCGCAGATTCCGTCTGGCCCTAGCTATAACTAAACTACTCTTCTAACCAAAAATACGGAGAAAACTTGCAGCGGGTGGCGCTCACTTCTAAACTAGTGTGTATAGACAGTTGAGTTTTCTGCATGATGCGAGGCGTATGTCATGTGACATCTAAACTCCTCGATTCCCATGGGGAAGGCTGACACCAGAGATCAGGGGATCGTCAAGTACACGCATACAAGACGGTGACAGCAATCAAAAACAAGAACAAGACCAAAATCAAAACTCTAAGTTCACATCAACATCATAGCACATAACACAAGTTAAAACGCACACAAAAAGGCAAGCAAGAAGAAGCAAGCAAGAGAGAACGAGCTTTCCCGCTTGCGTCCCTTTAAACTTTGAGCTCCCATCCTGATTGGTAGCAGTGATGACATCACAGCGTGTAATAGAGAGAATTGACACAGAGAGGGGGTGGGGGAGAAAGAGAGAGAGAGCGCGCACGCACACACACACACACACACACACACACACACACACACACACACACACACACACACACACACACACACACAGTCACACAAAAGCAAAACATATAGGCATATACCTATGACTGTAACAATGGGAATACTGGATATAAAGCATTTTGATCATGTGTGGATTTTTTAATTCTGATTTTGATGTTTCCAGTTGTCCCGGGGGAAGGAGAAATACATTCAGAAATTTGAGTTGGACAAAGCGCTGTCAGAACGAGGATCCCTCATCCTATACTTAGACAAGGTATTTCAGCAGACTTGTGCTGCCAGAATGGCACATGGGGAAAGATTTTAATCCCCTCTTGTATTTTTTTTATTTATTCATTCATTCACTTGTTTATTACTACTGCTTATTTAATACATAATCGACTTTCAATATTAAATCGACTAATAAACCAGTACGGGTAGAATCTTTCCATGGCAATAAATTTGTTCATGAATTTCGGTCTCATTAGGTTTCTAATAAAGAATCAGAAAGAATTGTCTTCAGAATGCACAAGATGTTTGAAGTGGGTCTGCTTCAACCTGCTGCAGTCACCATATATGAGTATTACTCACCCGGTAAGCTGCTGTGCTGTGCACACCCATACATACGCCACTGTTAGGGGGGACGCAGACTATACCAGGCATATGAGCCTAGGATAAAATTGTGATTTCCTCTTACTACTCATATCTGCCAGGGTTGTAGGATATTACTAAAATGTGACTCTGGAGCACAAAAGAAGTCCTATGTTGCACAAGTATATTTGTGACTTTAGGCAAAAATACATTATGGGCCAATCATGGGATTTTTTATTTTATGCCAAAAATCATTAGAATATTAAGTAAAGATTATGTTCTATGAAGACATTGTGTAAATTTGCTTTTGTAAATATAATTTAATCAAAAATATAAAATTAGTCAAAATTTAATTTAGTCAAATTTGTAAACAATGATTTTCTCAACATTTTGTTTTGTTTTAATTTTTGAACGCTCAGATAGTACGCTTTTCAATAGCATCTCAAACAACCTAACAAACTCATTAATGTTTTCTTAGGCATATGCAGTTGTCTTGACAAGTTACAGTATAAATCTTCTTTAATGGAAAAATGTAATTATTCTGCAGAATATATATTACTTTGTACTTATACAGTAATGTTGATCAGTGGTGTAGTCGGGGCTATACGCACGTATACTCAGTATGCCTACTTTTTTCCATGAGCTGTTTGGGTATTACGACTTCTGAGGATCAATAATTGCGTATACCCTCGGTATACTCACTTGTTTTTCTGATTAGACTTCCCTAATTTACGTGTATTCGCGTCCCCTTTAACTGTATACCAAATGTTTTTTTTTTTTACTTGCATCTTATTTGTTGCAATCAGTGGATTTTTGTTTAATTTGCGACATTCCCCGCAGCAGCTGTGAGAAAATTTCGGGAGTTTTTCGATAACGACGACAAGTCAACTAAATGATGTCTCGCTGAAACACTGAGGTAAAATTATTTTAAAAAAGCATGGGCATCGCTTTAGCCCCCTATATTTCTATTCAGTCCCTCGAAATGTTTTGCGATTTCCTCATGAACTGTACACTATAAATGATCACCTTAGTCCCCTTTAAATTTGATATGAAAACGGCGGCAGACTTCCGCTCCTCTGTTTTCAACTCGTTTTTCGTTTAATCAGCAAACCACAGTTTTGCAGAGTGAGAGCAGAGGTGTGTTTATTTATAGATTGTTATAATATCTGCATATTCGCAGTTCTTTGCTATAGAAACACTTCAATTCAATTCATCTTTATTTGTATAGCTCTTTTACAATGTAGATTGTGTCAAAGCAGCTTCACATAGAAGAATATAGTGAATTGAAACGGTGTCAGTTCAGTTTTCGGAGATTAAGCTCACTACTGAGAGTCCAAACACTGAAGAGCAAATCCATCTATGCGCAGCTGTTTCCTCCAGCAAAAATGCAACTCTTAACGAACATTTATCAATTAACTATGATTATAAAACACATTACAGTGCATGTGGCACTGTATATCATACATTCATGCACAGGATTAAACACAGTGACAGAAGCACTCAGTGAATGTACTCATTTTAACTGCATATCAGAGTGAAACATTGTGTTGTATCTTGTTAAAAATTATTTCCTATTATGACTTATATTATGATAGTGAAATATGTAAATTAGCCTGTACATTTTTTAATATGTTTATATTTATGCCAATTTGAATTATAAAAGTGGCAGTTCTGTTAAAAACATGGAAAAAATACTTGAGTATAGGCTAGTATTTGAGTTTTGAAGAAAAAAACTTATTTTCCTGATTAAAAAAAAAAAAAATATATATATATATATATATATATATAGTTATATATATATATATATATATATATAGTTATATATATATATATATATATATATATATATATATATATATATATATAGTTTTATTAATTATAGGCTCATTTTACAAGCCCCTTTAGAGTTAAACAGTTGGCTTTTACCCAGGTGTTACCACAGCTTAATATACTCAGCCAATCTCCGGGTCTGGGGGCACTATTAGCTAAGCAGAAATCATTGAATAGGATTAGGCTATTAGCATCTCGCTTTAAAATGAACAAATTTGTTTAAATATTTTTCCTTTTTTAATGGATAGTTCATTCAAAAAAAGTAAAATTGTCATCCTTTACTCAACCTTTACTTGTTCCGAACCGGTTTGTCTTTTTTTTATTTTGTTTAACACAAAAGAAGACATTTTGAAGAAAGCTGGAAACCTGTAATCATTAACTTCCATAGTATTTGTTTTTTTCTTTCAATAGTTACAGGTAAGTTATGTTAAATAATAATAATAATAAAAAAAAAAAATATATATATATATATATATATATATATATATATATATATATATATATATACGACGAAACTGTGTGTGTGTGTGTGTGTGTGTGTGTGTGTATATATATATATGTATATATATATATATATATGTATATATATATATATATATATATATATATGTATATATATATATATGTATATATATATATATATATATATATATATATATGTATATATATATATATATATATATATATATATATATATATATATATATATATATATATATATACACGACGAAACTATATATATATAGTTTCGTCGTTTCTTTGCCTACTTTTAATATTTGGGTTGGATGGGTAATAGTACACCACTTTTTTTTTTAGGACTACACCACTGATGTTGATTTTTAAGTACAGTAGTTAAGACAATATGATAAGTAACTGTAATTAAATTAGATTGGAAAAGTCATTTAATTACAGTAACTAGTTACTTTGTAACTAATTACAGCCAACACTGATTAAGAAAATGTGTTACAATGCAACAAACACAAGCCAAAATTAGATTTTTTAATGAAAACTCTTCTGCATGCACTGTAAAAAATCCAACTTACAAATTGTTAACTCAGTTTAAAATTGTAAGTTAGGTGGACATATTTTGAGCTCAGAGTTCAATTTACTCATAAAAATGATTTAACTGCATGTTTGGAACTGTTTGTTCAATGAAAGTAAAATATTCAGTTGAGGAGACTTTACATTTTTATTTCTCCATATGTTCAAAATAAAAAGTTGAGTTAACTTTAAATTTTAAAGCAACCGGCTGCAAATTTTGAGTTTATTAAGCTTCAGTGGTTGAATTTGTGCCAAAATATTCCGTAAAGTATACTTGACTTAAACCAGCCTTTTCGGTCAACTTAAAAAATTAATTTGGCACAACTTCAACCACTGAAGCTTATTAAACTCAAAATTTCTCTGCAGCTGGTTGCTATAAAATTTAAAGTTAACTCAACTTTTTATTTTTTACAGTGTGACACCAGCGTGCTTGAAGAGAACTGCATTATAAGGTCACTTTGAAATGCAAGTTGAAGCAACTTGTTTTCAGGAAAATACTCTTTGCATATTATGAAATTAAATAAAACTATGTTTGTTTTATCTTTCAGATGCACGCTGTACAAAGTACTACCACCCTGAAAACGATGGTGCTCTAAAAACACTGTGTCATGGAGACCTGTGCCTGTGTGCTGAAGGTATTATTTATCAGCCACAAATAACAAGTGTTGTAGCATTGTTATTCAGTTTTCACAATTGATCCTTTAGGTTAAAGTCTTCAAAACTGTCCACGTTTACTGTGCTGAATGAACTGTTAGACTGCAATAATCGTCTCCACATCTAGATTTATCCCCTAGAGAGATCAATCAGTCATGATACATTTAATTTTTATGGTAATGTTTTTAGTGTGAAATTACAAATGAGCATGTGTGTGTATGAACATGATCAACTTCTCTGAACACAGAAAGCTGCAGTTACCAGAAGAAAAACAATGTCAATGATGATGAGCGTTTGGAAAAGGCCTGTGAATCTCACACGGATTATGGTAAAGATAATTTCTTCTATATGTGTTCATTCATGATCATCATGACTTCCAGAAATGAAGATCTTGAACTTTTTTTAATCTAATGCACATTTAATGCAACATATGCTCTTTTCATAGTGACCACATCCGAAAAACGGCAAATGCAAAAACAAAAGTTGTTCAACAGACTTGCTCAAAGTAGAGCTGCAAGATTCTGGCTAAAATGAGAATCGCGATTTTTTTTTGCTTAAAATCAAGATCACGATTTCCTCACAATTCTGTGGATGTAAAATAAAGGTTAATATGAGTCGCCTATTATTATTGTTATTTCAGAATACAACTATTCATAATTCTGATGTTGAATTATTATGTTTGAGACACGTGCTTGCAATCTGTCATTGACAACATTGTTAGACCGTTTTCTTTCTACTAAAATCAGACATTTGTCATTATCAGATTCCCTCTTGCATTATATTCAACATTATACAGGCTACAGTAGTTATACTGACACTGTTAAACATTTATTCTAATGCACAACACTCTGTGTTAGCTATGAAAGAAACATATTATATGCTTGTCGTAATCATAACTCTTAAATGCCATATGATCATTTGAATGTGCACGCTTTCGGTTTCATTTTCACTGTGCGTGTGCGGTTCACCTTTCCCGCGCAGCTCCCAACTGATCACTCTGTGCCACAAACTGACTGTTATTTACAACTTTATTACCTGTTATTCACAGCCTATGCAAGTTCTGTTCACTAAAGTAGGTATCATTCACAGGCGCGTACTCGCCCTCTCTGTGGTAACAGCTCACGGTCAGCTCACATCGCGGCCGCGAATACATCATTAAATGCAGACAGAAATTACATTTTTGGGTGAATTATACCTTATAAATACAGCATGTGACTCTTTCAACAGGGCCAGAGCTCGAAATTGTGACCATTTTGGTCGCATATGCGCCCAAAATTTAATCTATGCGACCTTGTAATATATTTGGGAGCATTTGTGCGACTGCATATAATGGTTGTAGTGCGACTTGTTTCGATTTTTTTCTAAAAACGTGCTGAATCGGACTTCCCTGCCGCTATATTGGTTCATATTAGCTGTCAATCACTCAAGGCTTTCCGCTGTCAGAGAACAGAGCGCTTATAAGGGCGCCAGCCGAGATCAATCGAGGGTTTTCGGAGAAGGTGCCCGAATCTCGATGCGTTGCATTCACTGCAAACGTCCGCTAAATGTAAAATCTAACACTGTACACATCATCGCCAAAGAAGCTCGCCTTTACTAAGTTTAAACTGAATCTGCGGCTCATAACAAAGAACAGTATTGCACCAGTGGTCATCATTACGAGAATCCTGCTCTGCCTGCTCTTATATTGGGTCGGCTGATTCGCCTGCTTTTTTCCACAAACACAGAAAAATTCAAATCAGCGCATAACGAGACCGAGCATTTAAAATGACACAAACCCAAACCAAAACATTAAAGAGTGGTAGGCTAGAAGTGAGACTTTTCTTACTTTCTTTGGTTTACTCTTTCTTTGGATGTATATTATTTTTCTATTTACTGATGACTGCTTTGCAGCTTTCAGCATTGGATTGAATGATTTATTATAATCTTACGTTTGTTTTGTAGCAGAAATATTATTTATTAAATTGACATGCATATAAAAACAATAGTGCAAAATAAATATTTCTTACTGCACTGCTTCATTTTTGTTTGATGCAAACCATAAATTTATTTTTCATAAAGTAACAGCAGGACCTTTTACAGTACATAACTCGCATTCAAGCACATTCAGGGCAGCATGATGATGACAAATGTTATTCATTGCAAGTATTATTGACATCATCGTCATCATTAATAATATTTTATAGTTATTAGACATTTATATCTGTGCAATAATTCCAAAATGAATAAGTCATCACAGCATTAGTTAGTTGTTTCTGGTTTTTGTTAGTCCTGGTTGATGTTGTTTTCAAATACAATAAATCCTTAATATACAATTTGCAGTGCTGCTCATTTATTTTTGGTGGGTGCTTCTAAATTATTTCTGGTGCTCCTAAATTATTTCTGGTGCTCCTATATTTTTGAAGTTGGGAGCACCGGTGCTACCAAGTAAAAAAGTTAATTTCGAGCCCTGGGAGATGTCCACAGTGCTGAGCAATGTATGTAAAACAATGTGAAGACTTGTGCGGCCGCCTTTATGCTTCTCTCCTGAACTTGAAAATATGATTGGCAGAATCGTATAAATGCTGGATTAAGATAGTCTAGGGCAGGGCTATATAATTGGTGGCCCGCAATTTGGCAATTTGTTCCGGCCCTCCAAATAGTGTGACCAAGACATCAAAAATAAATTTAGTTCAGTCGAAAAACGGCCGCTATAGTTATTAAGTGACGTGCGCCTGTTCAATACAGCATGAGCTGCAAGCTGCGCAGAGCGTGAGTCACCTGACATTCAGGAAGTGGCGCGGGCAGCCAAAAATATTTGGATATATTTGTAGAAAAGGCCTTTTGTAAGATGCACTGATATCGTCAATAGGGATGCAACGATTAGCCGATTTCACTATTAACTGCGCTTTAATTCGTCACAATTAATCGTAAAGGTTTCTCTAAGCAGCATTTCTGTTGCACGGAACAAAACGAAACTGCTGCAGTTAAACAAAGTTATGCCAAGTTGCCATCTGTGCCCTAGTTTAAAGTTCCAAGTATGTACACTGAGGCTAATACGCCCGCACACCGGATTAACTATAGCAGCGGCCGTTCCCACATCACGTCTTTTCCGCTTGCTAGTTTGTTGTTTCTAATGTAAGAATATATGACAATATGCGCTCACAAGCGGAGGAACGCGCTTGTGTCTTTGCGGGCACACGCAGTAGAAAACATCTCACGGTGAGAGTTCTGCATGCCTTTCAGTGCAGTGTAAACAAAATATATGTTAGACGAATTAATATTAAGATGATTATGTATGCATGAACGCAAATGGCAACAACAGTTCATCTAAATAGCTGACCTAATATAAAGCTTGAATTTACATTAGACGTCATAACCGTCAAACCATGATTATTCCTCAGACTATATAATTGTAAACCAAAATCTATAATTGTTGCATCCCTAATTGTTATGCAGTTCAAAAAATAACATATGAATGTGTCTGAATGTAGAAGAAGCCTACTTCAGCAATGCACTGCTTTTGTTGTGCTCTGAAATACAACATTTAAATGTTTGTAAAAAAAAAAAAAAAAAAAAAAAAAAAAGTCTATTGTACAATGCGCTGATATTACGTAGTTTCAAAATACAATATATTAACATTTTAATGTAGAAAAAGCCAACGTGGGTGTCTTAAGGAGCACAAATACAACATATGGGCTCTTATATTGCTGTTGTGTTATAACTCGTAAAGCAAGTCATATCTCTCCGGCCCTTTTGGGATGCTTTTCATAAACCGGCCCCCGTGACAAACTAATTGAATAGCCCTGGTCTAGGGGGTCGAATCGAGATCACGATCTTTTTACGATTAATTGTGCAGCTCTAGCTCAAAGCTTCCTAAAACTAAGAAAACTACCCAATTATAAGTTAATATTCCCTGTAAATCCTCTTCTCCAGTAAACTGTTAACACTAGAATAACTGCAACCAAATCAATGTTTTTTGTTTTGTTTTGTTTTTTTCGGTGGGAAAAATTTAAATATTTGCTCTGCAGAGGAAAGTCATAAAGGTCTGAAACAACATAAAGAAGTAAATGATGGGGGTGGGGGGTGGTGGGGATAGACCATTCTTTTGACCTTTGTGCAAAACAACAAAATCAAATAAAATGTTGCAGGTCTACCACTTGTAATCCTGTGACATGTGCTTGACAGTTTATAAAGTCACAGTGGTGGGGATGGTTCTGGAACAAAATGTAGACATCTACAACTTGAAGGTGGAGCAGGCCTTAAGAACAGGTATGGTTTATCAAAGCGTTGAAATATAGACTATTACAATGTAGTGATGCCACTCACCAATGAACATTTCCTGTTTGTTGTCAAACTACTTCATAACTAACAGGAGGCAATTCAATCATAACTTAAACTCTTTTGATCAATTTTGAAATATATGATGCATGTATGTATGACTTATTTGTAAATCTTTAAAGTCTAAACATTAACTTGTACTTTAGATATATGAATTGGATTTACATAATTAAATTAGAAATTAGATTTGTAAATCTTTAAAGTCTAAACATTAACATGTACTTTAGATATATGAATTGGATTTACATATTTAAATTAGAAATTAGATCTGCTTACTGCGCGTTAGAGTAGGCTTTGTGTGTCAGAAGAGCAAGTGATCAAATTATACCTGTCAACATTGGGATATAAAAATACGGGATACGCCCCAACAATCGTTACAAATATGGGGAGGAGATTAGCTTCAAATGATAGAATAAATACGGAACAAATAAAATAAAAGCTTTAGCCTATTAAAATCAATTTACTGATCACATCATACGCGTTAAAGCAGGGGTGCTCAATCCTGTTCCTGGAGCTCTACCTTCCTGCATCGTTCCGCTCCAACCCCGATCAAACACACCTGAACCAATTAATTAGGACCTGAACAGCACTTGATAATTACAGGCAGGTGTGTTTGATATGGGTTGCAACTGAAATCTGCAGGAAGGTAGATCTCCAGGAACAGGATTGAGCACCCCTGCGTTAAAGGGTTTAAAGTGTACATTTTTTTACTATAATTATTCAGCGACTCCTCCTCATACCACTAGAAGGAAGCCTGCGTACCACTAATGGTACATGTACCACAGTTTGAGAATCACTGGCCTATAGTGACATGCTTATTGAGTGGATGTGGTTCTCAACTGTCCTATAGGCACTGAAAATGGTGTTGAAGGGTTGCTGAGGATTTTTCAGGCTCATCCTAGATGTAGAGACTCTTTGGGATTACAAGAACATAAGTCATACCTCATCATGGGCCCATCCACTGACCTGACATTTCATGGTGAACGGTAAGTGCATTTTACAGAACAGGACGCAAGACAAACCCACTCATACACACAGAACTGAAAACCAGTTAATCTGAAATTTAACTCTAATCTTAATTCAATATAATATGTGTTTTGGAAATGTGTATTTGTACTGCACGTGTCATTAGTAACCTTTTAAAATATAGTTGAGTTACGGCAGTACTGACCACCATAATATAGCTAAAAAAACAATACACAGTTATGGAAAATAAATTAAGAGACCACTTGTGAATTGTCAGGTTTTTTTTAGATTTACTTGATTTAATAATGCCAGTATGTGTTTGAGGAAAATATTAATATATAGACCTGCCAAATATACAAAATATACAGTTTGTTATGCTGATTCAAAGTGATAAAATGAACTTAAGCAATGTTTTTTACTGTAGATTCTACAATTCAGCATAGTATTGGTATAATTGTTATGTAGGTTTCCAAGGGTTTGAAAGGATTAATGTCCTTCAAGTTTGTTCTTTTTTAAAATACACTAATAATGTAAAGTTGTGTTCTGTAATTGTACTGTAAAACAGTGGTTCTCAAAGTGGGGGTCGGGACCCCCTGAGGGGTCGCGGGACAATGAAGGGGGGTCGCCTGGTGATTTCCAAAAATCTATTTATTTTTATTAAACCATAAGAATTACCATATTTTATCCATAACCTATTGAAGAGAAAAAAATAGTCGTTTATAGTTACTATATAATATGTAGCTACTATAGTACCTTATAGTTACTAGTTTAATTGGATTGCGACCCCTGGGGTAATTACATTATATTAAAGACACAGCAATAGCGTCAGATGCAGCAGATTGATTTTATAACACCAGGTTAAACTTTCTGGCACATTAGCACTGACATACAAAAAAACTACAATACAATAGACTTGAGTCTATTGGTGTGTGTGCGCCATTGCATGCAAGGTTTCTGTATTTATAACAACCTCGGAGGATATTGGGGGTCGCGAGTCAGTGGCATTGTTATTTTGGGGGTCGCGAGCTGAAAACTTTGGGAACCACTGCTGTAAAACATGGGCACACCCAAAATATGCGACCCAAAGATGGGTTACAGCAACTCAGCATTTTTTAGAGTGTTGTAAGGTTTGCAATGCATTAGATGAAGAGAGTTGTCTCCACTCTTGTGTTTTCAGCCTGCAGTATAGCTTTGGAATGCAGAGCTGGGTTGAATACTGGCCGACAGAAGAGGAGGGCCGAACTCCGGAGTTTAGAGAGCGATACAATGGCATTAGTAAACTTACTAAAGAACTTCTTGAATATGGATGTGCCACTTAATTTAAGGCTATAATTTTTTTTGTTCTCGCTTAAAAATGACTGCTGTTGAATTTGTAATCTATTTTTGCCAAATAATAATTATAATAATATGATTCATTCCACTGTTTATGCCAAGACATTTTTTGATAAAATAAATATTCATGCTATGGAAAGATGCACGTGTGTGTGTGTGTGTGTGTGTGTGTGTGTGTGTGTGTGTGTGTGTGTGTGTGTGTGTGTGTGTGTAAAGACTGTAATAGTACTAGGGCTGGGCGATTTTTTTCGATTTTTTCGATTAATTCGAATTTACGTTTTAAGACGATTTTATTTTTTATAAAATCGAGAAATCGCGATTTTTTAAATAAAAATATTAAAGCCGCTTTTCCACTATCGTGCCAAACCGTTCTAAACTGTTAGACAACCGTGCTGAATTGTGCTGATTCTGTGTGTTGACGTCGCGGCTCTGTCCCGCAGCCGCCTGTCTCTCCCGCGCGAGCTGCGAGACGGGGGCGCGCGCGCGAGGAGAGGAGAGGAGAGAAGGCTCGAGAGGCGGAGGTCCGCTCCTTGCCTCCTTCATTCTAATCATCCACCCGCCCGCACATATTATTTTATCTGATATATATATCCGCACCCGATCGCCACTTTAATAATTCTAATTCTTTGTTTTAAGCATGATGATAGGTGTAACTTTCTCCGCAATGTCCGGCGGCAGAGTAACAGCTCGTTAATTCATGCTCGAGCAAATGATGAGACGGACAAAAGTACTCGATGCATGCCCTTCTTTTACTTATTTCAGTGTTTTCAGTTTCACAGTGCAAAACAGCTCCCGGGTGGAATTACTGAAGTAAACATAAAACAAAAGAGCAGCATTTTGCTAAATATAGTCCTTTATATCCTGATATGCTGTGTGTTGATTCATTCGTTTTTTTATATTTAACTTGATGCATTCGTTATTTAATATTTGAATACTGAAATCATTTAAATGGTTATATTTTACCATCAAAATGTAGTATATTTTATATCATTACCAACTTTTGATATAAAACCGCTGTTATTTTATTGATTGTTATGAAATAATTTAAGTGCTATATTTTTTATTAGTGAAAGTGCCCGCTCACTTTGACAAGGCCTGTCTAAATATATATTTCTGCCATGCCACTAATACAGATAAACTATTGTTGCATTATCATTGTTTATTTTTCTGTTATTTGAAATATTTATTTCCCCTCCAATCCTTTTCAATCTTCACGTTACATTTTGGTCATTTTCTCTCCAAAAACAAATTGCCCAAAGCTGCACAACATATGACCTCTACATAAATACGGGTGCTGTGATTTCTATTGTAGCTATGTTTAGCATCCCTACATGTGAGAGTGCCATAACCACGTTTAGTCACACAGTTGCTTTTCTTTTACAAGTGAGCATGAAAAAAACTAGTTTCGGCATTTATTTAAATTTAAATGAACAAGGTAAACTGGTAAGGTAGTTACACAGTAAAAACAAAATTAAAAAAAAAAAAAAAAAAAAAAAAAAAAAACGAAATCGTGAATCGGTCAAACTTTATGAAAAAAAAAAAAAAAAAAAAAAAAAAAAAAAAATCGAGATTTTTTTTTTTTTTGCCATATCGCCCAGCCCTAAATAGTACTATAGTTAAACTACCCTTAATAAAACTTTAAGGTTTTTTAACTTTAATAAAACTGTTTTCACGTTTAATATTGCTGTAATATTTGAATTTTTGGATGCTCCAAAAGAAATACATTTAATTTGTACATGCAGAATTCCACAAGTCGGCTAAATGTACTATTTCCATGCAGGCCCCACATAGGTTTGCCCAGATAAAATAAACACTGCTTAGTGTGCACTAGGGCTGGGCGATTTTTTTAACAAAATCGAGGAATCGCGATTTTTTAATAAAAATATTAAAGCCGATTTTCCACTATCGTGCCAAACCGTTCTAAACTGTTAGACAACCGTGCTGAATTGTGCTGATTCTGTGTGTTGACGTTGCGGCTCTGTTGAAGAGCTACCACAGCTTAGCGGAAGCGCGCCAGGGCGGACCGGCCATTGGGAACACTGGGACATTTTCCCGCTAGAGCAACAACGGCCCCGCTGCCAGGGCAACAGCAGTCAGCCAGCCAGCTTCGCTAATGTTTCCACGCGCGTCGTGCTGTTGTTCGCAGCCGTCTGTCTCTCCCGAGCAAGCTGCGAGACGGGGGCGTGCGCGAGGAGAGGAGGCTCAACAGGCGGAGGTGAGGGCAACCTTAACTTTCTAGATCGCTTTTAGTCACTTTGGCCCGCTCACTCATCGCTCCACACACACAAGGAAATAATTGCACCTAATTCAAAGCCCAGACGGCTGGTTTTGTATATTATACCCGCGCACCACCTGAAGGACGGTTACAGCGTGTTGTAAATGTCGATCACCGCAGAAAGTCAAATCTTTCTTTAATTTGGACTTTTGCTTAAATTACGGAGTGGCACAGTAGCTGTCCAAGGTACTGTATGAATTAAATCATAACCCATATATGCACCAATAAACAAGTAAAATGAATGAATGAATAAAATAAATATGGATTCTTAAATGTTGGCAGTTTTTACTCCAAAAAATATCAATACGTATCGACAAATGTTTTATAAAAATAAATTAAGCAATTTCCAACATTTCAGCTATAGGACATTATACGATTCAGTTAAATATAAGATAGACATTTAAATATAGATAGATATGTAATATAGATAGATATATTAAATATAGACATAGACATTTAAATATAGATAGATATGTAATATAGATAGATATATTAAATATAGACATAGACATTTAAATATAGATAGATATGTAACAGGTTTCTGTGGGTTGTTCACGGTGATCTTTAATATATACTGGGTGGTGTAGCTACGCACAAATATTTTCTAAAATGTCAAGCAGGAGTTTGTCTATAGCTCGTTAGTTGTTTATGAAGACAAAAAATAATTAAAATAACAAAAATAAAACTATAAAATTACAAAGATAAAAGAGCAGCATTTTGCTAAATATAGTCCTTTATATCCTGATATGCTGTGTGTTGTTTCATTCGTTTTTTTATATTTAACTTGATGCATTCGTTATTTAATGTTTAAATACTGAAATCGTTTAAATGGTTATATTTTACCATCAAAATGTAGTATATTTTATATCATAACCAACTTTTGATATAAAACCGCTGTTATTTTATTGATTGTTATGAAATAATTTAAGTGCTATATTTTTTATTAGTGAAAGTGCCCGCTCACTTTGACAAGGCCTGTCCAAATATATAATTCTGCCATGCCACTAATACAGATAAACTATTGTTGCATTATCGTTGTTTATTTTTCTGTTATGTACAGAGATTTGAATATTTATTTCCCCTCCAATCCTTTTTAATCTTCACGTTACATTTTGGTCATTTTCTCTCCAAATAAAATTTGCCCAAAGCTGCACAACATATGACCTGCTGTGACTTCTATTGTAGCTATGTTTAGCATCCCTATATGAGAGAGTGCCATAACCGCGTTTAGTCACACTATTGCTTTTCTTTTACAAGTGATCATGAAAAAAACTAGTTTCGGCATTTATTTAAATTTAAATGAACAAGGTAAGCTGGTAAGGTAGTTACACAGTAAAATTTTCTGTTGTTCAGCTGCAAGAAATAGAAGCTGTTACTAATATATTAATTTCAGTTGTTGGTTAGGACAGAAACTCCTTTTAATATGAAAATATTTCTTCTATCGGGTGTCGTTGCTTTTATTTAGAACACTGTTTAAATCAGCCTTAAATCAGCCTTTAGGCTCAATAGTCAGACTCACTCCTGTTGGTGTCCTCAATCTGGCAACCTGCCCTTGCGTTCGATTTGATCCAGGAATGCAATACCTAGTTCAACCACAGGGTGTCAAACTTACATACTGCACCTTTAAAGAACCCAAAACAGTTCTTCTGTGGCATCGCTCTAAAAAATGTTGGGTGATTTTAACCCAAATTGGGTGAAATATGGATAAACCCAAACATTAGGTTAAATTTGGTCTTATAAATTCAGTTCGAATCAGTAACACAGCAGTTGGTTTTGTCCATATTATACCTAAAATTGGGTTGAAATAACCCAGCATTTTATTTCGAGCGATCACTGTGAAAACACCATTTAAGAACTTTTATTTTTAAGAGTGAAAATGACTCTAATTATGGTTTTGATTTAGGTCTGGAGTTTTTATGGCAGACAGTATCTGTTTCATTACATTATTTATTATTTACAGTATACACATGCTGGGTTGTTATAACCCAAGGTTGGGTCAAATATGGATAAAGTGTTTGGACATTTTTTTGTAAATTAAATTTATATGACACTTCTTAACCTAATGGTTGGGTCCGTTTAAATATGACCCAGCATTGGTTTGTACCAACCCAGCATTTTTTATAGTGTAATTTAAAAATTGAATGACATTAAAGCAGAAAAACCGGTCACTCTACACTTTTAAAAAATGCTGGGTTGTACTAAACCCAAAGATGACCCATTACGCCCCTTTTTACAAGAGGTAAATGCATCTCTGATGTCTCTAGAGCAGGGGTGCTCAATCCTGTTCCTGGAGATCTACCTTCCTGCAGATTTCTGTTGCAACCCATATCAAACACACCTGCCTGTAATAATCAAGTGCTGTTCAGGTCCTAATTAATTGGTTCAGGTGTGTTTGATCAGGGTTGGAGCTGAACTATGCAGGAAAGTAGATCTCCAGGAACAGGATTGAGCACCCCTGCTCTAGAGTGTGTGTGTGTGTTGAAGTTTTAGCTGAAAATACCACATAAATAATGTTTTCTAACTCTCTAAAACTGACTCTTTTAGGCTTTGATCCAAATTGGTGACTGTCGATTTAAATACAAATGAGATTGTGCTCTTTTTAGAAGAGTGAGGAGCTACAAAAGCCTGTGTGTCAGCATAGTGGCAGATTTAAAACAAGACTAACGTCCTATGCTAATGAGAGAGAGATGGTCACTAGTGGGCGGGGCTTTCCCCCTCTGATGACACGTACAAAGGGAGAATGTCAATCAAAGTGTTTCTGCAGACTGTTTTAATCAAGTCTGATTATAAAAAAATTAATTAATACATTTTTACTATTATACGCTGGAGATATTCACAAACTGCCGCCACACAACTGTGTTTAAACCCCTTATAAAAGTGATTTGTGCATAATAGGTGCCCTTTAATGTCACGAACATTCAGTCATAAACCAGTCAGTCGTGTTTGCTTGACAGTAGTACAGACATGCTGTGTTAAAGCGCTGTCGTTTCCACTGTAACAGGAGCATTTAAAACGAGCTGCTGCAGTCAAAAACACTTTAACACCGCGCTGAATGAACTGCACGACCTGAGCCGTGTCTGACTGCCTGAATATATCACAATCATGTGCAACCCCAGACCCGAGCAGCGTTCAGCTGTGAAAATGAGGATGGTGGGCTTCAGGGGGATTTGATCAGACCATATGCTGGAGCAGAAACATATATGCTAATATGGCGGCCTCATTAAGGGAAATTATTGCATCGTAAAGACCAATGAGCTTCCAGCAAATGACCTGAGATCAGAATTAATGACGGGGGAATAATAGCTACACGCCTCACTTGGGCAGGCCTTTATTACATTATAATGCAGGTCTATTATATAGTGCTAAAGGGAGAGTTAAGAGACCACTTGAACATTCCCAGTTGGATTTATGATTTATGCGACTGAGTAAATGTCCTTTTTACTTTATTCTGTTAACTAGTGATGACATTTTTATTCAAATTACAAACAGAGAAATTGTAGTTTGGTGGATTTATTTGTTTATACTATAGACCTTTTTCATAGAACGCAAAATTACCCATTATGCGTATATGCGTAAAGAGCATGCTTGGAACTTCAGGTCACACACTGTATTTCAGCATCATCTGACGGCAGACACTGAACTAGAATGTTTTTCTCTCGCGCTTGAACCACATCAGACAGAAGTGTAACGGCTTTAGCACACACCTTTCAAAAGTTGTGCATCACAAAAACACTCCATAAGCCACTCAAAACGCTATTGACACCCATTTTTAGATCGCAAATTACCTGATGTAAACGCTGTAAACGGAAGCTCCAAGCATCCTACCCGTAGATGTTGGTCGCCACTGGAGCCCTCCATGCAGCAGCCAAGAAAAAGGTCTATAAAAAGGCGTCATGTTTTCAGACAATTTTAGACAACACAATATTAATGTTTTAACTTCAGAAGAGATAGGAATTCAACATTTGCTGGAACAACACTGATATATATATATTTTTTTGTCACAACAGATGAAAGTCTTTGTCGTTCTCACCAATTGTCATTTTATGCAAAAAAATAAACAATAAAAAAAACAATGTAATATATGATAGGAAACAGAAAAACTATCAATATTTACTACAGTATATCACTATGTACAATATAGACTATCAATATATACTATATTTACTGTGGAATAACACAGAACTGACCAAGTGATCTGCATAATATTTAACATTTAATTATTATGCGAGTAATTATTGACTCTGGACTGTTGAATTAATAAAATTATGCACACACCTCGGGTAATTATATTATATTGTATTATATTGTATTGTATTATATTTTATTATACATTATATTATATTATATTACAGAATTCAGAACAAGTCAGAATTATTCGCCTCCCTTTGAATTTTTTTTCTTTTTTAAATATTTCCTAAATGATGTTTAACAGAGCAAGGAAATTTTCACAGTATGTCTGATAATATTTTTTCTTCTGGAGAAAGTCTTATTTGTTTTATTTCAGCTAGAATAAAAGCAGTTTTTAATTTTTTAAACCCATTTTAAGGTCAATATTATTAGCCCCTTTAAGCTATATATTTTTTCAATAGTCTACAGAACAAACCATCGTTATACAATAACTTGCCTAATTACCCTAACCTGCCTAGTTAACCTAATTAACCTAGTTAAGCCTTTAAATGTCACTTTAAGCTGTATAAAAGTGTCTTAAAAAATATCTAGTCAAATATTATTTACTGTCATCAAGACAAAGATAAAATAAATCAGTTATTAGAGATGAGCTATTAAAACTATTATGATTAGAAATGTGTTGAAAAAATCTGCTCTCCGTTAAACAGAAATTGGGGGGGGGGGGTGCAACAGGGGGGATAATAATTCTAACTTCAACTGTATATTATATTATATTGTATTGTACTATATTATATTATATTACAGTGTATTGTATTATATTTTATCATATATTATATTATATTATATTATTGTATTTTATTGTATTATATTATATTATATTATGTTACATTATATTATATTTATTAGGGTAAACTGGGGTTCATGGAAAATTAAAAAGAACTGAAAATATAATAAATTAAAATAATATTACAATTATTAATTAATAATAAAATATAATTAATTAAAAAGAAAAATAAATAAATTAGAAATAAAATAGAACTGTCATAGAATACATATTGTGTTACGTCCGCCTGAATAAATAACCTAAAATAAACAAATAACTAAAATAAGTGAGCTAAGATAAAGATATAGTTATGCAATGCAGTACATTAGAGCACTGAATGGATATTGATCTTGTTCTTGTTCTCCTGATCAAACTGTTTAAGTGTTCATGTGTGACTAATGCTTATTTAATGGATGATAATTGGATGTTTACACTGGTAATAAGTGTTTGTGTAAGTGTGTGTTTAATGTGATTAATGGCGCAGAAATCAATACAGTCTTCATCTGTTTCCCAGAGATCATCATCATCATCATCATCATCATCGCTGCTGTAAATCAAGCTCATCCACAACACACTAAACAACCAGACTCGCTTTTATTTTGACTGTATTTTCTTCTCGTTCTCGCTTCTTGTTCTCGCAGGCAATAACAAAAGAGGTTTACACGTATATCGTAATTCAGCTCCTCCAGACGAGTTCTTTCCACAAAGCACAAAAACACTGAAATGAAGCAGATGCATGAGTTTACAATCAACACCACGTCCAGGACGAAGCTCCGCGTTTCTGACCATTGCTGAAGACTCATGGACAGCCATTTGGACAGTCTTTTTAGAATGAACAGCTTCAGGGACCGTTCACATACCGTGTCTTTTGACCGTGCAAGTTCATTATTTCCGATAGAAGTGTGTGGCTTCACGTTTTCCAGGCGCACATAGTTGAAAACATCGTAACTTTTCAGAATGCCGCAAGCACAGCAAGTCATGTGATGTGAACCAACCAATTAGATTTGTCACGATACTGGAATTCGGTACCAATCGGTACTGAGATTTTAAAAACGTCCATTTCCCAAGAACATTTTAACTATAGGTGGGCATAGATACATTTTTTTAATCTAGATTAATCTCACTCTAATCTTGGAATTAATCTGGATTAAGTCAGTAGTGTCTTCGAAGTAAGTGAAAGATCCATAAGGGCATCCTGCTGATTTGATTCAGATTCACTTTTTTGTCAGACGCTTAACCGGTTTGACTTTCATTCACCGTCATTCATTTTTAAAAAGCACCCGCTCCATTTTATTTGTATATGTTTTACTGGAATGCATAAACTCTACAGGTGCCTGATAGTTAGATGTGGAGCTCACATTAATCAGATTCACTCTAGCGAACTGCATCCATGTTAGCACGTCACGTTTGATGTGGTCATTTCACAGTAGGAACACACACAGATTCGAAGACTCGTTCTCGCCACCTACAGTGCAATTCGGTCAGGTATACATCCGCGCTAAAATATCAAGGTGAAAGTCATCATAGCTTGCGTAGAATAGACCCAGCTCCCAACCCAACTTTGAGAATAGATTAACGGCGATATTTTTTTATCGCCCGATAAGAGTCAGCACGTTAACGCCGATAACCACTAATTTTAACGCTGTCAAAGACTACCGTATACACAAGCCGTGTCACTCATATAGTTTTGAATGAGGAAAAAAGTAACGGTCAACATGTTGAATAAAGCCACGCCTTCTAGTACAGGAGCCAATCAGCAACTGATATAGACTGATGAATCTCCGGGGAGGGGCTCGGACCAGCTGTGAGTTTCTGCAGATTTTGTATGATTCGAACATTTAGAAATGAAACTAAAGACACAGTTGTTGTTTCATTTTATTGGTGATTCCTAATATGAAATTTAATCATGAGCTTGGCAAGCAATTTTGGAGAATTTGGTGTTTCCCTATTCACGCAGAATTCCCGAGCATACTGCCCAAGAGGCGTTTCAAAAATGGCCCCCGAGCAGGGTCGGATTAACCAATGGGCATTATGAGCACAGGCCCAGGGGCCCGTGCGCACTTGGGGACCCTGCGAGGGGGGTAAAATGCTGATTTTGGAGTGTCTATTTAGTATACTGTAAGAGCAAATAGCGCACCTCGTTGGAATAAGCTAATTGAGTGATTCACGCCCATCACCGTTTGATTGACAGAGACAACATAGGTATTGAGCTCAGCAGACATCAGCCTGAGTGGCGTAGCTCGTAAAGCGCATGGCAACATGTTTTGACGCGATTGATAATGAACCCGGTTCGAATCCAGCGTCTGATGAACACGTTCTTCTTTTTTTTCCCACTACATATCAGATTTTGCCTACTCTTCATCACAAGGAAGACAAGTAGGAATCATTAATAAGTGTGTGTATTATGGAGGACTCATAGAACTGGATTGGAGGAAGTTATATCCAAATGTGCATTATAAGTTTGTAGAAGTTATACATTAAAAATACCCTTAATTATATATTTTTTGTACTGCTTCTGTGAACTTAAACAAGTATATTAAAATTAGTGCTGGGCCGTTATCGGCGTTAACATGCTGCGTTAACGCGAGACTCTTATCGCTCGAAAAAAAAATATCGCCGTTAATCTATTCTCAAAGTTGGGTGAGAGCTGGGTCTTTTCTACGCAAGCTATGATGACTTTCACCTTGATAGTTTAGCGCGGATGTATACCTGATCGGTGAGCCATCTGGGAAAGAAGTGCCCTTCTGAATCAAATCAGCAGGATGCCTGACTCTAACTGCAGTTGAGCAGTTTCACTTTAACTCACGAACATTTAATTCATGCCTTCGTGACAAACTGGGGTATTAGACGCAAATAAATGAGTAAGGACAGGTGAGAGTGTTATGGAATTTAATAACGCACGCCAAATGAGAAGAAAAAAAAACTTCCGCATTTCGCGATGTGTGTGTGTGTGTGTGTGTGTGTGTGTCTCTGTGTGTGTGCAGTCCTTTACTGACAGCCGCCTGTGTGGATCTTGTCGGAAAATATGGTGAAAAGTCCTACATGACGGGAATAGTTTGTCAGTAATGCCACTAATATCTGCATACTCCACGTCTTAATTCCATTTCTGTTTAGTTCAGTTATGACTTTAGTCGCATTAATGTCATCAAAAATTGCTGTTTACATGGTAAACTTGCCTTTGCGAAGCAGCATTTTCTGTATGTACGTACATCAAAAGCAAGTATGAAATCGCTGTTTGGAGCTTATGTAGGCCTACAGTTCAACATTCATGTTTAACTGAATAAACAGTTAGTAAACACAAGTACATCTTATTAAACATCATTTATTTTCATCACCAATTATCATAGTAGAACAGTTTCTCAAGCAGTTTGTGATGCATTTTGGAAACAGGAGATGAGCCCCTGGTCTAATGCGTCACCTGGCTTGAGAAACCCGTTCTCAAAGACTTATTATTTGGGTAGCAGACATATTCTGAATGCCTCCGGCAGAATTCACATGAGCCATTTTAATCTAGATTAAAAAAAATTAATCTATGCCCACCTATAATTAAAATCCATTATTTTTCACTAGTTGTAATAGTATTTTTTTTTTCAAAGTGTGCTTTAAATCTTTTAAAAATAAGTTAAATCTTTGTAGACTAGAAATATATGTACTGTATATCATTTATTTTAAAAATGTGGACAAAACATTATAGATTCATTTTATTTAAAAAAAGATTATATTAATCTTCTTTTTTAATTCAACTATAGGGGTGCGGCCAGGTAGGGGGCCCTACAAGACATTGTGCCCAGGGACCTTTTAATTCTTAATCCGGGCCTGTCGCCGCATGAAATGACTTGCCTTAAAGGGACTTTAGCGCTGCTGAGTATGTTCTTAAACAGCGCTTATTCGCCATTGTGTTCACATGCTCAACAGAAATGACTGTGATTGACACTGTTTCAATTTACTACAATCTCTATGCGAAGCTGCTTTGACACAATCTACATTGTATAAGCGCTATACAAATAAAGGTGAATTGAATTGACCATAAAGGTCATCAGTTCACCGAACTCACCGCTGTTTACTGAGTGTAACCACAGATACAGGCACACAGGAGCTTTTCAAAGTCAACAGACATACACGCGATCCGCTGATGAATCGTGGCTTTAAAACGCTCCAGTGACTACGTTTACATGGGCATCAGTAATCGAATTATTTGCTTTAATCTAATTAAGAGAATAATAAGATTAAGGTGTTTACATGAGTTGCTTTTTGAATGTTCCTTTCATGATCGTGTTTTACATGTTAGTGCACATAATTCGATTAACGTCATTGCGTCACCGCGCTATGCGCATTTCCTCCGGAGTTTCATGTAATTTTGGGTGTTTCATCGACTTTAACTCCAGTTTGTCACTTTCACTTTCATTCACGAATATTTCATTCATGCCCATCGTGACAAACGAGATATGGATGCAACTATGAACTGCTGGAAGTGTTGTTTGAATGGAAGTTCATTCCGCATGCTGAATGGAAGAAAAAAAAACCCTCCGCATTTCACGACGCAGGTGTCTGTTGGCTGCACTGACTCAGTAGGTGCAAAGAGTGTGTGTGTGTGTGGACAACCCTGTTGCAAAAGGCGGCTTAAAGTCCTACATGAGGGTTAATAGTTGGATTAAGGTGTTTATATGCATGTACTGCACTTCAATAATGCGACTAAAATCGGCATACTCCACATGTCTTAATTCGATTTCTCTTTAGTTCGATTATGACCTTAATCTGATTAAATTAATCAAAAATCGCTGTTTACATTGTCGATTCTTAATCAGAGTATTGTCTTAATGGCATTAAAATCGAATTATTGGTGTCCATGTAAACCTAGTCAAGTGTCCCCGTATCTGTGGTTCCACTCCAACAGCGGTGAGTTCGGTGAACTGTTGATGATATCAATCCACATGAAACGTTCAGAAAATATCCGAATGTCAGAGTTTTCCAATATAAAGCGAGCTCAAAGCGTGTTGGAAATTGTGAAGGAACTTTTCACACACTTTTAGACGCGACATATGAACGGCCCCTTAGAGCTTTGGAACACCGTATTCCATTTTAGTTTCCATGGTGACACATCAAGCTTTTGAAATTCTGGAAGTAACATTCTAAACTTTGAACATTCTAAATCCCTCATGTGGAACAGAAGAACACAGAGAAATAACAACATCAACAATAATATTAATAATAATAATCAATCTCATCTTTTAAATGCAAAATGAATGGGAATGTTAGCAGCATTTAAACAGACTCTACAAAACTGATACACAAGTTTGGCTTATGAGTGGTCAATCCAGCTGTGATTGAAACACCTACGTAATTATCACTGTGCATTTATGTGTATTCTGCTGCACAGCGGTGCCATTATAATATATTATACACTGAATCTTCAAGATCCTCAAGCAGAATGATGGCACTTGACACTACAATACAGTTTTAATCTTTCATATTTTTTTAGTATGTTTTATAAAAGCAATGATTTACCGAAGGTTGTTTACACTACCTGCCAAAAGTCTTGTTGTGGATCTCAGTTGTAAGAGCAACAAATAATAACTTGACTTCTAGTTGATCATTTGTAAAAGTGGCAGAAGGTGGATTTTTCTGATGAATCATCTGTTGAACTGCATCCCCATCATCACAAATACTGCAGAAGACCTACTGGAACCCACATTAATCCAAGATTCGGACAGAAATCAGTCAAGTTTGGTGAAGGAGAAATCATGGTTTGGGGTTACATTCAGTATGGGGGCGTGCGAGAGATCTGCAGAGTGGATGACAACATCAACAGCCTGAGGTATCAAGACATGGGTGCTGCCCATTACATTACAAACCACAGAAAAGGGCAAGTTCTCCAGCAGGATAGAACTCCTTCTCATACTTCAGCCTCCACATCAGAGTTCCTGAAAGCAAAGAAGGTCAATGTGCTCCAGGATTGTCCACCCCAGTCACCAGATATGAACATTATTGAGCATGTCTGGGGTAAAATGAAGGAATAGGCATTGAAGATGAATCCAAAGAATCTTGATGAACTCTGGGAGTCCTGCAAGAACGCTTTCTTTGCCATTGCAGATGACTTTATTAATCAGTGATTTGAGTCATTGCAGAGATGTTTGATGCAGTCCTCCAAGCTCATGATGGAGTCAGACACAATATTCATTCTGTTTCCACTGCAGCATGACTTTATATTCTATACTGGACATTATTTCTGTTCAGTCACAAGACTTTTAAGCAAAGTCAGACCTTACTGTCCTAATAAATCATTATAAATCAAGCCATGATCATATTTTATTTTATTTTAAATAAGCGTAATCTAGAGGCCTTTGCCTTTCATATAAGCCACTTCTGATACCAAATGATCAACAAGAAGTCAAGTTATTATTTGTTGCTCCTAAAACTTGAATAGGCGACAAGACTTTTGTCAGGTAGTGTATATCGTGAATTGCGTCTGTTAATATATAATTACCATCATTGTATATTCATGAGTAAATTCTCCATCTTGAACATCAGTCTTTGCCGTTTTCACGCAGATACGGAATGATTAAGTGTCATTTTTTCATTGGTTTTCAGAAGTCTTGAGCTCCTCAACAATCACAAGGAAAACCAAAAAACATTCTGAAGCTCATTCTGTGTGTTTTTTCCCCTCCTCCCATTGAATTGTGGGTAGTCTGTAAGAATGGCACTCCAGTGATGTGTAAAAATGAACATACAGCGAGTAAACGGTTGACTTTACACACCGTACGGCTCCCGATGCTTGAATTTGACACATTTATTAAAGCGTCTGTTTATGATATCAATCGACATGAAAAGATTTATAAATAACACACGTTTGGCTTTCTTCTGTCAGTGGTGAGAGAAAGGGAAGTGGATTATGGACGACTCTGAGGTGAATGTTTAAAAACAGCAGTTTTACCTCCTGAGTGGGTAAATAACCAAGTGTTTTTCCCTTTCCAGACCCTTTGCTTTCTCTGATCCCCTCTGGTGGACCACCGTAATTCCCTTTAAACTATTGTAATGTAAATATAATTGGTATTCCCACCAAAACCAGGCTGTTCAGATGTTCTGAGGAGTATTTTTAATTTACAAACTGTGTTTTAATTTTTACGAACTGGATTTGCGTATTTACGAATTGCGTTTTGAATTTACGAATTAAATCTCCTAAATGTGAATTGAATTGTGTATGAATTTATTTTGTAAATGTATTATTTTTTGAGACTGATCTGTCTGGCTCCATACAATTGTAAGTCGCTTTGGACAAAAGCATCCGCTAAATGACTAAATGTAAATGTTTAGATCCGCATCTCACCACAGAAGCCTGTCTGGTAATATACACCCGCCGCATGTGTAATGTACCGTGTTAAAATCTCCCTCCTCAAACGTTGGTTTCCTCCAGCACAGCAGCGGAGCCCTCAGTGTTGAGTGGCCGCTCCTCCAGGCAGATATCCTCTGTTAGGGAACTGCAGTTACTGGCGCCCTCCTGTGTCTGGGAGGTGAACTGCAGTCTGGCACGTCCACGGCTACGGCTCAGGCCGTTCTGCAGACCCGTCACCAACCGCTGGGACTCCAAAGAGGACGAGGTGTCGGGACAGTCGTGGGCCGCCGGCGGGGCTGTGCTGCTCTTGGCGTGAGGCGTCTGGCTGTGTGTGTGACGATACTCCTCATCAATGTCTTTGCCCAGTTTCCATCTCTTCCACTTCTTCAGCATCTCGCTCTGCACCTGCACACACACACACACACACACACATGATGGACTCAATGAACCCGTTTCACAAGACTGTTATGACATGTTTAATGGTCATCAGCATCTTAAATCCTTAAAAGTTTTTAATGTTTAGATGCACTTATGTATGTATTATGTCATCATTACATGAATTACTGCTTGTGCAAAGTGTTTGTAATGCAGCCTCTATGGGGAACGGTAAATTTGACATTGTTCTCTCTTCTGGCTGCCGTTATCATCGTTGTCTCACGTTTATTTTCTTTTTCTGAAAGTCTTGATAACACCATTGTGGAGTTTTTCTGTTATTATTTCAGCAAAGAGGATTGTAAGAACATTATTTGCTGAATTCTCCCTTTCAATGCGCTCTCAGTTTACCAACTATGATGACTTCCACTACTGAGAAACCCACAAACCTGGAAAGGCTCCATAAGTATGAATTATATTAAAATAAAACTAAGCACTGGTCTTTGCTGATCTGACACCCTCTGCTTTGGATGATGTGACTTTTAGAGGTTGATTTTCAGACTCCCTCACCTCTTTGTTGACGAAGCAGTACAGGATGGCCACGAGCAGACCCTACAATCACAGACAACACAAGAACTCATCATGAAGCTCCTCTTTTAGGTAATCAGAGAGAGATTGAGGAGCTCTGAGCACCTGGAAGGAGCTGAACAACAGGTCGTAAAAGAGGCGGATGAGCCGCAGCAGAGACTCTTTGGGCACAGACTCATCAATGACGAAGGTGAAGAGGATGGCGTGAATCCCCAGCAGAGGAATCAGTGTCAGCGTCGACTTCGCCAACCTGGAGAAAATCATATATCTCAAGGGCAGTTCAGACTGACATGAAAAATGGAGCATGAAAGTTGAGCTTTATTGTCATTTCCCTACGTGTGGACATACAGTAGAACGAATTATTGATGTCTGTGCATTGCAAATAAATGATTGATTTTTGGGTTTCAGTATTGTATTGTAGTAATAGAGTGGCCTGGTCAATTGCCTGAACTCAACCCAATTGAAAACATTAAAAGCATTTAGCAACACAACATTTGTTCACTCTTTACCAACTGTTATTAGCAATAGTGACGTCTGTGCATTGCAAGCATTTATTGATTCTTGGTTTTAGGCAAAAAGTATTGTAGTAATGGAGTGGCCTCTCAATCCCCTGAACTCAACCCAATTGAAAACATTTTTAAAAATTCAGCAACACAACATTTGTACGCTCTTTAACAACTGTTATTAGCAATCTGTGCATTGCAAACATTTATTGGTCATTGGTTTCAGGCAAAAAGTATTGTAGTAATGGAGTGGCCTGCTCAATCCCCTGAACTCAAGTCAATTGAAATCATTAAAAAAAAATTCAGCAGCACAACATCTGTACACTCTTTTACCGCTGTTATTAGCAATAGTTATATCTTTGCATTGCAAAACATTTATTGTTTCTTGGTTTCAGGCAAAAAGTATTGTAGTAATGGAGTGGCCTGCTCAATACCCGAACTCAACCCAATTGAAATCATTAAAAAAAAATTCAGCAGCACAACATCTGTACTCTCTTTTACCGCTGCTATTAGCAATAGTTATATCTTTGCATTGCAAAATATTTATTGATTCTTGGTTTCTGGCAAAAAGTATTGTAGTAATGGAGTGGCCTGCTCAATCCCCTGAACTCAACCCAATTGAAAACATTTTTAAAAATTCAGCAACACAACATGTGTACGCCCTTTAACAACTGTTATAAGCAATCTGTGCATTGCAAACATTTATTGGTCATTGGTTTCTGGCAAAAAGTATTGTAGTAATGGAGTGGCCTGCTCAATCCCCTGAACTCAACCCAATTGAAAACATTTTTAAAAATTCAGCAACACAACATGTGTACGCCCTTTAACAACTGTTATAAGCAATCTGTGCATTGCAAACATTTATTGCTTCTTGGTTTCAGGCAAAAAGTACTGTAGTAATGGAGTGGCCTGCTCAATCGCCTGAACTCAACCCAATTGAAATCATTAAAAAAATTCAGCAACACAACATCTGTACACTCTTTTACCGCTGTTATTAGCAATAGTTATAGCTTTGCATCGCAAAACATTTAAGGGTTTTTGGTTTCAGGCAAAACGCATTGAGGTAATGGAGTGGCCTGCTCAAATGGTTGAGCTCAACCCAATTGAAAACATAAAAAATTTCAAAAGCACAACATCTGTACATTTCTTAACCACTGTTAAAATCAATAATGATGTCTGTGCATTGCAAATAATTTCTTAAGTTTTGGTTTTCAGGCAAAAAGTATTGTAGGAATGGAGTGGCCTGCTTAATCCCCTGAACTCAACCCAATTGAAACTATTAAAAAAAAAATCAGCAGCACAGCATCTGTACGCTCTTCAACCACTGTTATTAGCAATAGTTAAATCTGTGCATTGCACAACATTTATTGCTTCTTGGTTTCAGGCAAAAGAGTATTAAGGTAATGGAGTGGCCTGCTCAATCCCCTGAGCTTAACTCAATTGAAACATAAAAAAATTCAGCAGCACAACATCTGTATGCTCTTTAACAACTGTTATTAGCAATAGTGGTGTCTGTGCATTGCAAATCCTTTATTGATTCTTGGATTCAGGCAAAAGGTATTGAGGTAATGGAGTGGCCTGCTCAATTCCCTGACCTCAACCCAATTGAAAACATGAAAGAAATTCTGCAGCACAACATCTTTACACTTTTGTAAGAGTACATAATGTATTTAGTTTATAAGGGATTTAGTTTAGAGAGAAAAATATTAATACTGCTATTTGTTTAACAGACTAATTCTCATTTTAATTTGCCTTCATACTTTGATTTAGAATTAAATGTGTAATGTTTCCACTATCATAAAATAAAATAATGCAAATAAAAGCCATTTAAAAATATTTGCACTTTATGTACTTATATTTAATTAGTAAGATTTTTAAATATTAATATAATATGTAATATATAATATATTAAATGTAATAAAATATTATTACAATTCTTAAAAAAACATTTCATTTCTTAAAAAAAGAAAATTATGTTAAAAGCCTTACTTTATGTTCTACTGAAGAAAAAACACCAATGCATTTAGGCTAGACTGAGTAAATAATCAGCAGATTTTCACCTTTATGCAGAACGAAGCATGATTTATGTGCATTCAGAATGAAGACGAGGATCTGTACCTGAACTTATAGTCGGTGTATCTCATCTGATGCGCCTTCAGCTTGGACATCAGAATCTTTATAATACGGATGAATATGATGAAGTTAATCTGCAAGAGAGAGACACAGAGACAGAGGTTAAAACCGTCCGACTGAAATAATGTTCGTCATTCAAATGACCTCAATATCTCCATTTTATGACCCTACATGATGATGATAGCGTGTCAGAGCATTATGCATTATCACAGCGCACACATTCACACCAGTGTGACCTCACTCGTATTTACACACAGCTGAGGATTTTAGCACACGCCTGAACCTGTATTATCAAAGCCTGATAAATCTGGGCATTACACACATTTGTGGACTCATTTACAGACAGTCAGCATTCAAGACTACAGCAGTGTGGATAGCACTATTTATTTTACATCTTTCAAGAGTTTACACTTAGCTGATGATCAATAAAGCGTAATTGGCATGCTGTCCCGGGAGAGAGCCCTGAGCTCGTATATCCTCGAGCACGGGGCTCCCTCCCGTTAGAAGGGCAAGAGGGGAGTTCGAGCTCAGGAAGGTCTCGAGAACTCCCCCGCTTATCGCCGTGTGAAAAGTGTAAACTAAAGTTGTCTTAGGCAATAATTTGGTTTAGTCGATTGGCTATGGTGTATGTTTTTGGACGGTGGGAGGAAACCGGGGAACCCGGGGGAAACCCACGCGAACACGGGGAGAACATGAAAACTCCGCACAGAAACGCCAACCGGCTCAATGGGAGGTTGAACTGGTGGCCTTCTTGCTGTGGGCAACAGTGCTAGTCACTGGGCCGCCGTGTCGCCCTATAGGAAAGGATGGAAGTAGGGGTGGAAGGGGGGGGGACTTCGAGACGAACATAACTGGAGTGAAATCTCTGGTTATTTATAGTGTGTCCGTAATCATCTAATAGGGCAGATTACGGAGCTGATAAGGTGCCAGCCGTGTTGATCCTCTCGAAAGTAGTTTATAAATAAACCACACTTATTGTGCTGCAATCGATTAGTAATCTTTATTTATTTTCTTCATATATTTTTAATTAACTTTTTAAAAATTATTATTATTATTTTTTTACTTAATTTAATTTAACTTAATTTAATTTTTACTGTTCTGCTGGGTCGTATATTAAAAGCAGATTGTGCTAAAAATGTCCCCAAAATGAACACAAATGCCCACAGAATTAAAAATATGACCGCAACAAAATTCTTGATATTATTTTGATCATGATCATAAAGAAAATGCTGATTTGACAAATTTGTGCTCGACTCTAAAAGAGTATAAATCAATATTAAATGACGTTTTATACACAATTTTCCATTGCAGATCTGATTTTATGCTTGTTTTGCTAAGTAAATGATTTAAATAAAACCCACAGGACTGAATGAATCATCAGTTTTGAATGAATCAGATCACATACTGCATTAAAGCAAGGTTTCGAACGCCATTTCAGCTGCTGTTGTTGATGTACTCGTTTATTATTATTAAATCAAAACATGCTGAAAACAACTGTGTGAGTAAATCCTTTCCTATATTCTCTGTCTTTATAGATTTTAAAGGCCTGGAGCATTTGCAGATGTGTGGATAGATGAGGAGTTTAACAAACACTCACTGACACACAGAGTTCAGAAGGAGATACTGAGCCTGAGGCACTGCATGAACAAACCCTCACATCAGAGAGAGTGTGTGTGTGTGTGAGTGAATGCACAATGATACTGTGGAGAACACATGAATCTCAATAGTTCCGCACATCCATACGCAACACACAATCATACACAAACACTCATACATAGACCCATACGTGCAAACACATACACCTCCACAAACTCATACACACCCACACACAGACACATGCACAATACATGCTCTTTACCACTCATTACTCATGCTATTCTTTGAAATGTGCATTGACAGGGTGATAGAAAGCCAACTAGTGTGATTCTCTTACCAGATAAGCGAAGAGTATAGGAGAGCGGATGATCCACCAGTAGCCCATGTTCATATTCCTCTCCCAGCATCTGCACACAACAAAATACACCACAATCCATCTGGATAAACACTGACAAATGTCAAGCTCTTCATTTACAACCATTTCCCATGAACCTGCTGAGAAAATGAAATGCATGTGGCATTTAGTCAGCCTACACAGTGATGAAAGATCTTCTTGCGTGTTTATTTATTTATTTTTATTTAGGGCTGTATCTGAAATCACCCCTATACTCTTTAAAAGTGCATATGATCAGGCAGCCATTTGTAGTGGTGTTCAAAACCAAAAGTGGACATTCTGCCCTCAATCAATCCCACAATGCACCGCAATAACAAGTGTACAACTAATGTACACTCAACGGCTGAAGAATACTTATAATGCACTTTGAGAGTTTGTGTGCTGAATGAATTTTTGCATCTGACCACAGCAGAATTGAATAATCAATAATCAATTATTATTTAATTGGTCTGAACAAGGACCATGATGTCAACTTAAAATAAAAAACACATCAAAAATGCTAATTGAATTGATGTCAATTGACTAAATTACTGTCAAAACTATATCTAACACTGACGTAAAAAACATCAAATATGCTAATCGATTTGATGTCAATTGAATAAATTAAGGTCAAAAACGATTTCTAGCATTAGCGTCAAAAAACAAAAATGCAAATCGAATTGACGTCAATTGACTAAATTAGTCACAACGATATTTAACATTGGCGTCAAAAAACACATTAAAAATGCTAATCGAATTGACGTCAATTGACAATTAAAGTCAAAACCTAATTCTAACATTGGCATCAATAAACACAATAAAAATGCTAATCGAATTGACGTCGATTGACTAAATAAGGTCAAAAACTAATTCTAACATTGGTGTCAAAAAACAATAAAAATGCTAAACGAATTGACGTCAATTGACAATTAAGGTCAAAACCTAATTCTAACATTTGCATCAATAAACACAATAAAAATGCTAAACGAATTGACGTCAATTGACAATTAAGGTCAAAACCTAATTCTAACATTTGCATCAATAAACACAATAAAAATGCTAAACGAATTGACGTCAATTGACAATTAAGGTCAAAACCTAATTCTAACATTGGTGTCAAAAAACAATAAAAATGCCAATCGAATTGACGTCAATTGACTAAATTAAGGTCAAAAACTAATTCTAACATTGGCGTCAAAAAACAATAAAAATGCTAAACGAATTGACGTCAATTGACAATTAAAGTCAAAACCTAATTCTAACATTGGCATCAATAAACACAATAAAAATGCTAAACGAATTGACGTCAATTGACAATTAAGGTCAAAACCTAATTCTAACATTGGTGTCAAAAAACACAATAAAAATGCTAAACGAATTGACGTCAATTGACAATTAAGGTCAAAACCTAATTCTAACATTGGTGTCAAAAAACAATAAAAATGCCAATCGAATTGACGTCAATTGACTAAATTAAGGTCAAAAACTAATTCTAACATTGGCGTCAATAAACACAATAAAAATACTAAACAAATTGACGTCAATTGACAATTAAGTCAAAACCTATTTCTAACATTGGCGTCAAAAAACCCATTAAAATGCTAACCGAATTGATGTTAATTGACTAAAGTACTGTCAAAACGATGGCTAACATTGGTGTCAATAACACTTCAAATATGCAAATCGATTTGATGTCAATTTACAAAATTAAGCTAAAAACGACTTCTAACATTGACTTAAAAAAACACATTAAAATGCTAATCGAATTGACGTCAATTGACTAAATTACTGTCAAAACAATTTCTAACATTAGCGTCAAAAACAGATTAAATATGCAGATCTATTTGATGTCAATTAACTAAATTAAGGTCAAAACGACTTCTAACATTGATGCTAAAAAACACATTAAAAATGCTAATTGATTTGATGACAGTTGACTAAGTTAAGTGCAAAACAATTTTAACATTAGCGTCAAAAAACATCAAATATGCTAATTGATTTTGTCAATTTACTGAATATCAAAACGATAGCTAACATTGGTGTCAAAAACACATCAAATATGCTAATTGATTTAATGTCAATTGAATAAATGAATTCCAAAACCATTTCTAACATTGAAAATTTATCAAAAAAAGTCTAAATTAATAAAAAAACATCAAATATGCAGATCGATTTGACGTCAATTTACTAAAGCAAAGTCAAAACGATAGCTAACATTGGCGTCAAAAAACATCAAAAATCAACTACAGGACATATAATAGATATTTTGGCATATTTTTTGATGCTAATGTCAAATGTCGTTAGATGTCAACAATTGTTAGTAGTCAATAGTCGTTTTGACATTAGGGTAGTTTACTTGCATTGTAGCAAAAAAAAAAAATCCATTTTAAATTTGGAAATTAAGCTTTCCGACTAATAAAACTTATATCGTAATACTTTTTTGACATTTTTTGAGGGGTCAAAAGGACATCAATGTGTGAATGTGGAAGGTTTTGACAACAAATCAATTTGTATTTCTGACGTCTTTTTTGATGTCAATGTCAGCGTCAATTAGATGTCCTTTTAACATCACGGTACCTGCTGTGTTTAAGCAAAGACTATAGAATACACAAGACATGTCATTCGTATAGTTTTGAATGCAAAAAAGTGTAACGGTCGATATGGCTCCGCCTTCTAGCACAGCAGCCAATCAGCAATCGCTATAGACTGAGGATTCTCCGGGGGAGGGGTTTGGACTAGACCTGCGTTTCTGAACATTTAAAAACATTCAGAAATAAAACTAAATAGATAGTTGTTTAATTTTATTGGTTATTTCTATTATGAAATTTAATCGTAAGCTTGGCAAGCAATTTTGGAGAATTTGCGTTTCACAGTGAAATGACTTTGGTTAAAGTAAGGTTTGTATGCATGACAGAAATCCAACTTCTTTGTTTTTAATACTAATACACAGCTCACTCAGTGTTAAAAAACTATCACAGGGTTCGACTAAGAAGTTTATTTTATTTTAATAAACCACAAACAAAACGGCATCCCTTAAGTGCACTCGTTTACATTCACTCCTTCAAGTAGACAATATTAGTGGACTATTGTAGTGTATAGGGTGCACTAAAGTGGATTAGCAGTGAATGATAAGTGGCAATATCAGACACAGCCCAGAAGTTGAGTTTTGTGCTCCAAAACTGAACCCTAATTACCCTTCAAAGTATAAGAAGCAGGTGTCTTTAATTAGCCAGCACCATGGCAACAGTCTGCTTCATTGTTATTTGAACACAGGAGGTTTTCCTCAGTAGCTCAATAATTATTTCTAATAATGCATATTCATGCAGCTGTAAAGACGAGTGCGTCTGTTTGTCTTTATCAATATACATCTATAGATTTAAAGTACAATACATATTTTAAAAGGCTTATTTCTCAATTTATTTTACTGAGTTCTGGTATTTTGAAGGCGTTTACTGAAGAATACGTTTATACTGTACATTCTCTAATTATAAACCTAATTGCCTGATTATTTATGATATTCGACAATAAATTGTGGCTGTTCTGTCAGTGAATATGTTTTAACTGTTATATCTAAGAAAATTAAACCTGATTGGATCCAATGTTCAGATTTTTGTACTATAAATGTATGCAAATGTGTGCATATTTAATAAAACTGTGCCTTATTTGCATATCTAAACACTTTTATTTATTTATTTGTATTATTTTTACATTTTAATCCCACTCAACCATGGAAGAATGGTGATAGTTATTAGTTTTACTTGACATTTTTCACCCTGTTGACCTATAGTAAGAAGTGAAATCGCAGCGTTTCACACACACACATGTAAGAGTTCTTCACGTGTGTGTGTGTATTATTTAAGAGCACTGGGCCGCTTTATGACTCTTCTCATCAGTTTTTCTGTCAGAACAGGAGCATTATGGGAGATCAGTGGTGTGAAGAGCTCATAAAGAGCTCAGAGTCCCACCGGCTGATGCTTTTATCCTCGTATAACTGTGCAGATCCCACACAAACCTATTCCACATCTGACAAAACTGCAGGATTTACACTCTCTTTCTCCCTATCACTATCTATATATTTATATACAGTTGAAGAATTATTAGCCCCCCCGTATATTTATTTCCCCAATTTCTGTTTAACAGAGAGATTTCTTTCAACACATTTTGGGTCATAATTTTAATAACTCATTTCTAATAACTGATTTCTTTTATCTTTGCCATGATGACAGCACATAATATTAGACTAGATATTCTTCAAGACACTTCTATACAGCTTAAAGTGACATTTAAAGGCTTAACTAGGTTAATTAGGGTAAAGTTAGGGTAATTAGGAAAGTCATTGTATAACAGTGGTTTGTTCTGTAGTAGAGGTGTGAACCTACACTGGTCTCACGGTTCGGTTCGGTTATGATTATCATGCCATCGATTCGGTTTAATTCGATATCTCGGTGCATCACGGTGCATTGACGATGCTTTCCATACACAGTTTTTTATTTTCTTCACAGCACAGCAATTCTTGTATTAAAATGTATAAATATATTTATATACTATTTGTAAAACAATCTTGTCCTTTAATACAAACAGTCAGATATATAAACTGTACCTTTAAACAACACGAGCATTTATAGACCATTTCGAGGGATGTAAACAAAAACAGTGGTCCTAACGTATCCTGTTTTACATTTTTAATTTCCATTGCTTCTGAGAATCCAAAAAGGTCCACATATTGATAAATAGTGTTATGACGACTGATTTAAAGTCAAGTTATGATTGAATTGCCTCTTGTTACAGTTAGGAAATAGTTTAAAGTCAAGCAGGAAATGTTCATGGGCCAATGACATGACCACATTGAAATGGTCTATAACAAATAAACAAATATAAATATCCCGCTCGCTTTCTGAGCCTTGTCTACCAAGTTATTTCTTACACCCCTTTGATTGGTCACGCGCTCAACAGAAAGGGCTGCGATTGGCTCTTACACGTTGGCGCTCTACACAGATGCACTCATGGGCCACAGTGAGACAGAGAGAGAGAAATGGAGATTACTTTCATTCTCTTAATCGCCGTGAAATAGGGGCTTTTGCTGTAAATTTCAGTGAAACAGTGTTCAGCAAACACACACGCAGTGAAATTGTGCACAGTTTCTGAGTTTTTATGTAGTTAGAGCGTTGTAAATAGTCGCGCTCGCGGCTTGCTTCCCTCGCCATAGTAAGCTACGGCGACATAGCGCATGTGAGATAAATGACGTCAGTACATAATAACCGGTTATGATTATTACTGAACCGATACCGAATTGTCCGCGTCTGCATCGCGGTGCACCGAAGAAACGATTAATTTTGACACCCCTATTCTGTAGCCAATCCAAAACAAATATTGCTTAAGGGGGCTTATTATATTGACCTTAAAATGGGTTTAAAAAAATAAAACTGCTTTTATTCTAGCCGAAATAAAACCAATAAGGCTTTCTCCAGAAGAAAAAATATTATAGGAAATACTGTGAAAAATTTCTGAATCTGTTAAACATCATTTGGGAAATATTTGAGAAAGAAAAAAACTATTTACTGTACATGAGGGCGAATAATTTTGACCTCAACAGTTTCTTTCGATTCATTGGATTTTTAAAGTGTGGCTTTGAGTAAAATGTCATTTCTGTATTATTTTATAAGGGTCTGGTAACGCTTCTTCCAAATGTCACAATAAAATATTGTCCTTTAAAGCAATTGTTTTGTCAAAATCACAAATGTTTTCATTTGTTGTGACTGAAAATCAGTTTTACTGAAAAAACACTAAAGGAAATTCTCAGGTTTCCTCAAGTGCAGTGAGTTTTAAGTGTAACTCTGCTCCCTTTTTCTAGTGTGTGTGAGTGTAAAGGAAGTGAAAGCAGACGTACTCTTCATTTTCATACAGGTATTTGACTGTCATCCACGGCAGCACAAATATGAGCGGCGCACCTGCAAAAACACAAGAGACACCATCAGACGATTGATCACAAACACTCCTGCTGTCTGACGGTAATGCATGACTGTCAAGCATTTAGATAGAAAAACAATGGAGAAGTAGCGCACTGGAATGACTGTAGTGTTGTGTGTGAACGGCTTCATTGAGTGTGTGGTGAGCGCTCACTCACCCCAGCCGATGCAGAGGTAAATGCAGAAGTAGTTCCTCTCGGAGAAGACGGTGGTGACCAGCAGACTGTGCAGATACAGACCCTCCACCAGCAGCCAGCAGTTATTGGCCATCACACTGTACTGCATCATCACCATCGCTGACCGACAGCCCACCACCGTCTGAACACCACACATATACGCACACAAAATACACAACCACCATCATCATCAACACACAAACACAGTCACTTTTTAGTAAACACACACACACACACCCAGGAATTGTATTTTCATAATAGTATATAAGACTGGTTCATACTAAAATAATTATTAAACAATAATATGTTCAAAACAATAATTCTATAAAGCATTATACAACTAAACTTGAACAGAACAGAATGCATATAACATAATTTATAGCTATAAATCTCCCAGTAATCTGAGAAAATATGCCATAACATTGTCATTTTAGGTAGGACATTTGTTGTAAGAAATATCAATATTATCATGAGTATCAACACCGGAATATTTAAAATGATATGATCTTGCTTTTGGTTAGTTGTTAAAGCCCTTTTGAAAAAGAGCAACCTGGATAACACCCTAGAGCAATTACAGACCAATCTCAAATCTCCCTTTCATGGCAAAATCATTGAAAAAGTGGTTTTTAATAGAGGTTTGAACCTACACTGGTCTCACGGTTTGGTTCGGTTACGATTATCATGCCATCGATTCAGTTTGGTTACGATTATCATGCCATCGATTCAGTTCGGTTACAATTATCATGCCATTGATTTGGTTCGGTTACGATTATCATGCCATCGATTCAGTTCGGTTACAATTATCATGCCATTGATTTGGTTCGGTTACGATTATCATGCCATCGATTCAGTTTGGTTACGATTATCATGCCATCGATTCAGTTCGGTTACAATTATCATGCCATTGATTTGGTTCGGTTACAATTATCATGCCATCGATTCAGTTCGGTTACGATTATCATGCCATCGATTCAGTTTGGTTACGATTATCATGCCATCGATTCAGTTCGGTTACAATTATCATGCCATTGATTTGGTTCGGCTACGATTATCATGCCATCGATTCAGTTTGGTTACGATTATCATGCCATCGATTCAGTTCGGTTACGATTATCATGCCATCGATTCAGTTTGGTTACGATTATCATGCCATCGATTCAGTTCGGTTACAATTATCATGCCATTGATTTGGTTCGGTTACGATTATCATGCCATCGATTCAGTTTGGTTACGATTATCATGCCATCGATTCAGTTCGGTTACAATTATCATGCCATCGGTTTGGTTCGGTTACGATTATCATGCCATCGATTCAGTTCGGTTACAATTATCATGCCATTGATTTGGTTCGGTTACGATTATCATGCCATCGGTTTGGTTCGGTTACGATTATCATGCCATCGGTTTGGTTCGGTTACGATTATCATGCCATCGGTTTGGTTCGGTTACGATTATCATGCCATCGATTCGGTTCGGTTACAATTATCATGCCATCGGTTTGGTTCGGTTACGATTATCATGCCATCGGTTTGGTTCGGTTACGATTATCATGCCATCGATTCGGTTCGGTTACAATTATCATGCCATCGGTTTGGTTCGGTTACGATTATCATGCCATCGGTTTGGTTCGGTTACGATTATCATGCCATCGATTCGGTTCGGTTAAGATTATCATGCCATCGATTCGGTTACGATTATCATGCCATCGATACGGTTCGTTAAGATTATCATGCCATCGATTCGGTTCGGTTACAATTATCATGCCATCGATTCGGTTCGGTTACGATTATCATGCCATCAGTTTGGTTCGGTTACGATTATCATGCCATCGGTTTGGTTCGGTTACGATTATCATGCCATCGATTCGGTTCGGTTACAATTATCATGCCATCGATTCGGTTCGGTTACGATTATCATGCCATCGGTTTGGTTCGGTTACGATTATCATGCCATCGGTTTGGTTCGGTTACGATTATCATGCCATCGGTTTGGTTCGGTTACGATTATCATGCCATCGGTTTGGTTCGGTTACGATTATCATGCCATCGGTTTGGTTCGGTTACGATTATTATGCCATCGATTTGGTTCGGTTACGATTATCATGCCATCGATTCGGTTCGGTTACGATTATCATGCCATCGGTTTGGTTCAGTTACGATTATCATGCCATCGGTTTGGTTCGGTTACGATTATCATGCCATCGGTTTGGTTCGGTTACGATTATCATGCCATCGGTTTGGTTCGGTTACGATTATCATGCCATCGGTTTGGTTCGGTTACGATTATCATGCCATCGATTCGGTTCGGTTACGATTATCATGCCATCGATTCGGTTCGGTTACGATTATCATGCCATCGATTCGGTTTGGTTACGATTATCATGCCATCGGTTTGGTTCGGTTACGATTATCATGCCATCGGTTTGGTACGGTTACGATTATCATGCCATCGGTTTGGTTCGGTTACGATTATCATGCCATCGATACGGTTCGTTACGATTATCATGCCATCGATTCGGTTTGGTTACGATTATCATGCCATCGGTTTGGTTCGGTTACGATTATCATGCCATCGGTTTGGTTCGGTTACGATTATCATGCCATCGGTTTGGTTCGGTTACGATTATCATGCCATCGGTTTGGTTCGGTTACGATTATCATGCCATCGATTCGGTTCGGTTACGATTATTATGCCATCGATTCGGTTCGGTTACGATTATCATGCCATCGGTTTGGTTCGGTTACGATTATCATGCCATCAATTCGGTTCGGTTACGATTATCATGCCATCGGTTTGGTTCGGTTACGATTATCATGCCATCGATTCGGTTCGGTTACGATTATCATGCCATCGGTTTGGTTCGGTTACGATTATCATGCCATCGATACGGTTCGCTACGATTATCATGCCATTGATTCGGTTCGGTTACGATTATCATGCCATCGGTTTGGTTCAGTTATGATTATCATGCCATCGGTTCGGTTCGGTTACGATTATCATGCCATCGATTCGGTTCAGTTACGATTATTATGCCATCGATTCAGTTCGTTTACAATTATTATGCCATCGATTCGGTTCGGTTACGATTATCATGCCATCGGTTTGGTTCGGTTACGATTATCATGCCATTGATACAGTTCATTACGATTATCATGCCATCGAATCGGTTCGGTTACGATTATCATGCCATCGGTTTGGTTCGGTTACGATTATCATGCCATCGATTCGGTTTGGTTACGATTATCATGCCATCGATTTGGTTCGGTTACGATTATCATGCTATCGGTTTGGTTCGGTTACGATTATCATGCCATCGATTCGGTTCAGTTACGATTATCATGCCATCGATTCGGTTCGGTTACGATTATCATGCCATCGATTCGGTTCAATTCGATATCTCGGTACAATATAATATAATATATTACTCTGTAATATCTGACTACAAAATTAAATCGCAAATCAAATCGAAATCGCAATATCTGTCAAAAAAAAACGCAATTAGATAATTTCCCCAAATCTCACAGCCCTAGTCCACACTATTAAAGCAACTAAAAATAACAACAACTGAGTCTCTTGTCAGAATAACCACCATTTATGACTATATTTAGGCTACACTTCGAAATGAGGACAGACTCAGACAGCCTATGCGGCGTTAAGCATTTATTGTTTCAAACAGATGTTCTCGATTATCATATCAGATTATCAGATTTTTATTTGATTTTCTTCTTGGGGGTCCGGCCCCCAAGGAGACTGGTAAAACTCTGGCCCTCTGACAAATATAGTTGATGACCCCTGATCTACACTATAGCGCTGAAAACACACATCACGTGACCACACACACACACACACTCTGGCATGCGCTTCAGCAGTATATACGCACGCCTGAGCTCTAGACGGTCAGTATGGAGTGCTTTGAGCACAAAACCCCAGAGGGCAGTGCACGTCCAGGGCTTAATTTATGCCGGAACCGGAAACTCTGGAATCTGATCCGGCACCTCATTTTAACGATCCCCCTCCTCAACCGCCCTCCTCCCCCATCCGCTGTTCACTTTCACTTTCATCCGCGACTCTATAACCCTCTTCACTTTCGTCCGCGACAACCCTCCGCCATCCAACGGCCAAACCCACCCCCCACTCTCCCCTTTCGTGCGCGACACCTCTCCTTTCTCGTCTAACATGCCGGATCCGTTACGCCGATCTGTTCCAGGACCTCGCAATTCACAAATTAAGCATAGTGCACGTTGGACAGTTTATTAAGGATGTACCGCTGGATCGCATCTCACTATAGTTATTAATCTTGTCTCTATCTAACGACTCTTCTGTCTTTTGAATCTATCAGGTAATGTGTCACAGTGCTTCAGTCTTTCATTTTCACGCTTGTACTCAGTCATTTTAGTGTAAATTTCAGATACTGTTGGTTGGTTTCTGTTGTTTGTGCACCTTTTTTACCAAGCAAGTTTGTCGACGCCATTATAACTACACAGGTCACTCTGCCTATTCATACCGAAGTCCCACAGAAAAAGTGATTGACAGGTGGTCCCTTTATTTATCTGGGGTTGCCATAGCGGAATGAACCGCCAACTCATCCAGCACATGTTTTACGCAGCGGATGCCCTTCCAGCCGCAACCCACCACTGGGAAACATCCACACTCATTGACACACACACTTCGGTCAATTTTAGCATACCCAATTCACCTGTACCACATGTCGTTGGACTGTGGGGGAAACCGGAGCACCCGGAGGAAACCCACACGAACATGGGGAGAACATACAAAGTCCAAGAAGAAAGAAACGCCAACTGACCCAGCCGAGGCTCGAACCAGCGACCTTCTTGCTGTGAGGCGATTGTGCTACCCACTGCGCCCCCATGATGCCACTATTCTTGTTTATCTTACATAAAAAAAATTTAATTGGACACTGTGTGTGTGTGTGTGTGTTGACCTGTGTGTCCAACCAGCGCGTGCTCTGGTAGTGGCTGGGTCCGCTGCGGGCTCTGTTCATCTGGTCCAGCAGTGTGTCTTTGATGAGGATTGAAAGCGCTCGAACCATGAAGGAGCCGAACAGGTTCATGTGGATGTTGTTCCTCATGCAGTGCAGCTTCCTGACAAACACACACACACTTTCATTCTTGCTTCCCGGGGTTATCAAACCGTAACTGAGATTAAATGTTCATTCTGTCACAGTCCACTCCAATCACTGTTGCTCCTCCTTAAAAAGACAAACTCAAGACTGGTCAAAGCTTGTAAAGTGAATGACAAATCTATTAATAAACAAGTCTATTATTCTTAGCTAGGTTAATTAGGCTAACTAGTCAAGTTATGTTAATTAGGTAACTCATTAGACAACAGTGTTGATGTTGGTTAGTAGTTACCTGAAGCTGACTAATATTCCCAGAGCGAGAGTGAGCGCAGCCAGAGACAGAGAGTAGCCCACTGTGTACATGGCTCTGAACTTACTGAGGATCTGACCGTACTGCTTCTGAACACACAGGAACACAAGCTGAGTGTTAGTATTAGCATCATCATTTAGAGACTCATCAAATCATTAAACCGGAGTGTGTGTCACCTGTCCGGGGTCGTCCTGCTCACACTCACTAGTGTTCTTCCCGTGAACCCATCTGCCGTCAGCGCCACACACACGGTAAACCAGACCATGATCAACTACACACACACAGATTAGCACACACAGTTCTGGTCAAAAACACTATATACAGCACCTACATCAATGAGCAGACCACAGAAGAAGCCTCAGACAAACACACATCTTGCTTTTAAAATAATACTCTCTTTGGGATCTTGAATAGTCTTTGCAAATTTGTTATATCTTAAATATGTCCTTTAATACCGCCATCCTGCAATAATGAATACAACTGATTAATAATTATTGTCCATATTCATATAACAAAACAAGACATTCATTCATTTATACATTTTCCTTCGACTTGTTCTCTATTTAAGGGGTCGCCGCGGTGGAAGGAACCGCCAACTATTCTAGCATATGTTTTATGCAGCGGATGCCCTTTCAGCCGCAACCCAGTACTGGGAAACACCCATACACTCTCACATTCACACACACACTACGGCCAATTTAATTCATCCAGTTCCCCTGCAGTGCATGTGTTTAGTGGGGACATAAACATACACAGCAAGTCATATATTTCTGAAAAAACATACACTCTAAAGACTCAAAATGATGAAACAAGTCGCTGTCGGAATGAGCCGTATATTCCCTGATCTATGCAGACTGTGCTGTGGTGTTTTACCTTTACTGTACCAGGGTAGATACCAGGGGCAGGACACGTTAACTGTGGTGCCCGGCGATCCATCAGGCCAGCAGACATACTGATCAAACGTCCGGTTACAGACCAGACCTGAAACACACACACACACACGAACACGTTGGTATTGGTGTTTTACAAGGACTCTCCATAGGCATAATCTATTTTATACAGTAAAAAACACTTATTATATGGCCCAACCCCACCCCCCAAACCCAACCCTCACAAAAAAACATATGTCCTCATAAACCAGAGTACAACTAGGTCATACCCATGTCATTATTCAAAGAACTGTCTTTGTAAACCAAACAAAAAAACAGTACACACACACACACACACAGACACACACACACAGACACACACACACACACACACACACACACACAGTTCATTCATTAATTCTCCTTCGGCTTAATCCCTTTATTCATCACGGGTCGCCACAGCGACTATTCCAGCGTATGTTTTCCTCAGCGGATGCCCTTCCAGCTGCAACCCAGTACTGGGAAACACCCATACACATTCATTCTCACACACACACTCATACACTACGGCCAATTTAGTTAATCAATTCCCTTATAGCGCATGTGTTTGGACTGTGGGGGAAACCGGAGCACCCGGACGAAACCCACGCCAACACAAGGAGAACATGCAAACTCCACACAGAAACAGTAACTGGCTCAGCCGGGACTCGAACCAGTGACCTTCTTGCTGTGAGGCCATCGTGCTAACCACTGAGCCACCGTGTCGCCCTGTTTGTACAGTTATACACTGTAAGACAGGGGTGTCCAAGCTCGGAGGGCTGGTGTCCTGCAGATTTTAGCTCCAGCCCCAATTAAACACACCTGAACCAGCTAATCAAGCTCTTTCTAGCTATACAGGCAGTGCAGAATTATTAGGCAAATGAGTTTTTTGACCACATCACCCTCTTTATGCATGTTGTCTTACTCCAAGCTGTATAGGCTCGAAAGCCTACTACCAATGAAGCATATTAGGTGATGTGCATCTCTGTAATGAGAAGGGGTGTGGTCTAATGACATCAACACCCTATATCAGGTGTGCATAATTATTAGGCAACTTCCTTTCCTTTGGCAAAATGGGTCAAAAGAAGGACTTGACAGGCTCCGAAAAGTCAAAAATAGTGAGATATCTTGCAGAGGGATGCAGCACTCTTAAAATGGCCAAGCTTCTGAAGCGTGATCATCGAACAATCAAGCGTTTTATTCAAAATAGTCAACATGGTCGCAAGAAGCGTGTGGAAAAACCAAGGTGCAAAATAACTGCCCATGAACTGAGAAAAGTCAAGCGTGCAGCTGCCAAGATGCCACTTGCCACCAGTTTTGCCATATTTCAGAGCTGCAACATCACTGGAGTGCCCAAAAGCACAAGGTGTGCAATACTCAGAGACATGGCCAAGGTAAGAAGGCTGAAAAACGACCACCACTGAACAAGACACACAAGCTGAAACGTCAAGACTGGGCCAAGAAATATCTCAAGACTGATTTTTCTAAGGTTTTCTGGACTGATGAAATGAGAGTGAGTCTTGATGGGCCCGTGGCTGGATCGGTAAAGGGCAGAGAGCTCCAGTCCGACTCAGACACTAGCAAGGTGGAGGTGGAGTACTGGTTTGGGCTGGTATCATCAAAGATGAGCTTGTGGGGCCTTTTCGGGTTGAGGATGAACTCCCAGTCCTACTGCCAGTTTCTGGAAGACACCTTCTTCAAGCAGTGGTACAGGAAGAAGTCTGCATCCTTCAAGAAAAACATGATTTTCATGCAGGACAATGCTCCATCACACGCGTCCAAGTACTCCACAGTGTGGCTGGCAAGAAAGGGTCTAAAATAAGAAAAACTAATGACATGGCCTCCTTGTTCACCTGAGCTGAACCCCATAGAGAACCTGTGGTCCATCATCAAATGTGAGATTTACAAGGAGGGAAAACAGTACACCTCTCTGAACAGTGTCTGGGAGGCTGTGGTTGCTGCTGCACGCAATGTTGATGGTGAACAGATCAAAACACTGACAGAATCCATGGATGGCAGGCTTTTGAGTGTCCTTGCAAAGAAAGGTGGCTATATTAGTCACTGATTTGTTTTTGTTTTGTTTTTGAATGTCAGAAATGTATATTTGTGAATGTTGAGATGTTATATTGGTTTCACTGGTGAAAATAAATCATTGAAATGGGGATATATTTGTTTTGTGTTAAGTTGCCTAATAATTCTGCACAGTAATAGTCACCTGCACACACAGATATCCTCCTAAAATAGCTCAAACTAAAAACAAACTAAAAACTACTTCCAAAAATATTCAGCTTTAATATTAATGAGTTTTTTGAGTTCATTGAGAACATGGTTGTTGTTCAATAATAAAATTAATCCTCAAAGATACAACTTGCCTAATAATTCTGCACTCCCTGTACTAGAAACTTCCAGGCAGGTGTGTTGAAGCAAGTTGGAGCTAAACTATGCAGGACACCGGCCCTCTAGGACTGAGTTTGGACACCCCTGCTGTAAGAAATACAGGGTTCCAGCCAACGCCTACATGTTGTACCAACACAAATCAATTAAGTTCACTTAATACTTTTTACAAATATAAGTGGATTGAACATAAGACATTTAAGTTGTCCAAAAATGCATCCATAGTGTGTTTAACAGAAAAAGATCATCTTCTCCATATCAAATATATCTTTTACATGCACTATCCACTCTTCTTTGTCATCCAATCAATCTGCTCAATTTTAAAATACTCCTTTCTATCTGATTTATGAACAGTTTGAGCCAAAAAAAAATCTCCCCACAAGGTCAAACGTTACAGGTGTTGCTATACTTGCTCAGTTTGTATGAGCATGGGACTTTCACCTTACAGTATGTTCTTACTGTATTACATGCCACTTAGGCACACAATTTATATTTGGTGGCATTGTTAAAATGTGTGCTGTAGTTACAGTATCTCGTTTTTGTACTTCAGTGAAGTATTGTAAGATTTTTCTTTTCTTTTAGTGATTGTAACAGCAGTACCACTGATGCCTCTGTTTTGGAGGTTAGTTACTTCAGTATTGCAAGAAAATAAATGTTTTGCTAAAATTTGTGTCTGTTTTGTTTTTGCCATGTGTGTTTACTCTGATAACATTTTATTTCTTAGAATTTATTTCCAATAGTATTTTTTTTGTTCACTCAACTTCTGTCATTTCAGGCCACTCAGACAAGAAATGTTCAGTTAGCACAACTTCAAAAACTGAGCCATGTGTGTTTGCTCTGACAACATATTATTTCTTAGTACTAGTTTCCTTTGGTATTTTTTTGCTCACTCAACTTATGTCATTCCAGTCCTGCAGACAAGAAATGTTCAGTTGGCACAACTTAAAAAGATCTCCAGAAAAATACTTTCAAGAGTTCACACTTAGCTGATGATTGATAATAAAGCGTGTTTGGCATGCTGTCCCGGGAGAGAGCCCTGAGCTCAGAATATCCTTGAGCTTCCTCCCGTTTGTAGGGCGACAGGAGAGTCTGAGCTCAGGTGGTCTCGAGAACTCCCCTGCTGTGAACTACTGTATATATTTGACTAAGAGTTGCCTTAGGATGCTATTTTGGTTAGTCAATTTTTTTTTCTATGGTGCCTGTCTTTGAACGGTGAGAGGAAACCGGAGAACCCGGCGAAAACCCACGAGAACACGAGGAGAACATGCAAACTCCGCACAGAAACGCCAACCGACCCGGAGGGAACGGACCAGCGGCGTTCTTGCTGTGAGGCAACAGTGCTACCTACTGGCCACCGTGCTGCCCTATCGGAGAAGGGGAGGAGTAGGGGTGGAAGGGGGGATTCTTCAAACGAAGATGACTGGAGCAAAACGCTCTGGTAATTTATAGTGTGTCTGTGTTCATCTGATTGGCGCAATATGCGGAGTTAAGCGATACCAGCTGTGTTCAATCATAAGCACGTGATCCTCTCGGAATTAGTTTGTAAACAAACCACACAATGTTTAGTTGACTCAAGTAGACATTTTTTGTTTCACTGACAAATTATTTTCAGCAAGTGTAGCTGATGTTTTCAAAAGTTTAGTAAACAAGAAAAAACAAAAGGAAATTAGTACTAAGTTTTTTTTTGTTGAACTGCCTTAAAATTATTTACAGTGTATACTTCTGGAGACATTTAGGCCCAATCCCAATACTATTTTTGTACCCCAACCCCTTGGCCCTTGAAACAGAGTGTGAAGGGCTTCAAAATGTACCCCTAAGAATTTGGACAGCACCTGCACACGTCATCGCGATCTTCTGCTTCATATGAGATCAGACGATGGCGACTGCTGTAGTTATTCCATTTGTGTTATTTTTTGGTATTAATCTTCAGGAAATCACTGAAGGCATATATTATGTTATCATAATGATCTAATGTGGCAATAAGATCGTAACTATATAGGGCATTTACACAGTGGCCATATTCATCTGTTAACACACCAAAAACAACATTAACATTATAGCAGACACTGTAAAAAGATCATTCCCAGCCATTACCCTGCTGAAAAATCCAGCTTAAACCAGCCTAAGATGGTTGGCTGGTTTTAGCTGGTTGACCAGCCTGGTTTTAGAGGGGTTTTGGCCATTTCCAGGCTGGTTTCCAGCCATTTCCAGCCTGGTCTTAGCTTAAACCAGCTAAAACCAGCTTGACCAGCCTAGATTAAGCTGGACATAGCTGGTTTAAGCTGGACATAGCTGGTTTAAGCTGGACATAGCTGGTTTTAGCTGGTCAACTCCCAGCCTGACCAGCTAAGACCAGGCTGGAAATGGCTGGAAACCAACCTGGAAATGGCCAAAACCCCTCTAAAACCAGGCTGGTCAACCAGCTAAAACCAGCCAACCAGCTTAGGCTGGTTTAAGCTGGATTTTTCAGCAGGGTAGACTTTTCTGACAGGGTATTTGAGTGTCATCGAGTGTCAGAATGTTGTGGGACTGCTGTACAGGAGTTATTATTAGGGATTGTAGATCGCCAAATTTAGCGGTTTTTATTTTAGCGTTTTTTTAAAAGCATGACTGTAAAACATGAACGCGGTTATGAATATAATAAAACATGTGTTTGTTTGTTGTTAAAATTCGTAATAATGACAAAAAATACTAATTTGTGGATCTCCTAACTTCCGGGTGCAGCGGTTTCGAGTGTGGTCCTGAAAAATCTCTCTTTCAAGGGCTATCTACCCCTTCCCGTTAGCCCTACGCCTTCAAGCTAAAGAGAATTGGGATGGGCTAAGGGGTAGAATTGGGATTGGACGTTGGTCCCCATTGTGTGTGTGTGTGTGTGTGTGTTGGTGTATTCTGACCTGAGGCCGGTGGTGTGCTGATAAAGCTTTGAATGCACTCATTGGTGTAGATCCTCCATTGCTCCTGCAGCAGCTTTAGAGATTTCCCAGAAGACACCTGGACACATAGGAGTACGGTTCAGACATTTACAGGAAGCATTCATTCATTTTCCTTCGGCTTAGTCCCTTATTTATCAGGAGTCGCCACGGCGGAATGAATGCAAATCAGTACTGGAAAACACCCATACACTCTCACATTCACACACACACATACACTACGGCCATGTGTTTGCACTGTAGGGGAAACTGGAGCACCTGGAGGAAACCCACGTCAACACGGGGAGAACATGCAAACTCCACACAGAAATGCCAACTGGCCCAGCCAGGACTCGAATCAGCAACCTTCTTGCTGTGAGGCAACAGTGCTAACCACTGAGCCACCGTTAATAAGTTAACTTAATTCCTTCATGTTGTCCCAACAAAAGTGGTTTACAGTGTTGTAACATATCTAAAACAGCATTAAATTGATGCTAATATGTATGAAGGGTGACGTGGTGGTGCAGTGGTAGTGCTGTCACCTCACAGCAAGAAGGCCGCTGGTTCGAGCCTCGGCTGGGTTCTGTGTGGAGTTTGCATGTTCTCACCATGTTCACGTGGGTTTCCTCCGGGTGCTCCGGTTCCCCCCACAGTCCAAACACATGCAGTACAGGTGAATTTGGGTGAGCTAAATTGTCCGTAGTGTATGAGTGTGAATGAGTGTGTATGGGTGTTTCCCAGTGATGGCTTGCAGCTGGAAGGGCATCCTCTGTGTAAAAGATGTTCTGGATAAGTTGGCAGTTCATTCCGCTGTGGCGACCCCAGATTAATAAAGGGACTAAGCTGAAAAGAAAATGAATGAATAAATGAATGTGTATGAATATATATAGCCAAGTTTCCCAGAGATGGGTTGCAGCTGGAAGGGCATCCGCTGCGTAAAACATATGCTGGATAAGTAGGCGGTTCATTCCGCTGTGGCGACCCCAGATTAATAAAGTGACTAAGCCGAAAAGAAAATGAATGAATGAAATATAGCCAAAATGTGTTGAAATATATTTTAATATTAGGTAGAAAATGGATTTGCATTATAGCAGTATTCACGTTACAAGATACATATTTCTATATATTTTTTATTATATATTGATTTACATAAGTTTATATTTAGTAATTTCAGTATATTAAAGTACATAAAACTAAATTAGAATTTCTATTTTTGATTAAATTGATTACATTTAGAGTTTTGGTATGGTTTTAGTTTTAAAATACTCTCATTTTATTTATCTGAATCTTTTTATATATACACAGTTGAAGTCAGAATTATTAGCCCCCCTTTAAATTTTTTTCTCTTTTTTAAATATTTCCCAAATTATGTTTAACAGATCGAGGAAATTTTCACAGTATGTCTGATAATATTTTTTCTTCTGGAGAAAGTCTTATTTGTTTTATTTCAGCTAGAATAAAAGCAGTTTTTAATTTTTTAAAACCCATTTTAAGGTCAATATTATTAGCCCCTTTAAGCTATATATTTTTTCGATAGTCTACAGAACAAACCATCATTATACAATAACTTGCCTAATTACCCTAACCTGCCTAGTTAACCTAATTAACCTAGTTAAGCCTTTAAATGTCACTTTAAGCTGTATAGAAGTGTCTTGAAAATATCTAGTCTAATATTATTTACTGTCATCATGACAAAGATAAAATAAATCAGTTATTAGAAATGAGTTATTAAAACTATTATGTTTAGAAATGTGTTGAGAAAATCTGCCCTTCGTTAAACAGAAATTGGGGAAAAATAAACAGGGGGGCGAATAATTCAGGGGGGCTAATAATTCTGACTTCAACTGTATATTTCAATATTTACTTTAATTAACTTTTATTTAATGAATCGAAATAACTAAAAACAAACCTGAAATAATATAAAAATGTAACTAAATATGTAATTCATTTGAAATGCAAAACGATCTCAGGGAAGCTGATGTTCAGGAAACTCGTATTTTAATTGCGGTTTGCATATGAATTTATGAGTGGATTGATCATAAACGACGCCCGGTGTTTTCACGCTCATTATCCAGCAGAGAAAGCAGATATAAAACAGCTTTGATGTTGAAGAAGATCAGATACTTTCAAGGAGGAAATCATTTCACGAGCTTCCCTTAAACACAAATCTGCTGCGTTAACCAGCAATTAACCATGGATGAAGATGAGGATGAAGAAAGTTCACATCGGGTCAATCTGAATGGAAGACTCTCAGACAAATCAGCAGATCAGTTCATGTCCTGAAAGTGCACTACAGTGAGTTTCCCTAAAAAGCCATCACCTGGAGTTTTCAAAAGTGATGTGTTTGACCAAATAAAACATCTTGTGCAATGGGTTCATACACATTTCTACTACTAAAACTCCATGACTTTTCCAGAACTTTCAAGTACATTTTCATGACGTAATGTTTCATGTAATGTCTACATATACATGATAAATAATAAGAAAAACAATGACGTTCAAATTTATTACAGGATACCAAAGAATATGCAACAATCTATTTAGTTTAAATTTGTTTTTATATCTATGTAAAATAGATTTGGATATTGCTTACACAGCACTAACAATGTGAGAGCAAGTTTTTGGCCAAGAACAAAAAAGAAGTAAAGAAAACTAACCTATATTCAAGTTAGAGCTGCAAAATATATCATTTCAGCGTCTACATCGCAATGTGTGCATCCGCAATAGTCACATCACAGGTTATGCATTGCTGGGATTATAGTTTAATATAGAGTTTAATCATAATGGAGTAAAAGTTGACCATCTGCATGCATTTAAAGAGATAGTACACCCAAAAATTACCTACCATTTTCATTACACCCTTCACCTGTTTCAAACATTTATGAGTTTCTTTTTTTTTTAAAATGAACACACAAAGAATATAATTGAATAACTTCTATAGTATTGAAACAAGTGAAGTGTGAGTAAATAGTAAGCACATTGTAATCTTTGAGTGAACTGTCCCTTTAAGGCCTGTGACTGTGTGAACGTTTTAATATTTCACATTTTAAAACATCCGGCCACAAGACAAGTATTGTAACTTTAATAAAGATTGAATATTATACAATGATTTCCCAGTGATGGGTTGCAGCTTGAAGAGCATCCGCTGTGTAAAACATACGCTGGATAAGTTGGTGGTTCATTCCGCTGTGGTGACTTCAGATTAATAAAGGGACTAAGCTGAAAAGAAAATGAATGAATGAATGAATATACAATGTAGACTATGCAGTGTTGATTATTCATTATCTGTACCTGAATTGTGAATACCCACACTGCAAAAAATGTTTTTCTTACTTAGATTTTTTGTCTTGTTTGAAGTCATAGATACATACACTAGATATCGCATAGGGACCCTGAAGATGCGTCAATAGCGCCGCCACATTGGTACAGTGCTCCTAGGACAAACGTCATTCAACCGCACTAGACAAGACAGTGTGACAATGTGAAGATGCTGGACTTTAGCGCTGTGTACGGGTGTAGTAACGAGCAAACAAAGAAAACAAAGCACAAAGGCAGAACATTTCATAGGTAAGGTTTTGTTTTTTATGTTTTTGTATGTTATGAACTTTTGTGCTTAACAAGTAATGTTATTGATGATAATACAGTCTCTTACTGCAGTGACCATAAGGCAAAGTAGCACCAACTCGCACTAAATTCTAAGCTTATGCTAGTTTTGTTGAATAAAATAAGCAAACAATGTTATGAAATATGACAAGAAGACGCTGCGCTGCTAGAAACTTGTATTATTGTCAGCTAAGTGAACGAGTCGTTCATAACGGAGATTCATTCACAAACGAATCGCTCCCTCCGTCAGAATGAGAAGTGAAAGCAGGTGAGGGGGTGTGTTTCAGGACACGGATTAGATCAAATTAAACAGGGAAGGAGGGTAATGCATTTACATGCACACAAACACACACTCTTTGTCGGTAATGCCCGTGCGGTCACATCCATCAATGTAGAAAAGTGATGTAAAATTATAATATTTTGTAATTTAAAAAAATATTTGCATACTGACCACCGGGGAAAACTCCCGGTCATAGATATATGTGTATATGTGTATTACTCTGGCTTTGGATGGCCACAGTCCTCCACTTCACCTTGGTCCCGCATTCATTTCAAATGACCGATACCCTGTACCAAGATGGCGGCTCTATTGACGCATTCCTTCCAATAGACAACAATAGGCCAGGCGACATCTAGTGTATATATCTATGGTTTGTAGTCCAAATATCTAAACATTCTTAAATCAAGAAGAATTTTCTAGACAAGCAAAATATATTGTCTTGTTTTCAGAAGTAATATGCCAATATTAAGTGAGTTTTTCCTTTAAACAAGCAAAATAATCTGCCAATGGGGTAGGCTAAATAATCTTATGTCAAAAGGAAAAACAAGATTATTTTGCTTGTTTTAAAGGGTCACGAAACACCAAAACACATTTTTTGAGCTGTTGACAGTCATATATGTGTCCCACGCTGCTATAAACACTATTAGGACACATATATTGCACTAAAAAGTAAAAATTGGTTGTTTTTGCGTTATTTTGAGCAAATTCGTTCTTCCGGTTTGAAACGAATATTTGAAGCTGCGTCACGACCATGAGATACTTGGGTGTAAATCCAGCTGGAGCGTGGCTGTCTGTCTTTTCTAGGACGTTCTTACGTATCTGAGTGTGCAGTATTAATTCATGAGAAAGACGTGCTTCAAACTAATCAGCGCGCTCTATTGTGTATGACGCGAAACTTCATTAATATGCATGATAGCTCCGGAGACTGTTTACCGGTTTACACTGTTCAGACGGCAGAGAGACGCCACGCTGTGTTGCCAAAACAAGTGAAAGTACAAGAATTTCAAGACAAAATCGTAGGTGTTATTAGTGTGTTGCAACGAAGGTTTTGTTTTCATTTTCCCTTTATGAGAGAGCAGCTGGACTCACGTGTGGATTACAGTGCACGCGACACGCGACAGAAACGCGTTTGTA
>LR812519.1:71725600-71740600 GCA_903798195.1 Danio kyathit
TCTATCTATCTATCTATCTATCTATCTATCTATCTATCTATCTATCTATCTATCTATCTATCTATCTATCTATCTATCTATCTATCTATCTATCTATCTATCTATCTATCCATCCATCCATCCATCCATCCATCCGCTTACTAAAAGACAGCTATAAAAAAGAAATCAGACTAGTGAATAAAAATATATATAAAAACACACACAAACAAATTAATTAAATGTACTACCGATTAGCACAGACAGCCATTAACTTGCAGTTTCAGATTTTAGAAAAGCATTTATATCTCAACATAATAGAATCACTACACAAATGACGGAAAGACGAGAGATATCAGTCATTAACAATGATGAAAAAAAAGATTAATGCAAAAAAGAGAAGGGCTGGCTGGATATATCCATTGTGTGAGTGTGTGTGTGTGTGTGTGTGTATGTGAAGTGGATTGTGTGCCGAGCCTCTTTAGTTCATTGCTTTTTAAATACTTTCATTAGGTGAATGGGATGAATTAATCATCAGTGGTAAACGCTTATTGATTTGAGAGAACTCAAGTACCGTTTTCAAAAGCAATTAGGATCATTCCCACCAAATATAAACAGAGCATGAATCAACTGAACCATTAGATGTGTGTGTAATGAGGATTTCCACTCCTGCTCCATCGTAAAATGTGTAATGTGCCATGTTTATAGATGGGACTTTATTTTCCACACACAACTGAGACTAGTGTTTGACTCCATGACTAACAGCACATATTATGCAACATTTGCCACAGATCAACAAAGCAGAAAACCAATATAAGATTTACAAGTCATTGATCATTTCTTGGAGTAATTAAATCCATAATTGAATGGGTTATTCGTGACCTGGGTTTTACATGTAGTCTTGATTGTGTAATCAAAAATCAAGTAATTGTAATTAGAGTAAATCACTTTTTAAAACACCCCTAATTTGACTACAGTTACTTTTCATGGATTACATATTATTTACAGCATGACAGTAAGTTATTTATAATTCACTTACAGTGCTCAGCATAATTGAGTTCACCTCATTTTGAAAATGAATTCTTTTCTCCATTTCTCAGTGAATATAGGCAAAGTATTTTGGTGCATTTAAACAAAACAGATTTATTACAGATATATTTATTAAACAAGCCCATAGCCTTCGGGTTCTGGTGGGTCTTAAGACCTACCCCCCACTGACAAAGGTCCAGAATTTGTCCCTACAAAAGCTCATTTGACCTATTTTGACTACTATGCCAACATAAATTGTGAAAATGACTCATCAAAAAAGTTGAGGGCTGCACGGTGGCGCAGTGGGTAGCACGTTCGCCTCACAGCAAGAAGGTTGCCGGTTTGAGCCTCGGTTGGGTCAGTTGGCATTTCTGTGTGGAGTTTGCATGTTCTCCCCGTGTTCGCGTGGGTTTCCTCTGGGTGCTCTGGGTTCCCCCACAGTCCAAAGACATGCGGTACAATTGGGTAGGCTGAATTGTCCGTAGTGTGTGTGTGTGTTTGTTTGTGAATGAGTGTGTATGAATGTTTCCCAGTGATGGGTTGCAGCTGGAAGGGCATCCGCTGCGTAAAACATATGCTGTATAAGTTGGCAGTTCATTCCGCTGTGGCGACCCCAGAGTAATAAAGGGACTAAGCCAAAAAGAAAATGAATGAATGAAAAGGCTTTAGGAATGAGAAGAATCTATGAGTAAATAGAGAACATTTTTTACAAGTAACTTTTATTCTAAATCTTGGACCTTGGAGAAAAAATGACCAATAAAAAAGTGTGAAGCCCCAAAAGTTAATTTCGGAGCATATAAAAGTTCATTTTAATAGTAATTAGACTATTGTTGTATCCTTGAAATTTCCAACTTTTTTTTCAAGAGAGGCTAGAAAAATCAGGAAGCTCTACATTATTATTATGCATATTTTTTATTATTCAAGTGGCCAAATTTTGACTGAGAAAAGTTGAATGTTCTGGCCAGTTTGTTATTTGCTTAATAAATGACAGTACTTGGCCTTAATAGGCAATTTTTTTTTATTTAAAACTTTAACAGATTCCCTTTTTCCTAATATTTGATAAAAAATAATACATATAAATAAGTTTTTTTTTAGTATTCCTTTGGTAGGTCAAAAAGTGTGGTTATGACTACTCGACCAGCTAATTCAGAAATAAATAGTTCTTAAAATGTCACTAAAATGCAGTAAAACTATAAATACTTCGTAATTAAATAGAAAACGAGGTGAATAACTGTAAAAAGTACTTTTTGAGAAAACAAACCCCACCTCTTTTACCAGGCAGGCTATGGGCCTGTTAAAATAATGTTTTAGTCACCAAACATATTTAGAAATTGAAAGATTAAAGATTAAATCCAAGCAAATTTTTGCAAAAAAAAAAAAAAAAAATTACAACGTACAAAATTTCAACTAAAATGTTCAATTTGTTTTTGCTTCTCTTGAGTTTTCCTCTTTTTTTAAATTTGTATTTAATATTTTTCTTAAACATATAAATTTGGGTGTACTAGTTTTTGGACCGTTATCCTAAGTTATTTTGTTAGATAAGCTCAAGATTTGGCTTCAGTACTGACTAATCTAATGTATATGCACAAATACAACATTGTATAGCTTCCTATTACAAATATGAATATAAAAGATGGTGTACTTATATATGCTAAGCACTGTATATAATACATTTATATAATTTTGTGATTTATTTAGATTAAATGAGCAGTGATATTGCAGCAGATTTCATGCTTTTGAATGTTTTGTAACTGTTTTCTACATGTACTAAATTGTGGTGTCTGAGTCCACTAGATCCTTTCAGAGGTGCAGCAGCTCTGTGAGTTCATCAACACCTGCAGAAACTGAACCTGGATGATGGAGGCTTTTAGTGGTGCTTCAGACTGAGCCGAGCCCAGTTTGATGGGCTGTTGTCCTGTGTCGGCAAGAGAATTTCTCCTTGGGACACTAACAACAGGCGCTACAGCAAGCTCATGAACTTGGCGCAAATCTCCACTAAAGTTTAAATCAAGAGCTTCAAACGTGCAAAACGATCAATCCGCGATGCTTCATTTGCGCGAATTGTGTCATCTGCGGCGCATGATGTCTATTCAAGGGGTTTGCATTGACTAACATTTAATTCACTCGTGCTTGATGCTTCATCCATGTCTGAGAGAATGCTGCATAACAGCGAGGTATATTATTGTGAGTATTTTGAAGTATTGCACTTAAAAAAGAGCTGCTGAGGCTCTTGTTGCTGATAAAGAATGCTTTTTTTTTCTTTGTATCAATCAAAAGAGTATCTTAATTCAATATATATACACTATCAAAGAAAGGTTAACACAGAAGTAATCTAAATGTAATCCAAAAGATTACATCACTGTAACTATACTGTATAACCTAAGATATTAATAGTTAATTAATAGTTTAGTTTCCAAATGTGAATTTTGTGCGTTTTTATCAAGTTGTTAGAGTGGACGACAGTAGTATTGGTAACCTAGCAACCAACAGTAAACAAGGCAAGCATGGTGGACACAGCTGATTAGTCACATGGGTGTAAATGTTCGCTATATCAGAATTTATTCAGCAAATGTGTTTCCATCTGCCATTATTCTCATGAACCCAAGTCCAAAACCACCGAGCAAAATTGTCAAATTAAGCGATTTTTATTTTTAAAAATTTGCCATTTTCATTGCTTGTTTCTCATGCGATACTTCAAAATGTGCATTATCACTGCTAATGAAAGTCCAGCTAATGACTCTGACAGAGATACAAACTTCACTGGCTAAGGCAGAACAACAGTAGGTGATAGCCAAGAGCTTCAAACAGCTGGAAAACAATGACAGACCGAGGGCCGTTGTTGAATATCACATCACATCTGAGCTCCAGTTCACCAGCAGGCATCAGGGAGACTCGTCCCATGAGTCCAAATGTCTGCTGTTGGCCATTACATGAAATGATGTGTTTGGCGTAAACAAAACCCTACACATCATCAGAAACCCCAGCGTCCAGCTGTGAACCATGATGATGGCGATGGAGTCATGCAGTGGAGCAATGCTGGAAGATCTATGAATTTAGAAAAAGACAGAGAAAGCATGATGGAGTCTCCAAGAATCTGAGAGAAGATTGACTTTCCAGCTGGAAAATGAAGTGGAAAATGTATGCAGGAATGCCTTGAAAACAGTGATGTATGACTGTCCGAATCAGAGTTCAGACATCAGTCCTGTAGATCATTTATTGAATAGGATTGCAGAAACCTGTCTCAACTTGACAAATTTAGCATGGAAGAATTCGGAAATGCAAATAGAGACTCAATGGTGAAGCATCATCTAGCAAACACTAATCAGAGGGGGGTGAATACTTATGCAATTGATTATTTTGAACTAATAACTCGACTAATCTGCGAAAATCTCTTGATTTGACATGAAGGAGTGTTTTTCTGTTGATCAAAAGCAAGAAAACACAATTATTTTGTTGGTTAATCAGGGTAGAGCAGCAAAAGCAATCAAATGTGCTTTCGAAAACAAGACTCTTGCTGCGCTAGATAAGTATTGGACCCCTGGGAACACTTTAGGTCCACATGTATTAAACTGCAGTGCGCTGAAAAGTGAAGACTAACGTACGGCTAACATCTGTAAAACATTCTGCATCTCCATAATCTATTCAAGGCTCTTAAAGGGAATTCAGTGGGTTTTGCTCAATGTTCACGTCTCAAGGATGCCTATTCATCAAAAATGCTAAATCTTTTGATCACGCAAAGCCTGATTGAGTTATTATTTGTGGATTTGCTTTGCAGTCTAAATGAAAGTGAGATTAGCTTTTTTAAAGACAGATATGTATGGAATCAGAAATGACTCTAAAGTATTTCACGCAAAAGACACGATGTACACATGCGTAGCCAAATTCACGTGCATAAAACCAAATTCACGTGCGTAATATATTTATATACATTCACAAAAACAATTCACGTGCACAAAATAAAAATACATATTCATAAAATACGTTTCACAAATGCAAAACCCCATTTGCAAGTGTATAAGAGTGTACTTAAAGTTTTGAATGTTTAAATCTTGCGAGTTCATCCTGAATGAGAATGTGCAAATCCTCTTTCACGTACGACTCCCCCTGGATACGTGTGTGTGTATTTTTGAGACTGTCCTGGCATAGGCAGGCAACTCGTAACCTTTCAGCCAATCAGATGAGAGCTGTACTCGATATCACCCACTCTGCGCTCCTTTTGCGCAGTCAGTTCCTCTCCAGCATGGCGAACGGAGAAAGAGATGCGCAGGATTCAAGCATTAAATTCACTGACTAAACCATTATCTAATGAACGTAAACAGGCTGTTGTTGTGCTTTAGTAATATGTAGAATATAAACATAGTATTAATACTTTTCGGGATCTTTTTCAACACAAATCGGAGCCTCTCGGATCATTTCAAACTTGTTTGATGCTGTTCAGGATTTTAAATCGGGCTGATCACTGCTCTGATAAGCTGCCCTCCAACCTACAGCCGCATCACAGAAGAGAAGAGCTGAGGAGAACCGCGTCAGTTTTAATAAATTGAGTTTGTTTTTGTTTTTTTGCCTTTGTTTTTTTATTATTATCAATAATTAGACTGTTTGTTTGTTATTTTATTTTATTACTTGTCACCTGGGTCATGAATAACTCACCGCACACAAAGAATAACGTGTGGCTAATGAAAAAATTATAATTTTATTATAAATCAGCTTTTATATATATATATTTGTTAAAGCTGACGCGATTCTTCCCAGCTCGGTCAATTTACTTTGTGATATTATGCCGCATTAATCAGTCATGCAGAAAAGACTTTACACAATACAGAATAAAAATGCTGAATCATTCCAGTAGGTGGCGCATTCAGATCAGTAATGAGGAGTGATGAGACATTCCAAATGTAACAAATTTTATATTTCATTAAATAAAATTTAGTACAAGTATATTTAATTAAGTCAATTTATAAAATCAAAGTGTAAATGCTTATGAATAACTGCAAATAAGCAAATGAGCCTTCCTCTTTTTTTTAAATGCAAAAAAAAAAAAAAACAATAGACTATTTTCACATTACTAATTTTACATTCCTTAAAATGTAACACATTTAGCTCCTTTTCTTAAGTGACTTTAAATTGTATTGTATTACTTTCCCAACACTGCAATTAACATGTCCTACTGATTTTTCAGAGCTTTGAAAAAACTCCAAATGATCGCCTAAACTAGATTAGGCTACAAAACTACTGTAGTAAAGACATCATGGACCCTTCAAGTCTATTCACTGTGTTTATTTCTGTTGTCATTTCCACAGTGATGTGTAAGCTGTGTGTTTATGCCACTTGTACTGTGTGAGTGTATCTGCGTTGGTCAAGACGTGAAGTAAAAGTTATACGGAAAAGACGATCATGTCGTGGCTCATTCCTCCCACACATCCACGTAGGCCAAAGCAAAACTGAAACTAACAGAACACATGACACTACCAAAATAAAACATTGCATTTAATGTTGAAAAAAGATAAACCAGATTAAGATATCATACTGCATTCACAATAGCCTATTTAATTTATTACTTAGGCTATAATGTCCTTGACCACCAGCAAATCAGAATATTCAGCTGGACAGCACTTTAGTTTTGTCTTCAGAGTCGCTGCCTCAAACAAATCCAGTCAAATAAAGTCTACAGCTGAGACTACAGTTTTAGCCCGATTTATGCTCGATTTTCACCTTCTGAGAAAAGCAGATAAGTTTACTACAGCCCATGATAAGCAAATAAACATTTAATTTATGTTGTCATGTTTTTATTGTCAATTTTTTTACTTTCTGGCTAAATAAAAATAAAAGAATCATAAAAATCATTTAAAATGCTTATATTTATATATTTATTACTGAATGATAGGGTATATTTTACATATTAGGCAACTAAAGCACAACAACAGCCTGTTTACGTTCATTATATAATGGTTTAGTCAGTGAATTTAATGCTTGAATCCTGCGCATCTCTTTCTCCGTTCGCCATGCTGGAGAGGAACTGACTGCGCAAAAGGAGCGCAGAGTGGGTGATATCGAGTACAGCTCTCATCTGATTGGCTGAAAGGTTACGAGTTGCCTGCCTATGCCAGGACAGTCTCAAAAATACACACACACATATCCAGGGGGAGTCGTACGTGAAAGAGGATTTGCACATTCTCATTCAGGATGAACTCGCAAGATTTAAACATTCAAAACTTTAAGTACACTCTTATACACTTGCAAATGGGGTTTTGCATTTGTGAAACGTATTTCATGAATATGTATTTTTATTTTGTGCACGTGAATTGTTTTTGTGAATGTATATAAATATATTACGCACGTGAATTTGGTTTTATGCACGTGAATTTGGCTACGCATGTGTACATCGTGTCTTTTGCGTGAAATACTTTAGATACTATTCTCGCTCCATAGATATGCTAATGTCTGATATATTAAACGTTGTGAAATCATGTTTTTTTTCTCAATTATTTATGCTTTTGAATTGTTTTATGGGACCTTGATCTTTCTTCCAAGAACTTTTGAAAAGTGGCTTTTATATAAAATATAGTTTGCAGTGCTATATAGTCTGGGTTGGTGGTGTATATTATGCTACAAACTAGGGTTGGGCCGATAGACGATGCCATCGTCCATCGCCGATGGCCGATAGACATCACGACGCTGAGGCGGCATCGCCGATCCTCCGCCCTGCCCCCGTCGCAAACCCGCTCGTGAAAAATACACTATGTTTACACTAATACAGCTTAGTATTAAAATGGCATTTTAGAACGAAAATGACCCACGTCCACACTGGCGTTTCATCTAGCATTTCTGAACAGCCCTCCGTCCACTGAAAACGAACATCACGTGACCACACACACACACAGACAGCCACAGCCACACACACTGTCATGCGCTCGTCTGAGCTCCAGAGAACAGTGTATGTCGGACACTTTATCAAGGGTTTATCGCTGGATTGTGTCTCCCTATAGCTGTTAAACGTGATATGTAATTAATCTTGTCTCCATCCAGGGCTTAATTTGTGCCGGAACACGCCGGATCCAGATCCGGCACCTCATTTTACCAATCCCCCTCCTCAACCGCCCTCCTCCCCTGTCCACTGTTCATTTTCACTTTCTTCCGCAACTCCCCAACCCTCTTCATTTTCGTCCGCAACACCCCCGCGCCGCTCAATTTCGTCCGCGACACCCCTCCGCCATCCACCACGCTGGTGGATGAAACGGCAGGCTACAAATAATTAATTCGTTATGAATTCATGAATTATTCATAAATAATAAATTCACCTCCGCCTATGAAGACGATGCCATCGTCCATCGCGATGTTTCACATTAGACATAGCACGATGCTAAATTGGTCAACATCGCCCAACCCTACTACAAACACCTTGCAATAAAGTGCCAGCACATTTTCTATTATTTTACAGACTTGTTTCTCTAGATATTATTTCTATAAAAGTCACTTTGTTAAACCGTAGAGTTGAAATTTCGCCGACAAACCAAAGATCAAGGTCATATAATGCAAGTCACATCTGTAAATAAATGGAAAACACTTGTGAATCCCAAAATACGGAAACTGTTCATTAGGAGATATCTTTTTACAGTGTACTATGGATGTCATTGACTGCTTTTTCCAACATTCATTCCTTTGTGTCCAACAGAAGACTGAAATTCATGAACGTTTACGACCATTAAAATGTGAGTACATTACTTTTTGTGTGAACTATCCCTTTAAAAGGAACTAATACGTCTGAGAGCAAGTTTAATGAATAATCTCTGGCTCAGTAAAAGATAATGTCCATTAGAAGAACAGCTTCTGACAGCCATTACCACAGAAGTGCTCATTGAGGTTACGCAGTTCAACGCAATATCTGGCAATATAAGGCGATCTTATTGGATCATGGTGTTAAAATGTCTGGCAAACTCAACATTTGGTTCATTGTTCGTCAAGGTGTCCTCGAGTGACTTTAATATCACATGACCAGCGACATGAATCAAAGCAATGATGTTACTGAAGAGATGAAGGTGAAAACGACCATCTGACAGCATCAGCGGCGGCCGCCAAATTGAATATCAAGCCAAATGAGATACAAGTCGTTTTATTTAATAGGATTTAAAAATGTAGGCGTGAAGTGGGCTGGACTTTTCAAAGTGACCACATTTATATGCACTCATCTGACAGCTCATTTTGTCTAAAGTAATGTGATAAATCTAGAAGAGACCACTTGAGAATTCTCAGTGATTTAGTTTTTTAAAGTCATTTGAGTAAAATGTCATTTTTGTTTTATTTTTTAAACTACTGACTACATTTCTTGCAAAAGTAACATTAAAAATAGTCAAAATAGCGAAAATAAATAATAAGAGATTATGTTTTCAGATTTGTTTATATTCATTAATTTTCCTTCAGCTTAGTCCCTTATTTATCTGAGGTCGCCACAGTGGAATGAACTGCCAACTAATCCAGCATATGTTTTATGCAGCGTTTTATGTTAGCACTGTCACCTCACAGCAAGAAGGTCGCTGGTTCAAGTCTTAGCTGGGTCAGTTGGCATTTCTGTGTGGAGTTTGCATGTTCTCCCCGTGTTGGCGAGGGTTTCCTCCGGGTGCTCCGGTTTCCCCCACAGTCCAAACACATGCGCTATTGGGGAATTGATGAACTAAAGTAGCTGTGTGTGTTTGAATGAGTGTATGGGTGTTTTTCAGTACTGGGTTGCAGCTGGAATGGCATTCGCTGCGTAAAAACATATGCTGGAATAGTTGGCAGGTCATTCCACTAGAGGTGTGAACCTACACTGATCTCACGGTTCGGTTCGGTTACGATTATCATGCCATCGATTCGGTTCAATTCGATATCTCGGTGCATCACGGTGCATTGACGATTCTTTCCATACACAGTTTTATATTTTCTTCACAGCACAGCAATTCTTGTATTAAAATGTATAAATATATTTATATAATATTTGTAAAACAATTTTGTCCTTTAATACAAACAGTCAGATATATAAACTGTACCTTTAAACAACACGAGCATTTACAGCAAGTAAACAAATATAAATATCCCGCTCGCTTTCTAAGCCTTGTCTACCAAGTTCTTTCTTACACCCCTTTGATTGGTCACGGGCTGAACAGAAAGGGCTGTGATTGGCTCTTACACGCTGGCGCTCTTCACAGATGCACTCATGGGCCACAGTGAGACAGAGAGAGAGAAATGGAGTTTACTTTCATTCTCTTAATCGCCGTGAAATAGGGGCTTCTGCTGTAAGTGTCAGTGAAACACAGTCCAGCAAACACACACACAGTGAAATTGTGCAGTTTCTGCATTATTAAGTAGTTGGAGCATTGTAAACACTCGCGCTCGCCTCCTTCGCTATAGTAAGCTATGGCGTCATAGCGCATATGAGATAAATGACGTCAGTATATAATAACGGTTATGATTATTACTGAACCAATACCGAATTGTCCGCGTCTGCATCGCGGTGCACCGAAGAAACAATTAATTTAGACACCCCTACATTCCACTGTGGTGACCTCTAATAAATAAGAGACTAAGCCGAAAGAAAATGAATGAATGAATGAAAATATTTGTGAACACTTCAAACTTGTTAGTTTAACACAGCTTGAAATCTCACACAGATACTAAAAACACATCCATATAAAAATCTTTCACTGTTACTGTACGTTCACACCGAAAGCAGCGAGAGCGTCAAAGGTCGTTCTGGCCGCCCTGGCGACAACGCTGTCTGCCTTGAGCTCCGGCGGCGAGAGCGTCAAAATTCGCTACATTGATCTCGTATTTAAAGGAGCCGTTGCTGCATATCATATCAGTTACATTCCCACATAAAACAAACTTTCTAGCATGAAGATGTTGCACACTTATCAAATTCACTTAACTACGGAAGATCTAGTTGCATGTGGTGTGGCTTTGCTCCAATATGTGTCCATATGCCTGAAATATTCTGAAGCAGCAATACTGTTTTGTATTGTCGCATGAAATTCCCGCTTTTTTTAAAGAAAAAAATATATATAACATTGATGCACATCAGTAACTCGCCAGTAACTTTTTAAATTTACGTTCCAGTAAGAAAACATTGCAAATAACTGGAAATCCAGCGACCGCAATAATTAAACCCTTGGGAACAACTGTAGTCGGAACCAAAGTTCACAGTGACTGTGTTCTCTGACTCCTCTCAAGCGGTGGACTTCTACATTCTGATTGGTTGCCGCCCAACCGCGTCATAGCTCATTACCATAAAGTTGACTTGATTTCAACTCTCCTCGACGCTCACAGCGGCGAAGACACACCGCGCTGCTCCTCGCCGCTTATTGCCGCCTGCTCCCATTGAAAATGAATGACTTCCGGCTACTTTGACGCTCTCGCCGCTTTCGGTGTAAACTTACAGTTAGGGTTAATCTTTGCTATGACTCCACAAATCACATGAACTGAACTGTGTTTTCTGGTTCATTATAATGCCACCTCAACAGTTCAGATCTGTACATTGCAATATGGATGCTGAAACCATATATTGTGCCGCCCTAATTAAAAGTCAGAGTTTCTATGTTCAGAATGAAGTTGTTTCTGCTCTGGAGGATGAAGAATCTGAACAAACAAACAAACAGACAGGTTTTGTCAGCAAGAAGAACAAACAATCAGATTGAAGAATGGCTGATGACTCTGAAATGATGACACATTTACACACACATAGACGCACACACACACACACACACACTCAGTCATTCAGAGAGATTCATTCACTGCCGCGGAGACTGAAAGAAAAACACACTGATGATGTGAAAGTGGCACAATGTGGATGACAGCCAGCAAAAACATGCCAAATCACTCTCTGTGCAAAACAAACAGAAAGTGTGTGTGTGTGTGTGTGACAGCGCATGATGAAGAGATCACAGTGATGTCATCAGTTTCCCAGCATTCCAATGGAGCAGATGTTTTCAGTGCAAAACACACACATGCACACACACGCACACACAAATCATTGTAAATTATTGTTACAATAGTTGCTTTCTGTATAAATATATTGTAATAACTCATTTATTTACGTGAATAAGGTTGAATTTTACAGCATTAATACGTCTTTATTGTCACATGATCCACAAGAACTCAGTCTAATTGTACACTTGCCTAAAACATTTTCTGATTACTATTATTGCTGAATGTTAGTGCTGCTTCGATGACTTTTCTATGCTTTTATGAAATTATGATGCATTATATATATATGAATTATATGTGTCGGGAAGTGACGCTGATCCAAACGCAGGTTTATTGAGAATGGTCAGGCAAGCAACAGTCAACACAGGAGCAAACAGATGTATAGGGGCAATCCAGAGTCGTTGTCAGGTAACAGGCTAGTGGTCAGAAGGCAGGCAGCATACAACATAAACAAAAAGTAAAGGTCTAACATGGCAGGCAAGGCAAGAAAAACGCGTTGTAATGTTTACAGGTGCAGCTAAACAAGACTCAGCAATGTGTGTGTGTGTGTTTGAGAGGTGTATAGTCTTTGTAATTAGTCCTGAACAGCTTCAGCTGTGTCTGTTTGCAATCATGGGGGATCTAGGCATTTGACACTGTCGATCACAGCATACTTCTGAATAGGCTGGAAAACTGGGTTAGGTTATGTGGCACAGTCCTCAAATGGTTCAGATCCTACCTTGACGGGAGAGGTTACTATGTCAGGATAGGTGACCGTAAGTCGAGGTGGACACCCATGACATGTGGAGTCCCACAAGGCTCGAGTTCTGGCACCTCTCCTGTTCAACCTTTATATGATCCCTCTGAGCCAAATAATGAGAAAGAACCAAATCTCCTACCACAGCTATGCTGATGACACTCAGATCTACTTAAGCCTGGTTTATACTTCTGCGTCAAGTGATCGCCGTAACCCACGGCGCAAGCCTCACGCGTAGCCGTGCATTTATACTTCTGCGCGCTGTTTCTGCTTCTCTGCAATACACTTCTGAAACGCTAGCTGGCAGTAGGTGTTTATGATTCTCTGTGTCGAGTTTCTTCGCTGGTTTTTTTGTGTTTCCTGAACACTTTCTTAATGTACAAGTGGCTCAAACTCGCTCATTTTGAGGCGGGAACCGTCGGACGTGGAACAACTTTAATCATGAGGTAAACACAAAACAACAGTCTCCATCCGGAGCTCCTTCACGGGACTCCACACTTGTAAACACTCGCTGCATCGGGCGCGCGGCTCTCACCTCTGCCCACACTCGTCAGCGCTACCAAGCCGACCAATCACAGAGATTGCGCTACGTGTACGCATTACATTTTTTGAGAGGTGCACGTCAACGACGCCAACGGCCACGGCGAGGGGCTATGCGTCCACGTGTAGGCTGCGCCGTAGCATACGGGTGCGCTTGACGCAGAAGTATAAATCGGCCTTTAGCCTTACTGCCTAATGACTACAGCCCTATTGACACCCTCTGCCAATGCATTGATGAAGTGAACAGTTGGATGTGCCAAAACTTTCTTCAGTTAAACAGAGAAAACTGAAGTCATTGTGTTTGGGAACAGAGATGAGGTTCGCAAGGTGAATGCGTACCTTGGCTCTAAGGGTCAAACAACAAAAAATAAGGTCAAGAATCTTGGTGTGACTCTGGAGTCAGATCTGAGTTTCAGTAGTCATGTCAAAGCAGTTAGTAAATCAGCATACTATCATCTCAAAAACATTGCAAGAATCAGATGCTTTGTTTCCAGTGAAGACTTAGAGAAACTTGTTCATGCTTTTATCAGCAGCAGGGTGGATTACTGTAACGGCCTCCTCATTGGCCTTCCCAAATAGACAATCAGACAGTTGCAGCTCATCCAGAACGCTGCGGCCAGGATTCTGACCAGAACCAGGCAATCAGAGCACATCACACCTGTCCTCAGGTCTCTACACTGGCTCCCAGTTACATTCAGAATAGACTTTAAAGTATTACTACTTGTCTATAAATCACTAAATGGCCTAGGACCTCAATACATTACAGATATGCTCACTGAATACAAACAGATCACTCAGATCTCTAGGATCAAGTAAGAAGTTAGAAACTCCAAGAGTTTAGTCAAAGGTGAATCGGCTTTCAGCTACTACGCCCCTCGCTGCTGGAATCAACTCCCAGAAATGATCAGATGTGCTCCAACATTAGGCACATTCAAATCAAGACTGAAAACACATCTGTTTAGCTGTGCCTTTACTGAATGAGCACTGTGCTACAGTACGTCCCACAGATCACACTATTGTGTCTTTCTTTTCTTTTTCATTCTTTTATAACCTGTTTTAACACGTTTTAATCTGTTTTTTTAGTATCTGTTTTTATTTTTTCTTATACTTGTCTCTTTTATTCCTGTTTATATAAAGCACTTTGAATTGCCACTGTGTATGAAATGTGCTATATAAATAAACTTGCTTTGCCTAACCCAGGTGTGAGTGGTGCATGACTGGATATGTAGTAGGGTTGGGCCGATAGACGATGCCATCGTCCATTGCCGATGGCCGATAGACATAACGATGCTGAGCCGGCATCGCCGATCCTCCGCCCCGCCCCCATCGCAAACCCGCTCGTGAAAAATACACACTCAGGCCCCGTTTACACTAATACAGCTTACTTTTAAAATGGCATTTTAGAACGAAAATGACCCACGTCCACACTGGTGTTTCATCTAGCATTTCTGAACAGCCCTCCATCCACTGAAAACGCACATCACGTGACCACACCCACACACACTGTCATGCTCTCAACTGAGCTCAAGAGAACAGTGCACGTCGGACAGTTTATCAAGGATGTATCGCTGGACCGTGTCTCACTATAGTTGTTAAACGTGAGATTTAATTAATCTTGTCTCTATCCAGGGCTTAATTTGTGCCGGAACACGCCGGATCCGGAACCTCTGAAATCTGATCTGGCACCTCATTTTACCGATCTCCCTCCTCAACTGCCCTCCTCCCCTGTCCGCTGTTCATTTTCACTTCCTACCGCGACTCCC
>LR812519.1:71745600-71805600 GCA_903798195.1 Danio kyathit
ACCAACAACAAGCACTACGTCATTGGGTTCTGATGTCAACCCAATCTTCATTTTCAAACAAAATGCAACGTCCCCATGACGTTGAGGTTCAACATCAATCTAACATCATGTTGACGTCCTGTGCCTGCTAGGTGTTTAAGGTTATTTCGGTCATCAAACAGTAAACATCCGTCATCTTCTCATCGGTGACATGCATCTAAACAGTCTCTGGGTCATTGAGTGTAGATTTTGGACATCTTCATGGACACTTTTAAGGCGTTCCAAACAGTTTGCTGCAATTATAAAGTGCACACGTTTTGAGGTAGTTCATTATGGTGTGATTTAACTTCTATGTGCGATTTGATTGGACAGGAATCACAGGGCTGATTTTTCTAATCCCCATAGGCAAGGTTTCCGCTACATTCATTCATCCGTGGCGGGCCGCCACGCCAAAATTCATCCTGCCACGGCTACATTACAGCTTCTTATTTAAAACATTTAGTCGTGTTTTTTATAGCGGATTATAATCGCACCAAAACATATTAGAGGTAAACCGTGCAAACTTTTCTGTAACCGTAGTAGTGCTGTGCGCTATTTGTTCAAGGTGACATGCTGACTGACTCTCTGACAGACTGACTGACAGGTGCGTGAGTCCAGCAAACACCATGTAGCTTTTAGTTAAGATGAACACAGTTTCCATAAGTATACTTTATTGATAAAGGTCAATGGCTCTGCATACAATGACTTTATCTTGCTGGAGTTTATAGCGGTTTCATTTTACTTCAGGACGCGTTGATGTCGGAAAACGCACAAAAACGCACTAAATCGCGCTTCAGCAGCGCTTACTGGAGAGCGCACAAGAAGATCTGCACTTGAACGTGTAAATTTGAGTGCGTGCAAGAAGTTCTGTGCTCGAACAGAGGAAATCGGCGCGCAAGCAAAGAGATTCGCATGCTCGTGTTACATGAATGCTATCTCGACTTGTTATACTGCGTGTAATATTTGTCTTTGAAATAGTTGGCAGATCTGTGTTTAAAAAAAAGTCCTGCCGCCACTGCTGGAAAAAATCCTAGAGGAAACACTGCAAGGTATACCGCGGTTTGGAAAAGTCAAGGTTTTAAAACCGTCAGCATTTTCTGCTTTACCATTCCTAAGGTATGTGTACAATTTTTTTTAGGACAACAGTATCTCTAGCAGAAAAAATATCCAAAGATGCCATTTTAAATAGTAAAGAAATCGGTGTTGGGCGACGCAGTGGGGCAGTAGGTAGTGCTGTCGCCTCACAGCAAGAAGGTCGCTGGTTCGAGCCTCGGGTGGGTCAATTGGCGTTTCTGTGTGAAGTTTGCATGTTCTCGCTGTGTTCGCGTGGGTTTCCTCTGGGTGCTCCGGTTTCCCCCACAGTCCAAAGACATGCAGTACAGGTGAATTGGGTAGGCTAAATTGTCCGTAGTGTATGAGTGTGAATGAGTGTGTGTGGACGTTTTCCAGAGATGGGTTGCGGCTGGAAGGGCATCCGCTGCGTAAAAATGTGCTGGATAAGTTGGTGGTTCATTCCGCTGTGGCGACCCCAGATTAATAAAGGGACTAAGCCGAAAAGAAAATGAATGAATGAATGAAATCTGTGTTTTCAATGATTTATATGAATTATTCAGCCTGACATGTTTACTGCTCCAAAATATTATATATGTTTCTCAAAATAAAATATACTGTGTTCAAATGGAAAAAAGGTTTTAGTTTTTTACCCAGACAATTAAAAAAATACATTTTAGAGCAGTAACCATAATACCGTGAAACCTTATACCGAATCTAACTGTACGTTCACACCGAAAGCAGCGAGATCGTTAAAGGTCGCTCTGGCCGCCCTGGCGACAACGCTGTCTACCTTGAGCTCCGGCGGCGAGAGCGTCAAAATTCGCTACACATTGATCTCGTATTTAAAGGAGCCGTTGCAGCATATCATATCAGTTACACTCCTGCATAAAACAAGCTTTCTAGCGTGAACGCGTTGCACACTTATTAAATTCACTTAACTACGGAAGATCTAGTTTCATGTGGTGTGGCTTTGCTCCACGATGTGTCCATATGCCTGAAATATTCTGAAGCAGCAATACTGTTTTGTATTGTGGCATGAGATTCCCGCTTTTTTTAAAGAAAAAAAAAAATAATAACATTGATGCACATCAGTAACTCGCCAGTAACTTTTTAAATCTACGTTCCAGTAAGAAAACATTGCAAATAATTGTAAATCCAGCGACCGCAATAATCAAACCCTTGGGAACAACTGTGGTCGGAACCAAAGTTCACAGTGACTGTGTTCTCTGACTCCTCTCAAGCGGTGGACTTCTACATTACGATTGCTTGCCGCCCAACCGTGTCATAGCTCATTACCATAAAGTTGACTTGATATCAACTCTCCTCGACGCTCACACCGGCGAAGACGCGCCGCGCTGCTCCTCGCCGCCGACTCCCATTGAAAATGAATGACTTCCGGCTACTTTGACGCTCTCGCCGCTTTCGGTGTGAACGTACAGTTATACCGGCCCATGCCTAGTAGTGACTGCAGGTTGAAGGAAAGTAGTGGAGTAAAAGTACCAATACTGCACTGAAAAATGTACTACAGGGAAAGTAAAAGTACACATTTTTTAAACTACTTAGTGAATTACCATTTCTGAGAAAAACTACAGTCATTTGAGTATTTGTTATTTGTTACTTTACACCACTGGATAGCGCCGCAGGATGTCTGATCGCATCAGTGCATTGACTTAACATGTAAATCACTCGCGCTTGACGCTTCATCCACGACTGGTGTGAACGCATTATTAGGGCTCATTCACACCAAATGAATCTTTGCTTCTCAAATAAGTCTCTTTGCACTTGCCTTAAATCTACATTTCCCCAAATGATGTCATTGTTTTTAAAGACTACCTTCACTTTTACAAATACATAATGGCAGCACTTTCAGAAACGTCCACTTTGTAATGCATTTTATGATGATTTAGGCTTTTTCGGTCTCAAACACGGCAAAATAAATCTCCCGCTTTGTAACCCATTTCCAGTGTTATGCATTTTCAATAGGACACACTCTCTCCTTTCCGTATGCTCGGAGAAAACCATAAATTAATTTAAGGCTTAAGTCAAGGCATTTATTTACTGCTGGTCTCTCTGAAGAGCGTCCTTTATCCTCACTTGTAAGTCGCTTTGTTTGGATAAAATCAGTAAATAAACGTTGTTAAATGAATAATTGTGAATGTCTTTAACAGCAGCAGCATTGTGTAGTACATCAGTTTCTGGCAGGAGCTTCTGGATCGATGGATTTCACTGTCAGAAACAAAAGAGCCAGAGAAACTGGAGTCATTACAGAAACCTGAGCCGTCCATAAAAGACAACCCAGACTCATTATTGATCCGTACCCCTGTATACATTTCTGGAGAGCGCCAAATACATCCCAGGAGCTACGTTTTTTTGCAGTTTTTGTTTTCACGAATCCCCCAGAGGCCGCTGTGTACGGTTTACAGATCTCACATTTCTCTCACGAGTGCCTTTCATGCCTGCTGTTCTCATGTAAATCCACCAGAGGCCGCTGTCGACTGACTGACTCAGATCCCTCCACCTACCACCTTCCTTAAACCCAACTCCTCTAAACCTGCTCAGTTAAATTAGTTTTGTTAAAAATACCCAAACATATAACCTAACAATAGGTTATTATAGCACCTTCCCAACTATGGTTTAATTATATAACCCAATGTGTTGGGTTAAAATAACCCAATGCATTGGGTTATTTTGATTAAATGTTATTTTTTTCCATTCTGGTATTACTATTTCTACTACTACTAGTACTACTATTACACTATAGTTTCCAAGTGAAAGGACAGTGTTTTAAAAAAAAAAATGGCAACATACCATAACCAAGACGACACGACACCAGGTTGATGTCTCCACTAGGTCCTAAAGACGAGAATGACGGTCGAATATCTCAAACATGTGCATCATTTCCTCCAAAAAAAAAAGGGAAAGCATTTTATCTGTTTTATATAGATTGGCTGAAGTGCGCATTTGTCTTATTAATAGTTAAGAGGGCTGGTGAAATGGATATAAAAACACAACACTGAGAGGTAATTTGATAAAAAAATAACAACAACATTATTGTGTTAGACCTTTATAACGCAAAAACAACTTTACACACGCATATTAATACTAGTGGTGTGAACCTACACTGGTCTCATGGTTCGGTTTGCTTATGATTATCATGCCATCAATTCGATATCACGGTGCATTGACGATGCTTTCCATACACAATTAGATTTTTTCTTCACAACACAAAACATTTTTTTTATTAAAATCTATAAATATATTAATATTTATATATTATTTGTAATTTAATTTTGTCCTTTAATACAGGCAGTAGGATATATGAACTGTACCTTTAATTTGACCTCAAAGCACGCTTATGTCTGGATCCACAAGTATCGCTTTAACAGCCAAGAGGAGAAGAAAAGTTACCTCACGAATAGGGATGCAACGATTATAGATTTTGGTTTTACGATTATAGTCTGAGAAATAATCCTCAAACTTCAGCCGTTTGCAGTTCCCGCGGTCACAAAACTCCCCATCTCAACTAGTGCGCCTGAAAAGCGTGAGTGCGTTGCGTCGTGCGCGTGTCCCTCCAGTGGAAATAATGAACTTGCACGAGCTTGCCTTACTTAATAGCTTCAGTCATAGTTAATCCAGTGTGCGTAGTTATTAGTCTCGGTGTACAAACTAGCGCACAGTTTGCATAACTTTGTTTAGTTGCTGCAGTTTTGTTCTGTGCAGAAACGCCTTTATGATTAATTAACCGTGACGAATTAAAGCGCGGTTAATAGTGAAACCGGTTAATCGTTGCATCCCTACTCACGAACACGCCAGCGGATCAAATGTCCAAAGTGAGAGAGAGAGGCAGAGATGGAGTTTTACAGCATTTCTCTCTAGTAGTGAAATAGCGGCTCGTGTGCTGTGCCTTCCTCAGTGTCAATGAAAGACTTTCCAGCAAACTCACAAGCAGTTGAACTGTGCATAATTATCTACCTTTTAAGTAGTAGGAGCGTTTTATTTACTCGCCCTCGCCTCCTTTGCCATATTATTCTACTGCGACATTGCACATAGAAGATATTACGTACTGACGTCATTTAACCGGTTATGATTATTACTGAACCGATATCGAATTGTCCCCGACTGCATCGTGGTGCATGGAAGAAACAATTCATTTTGACACCCATTATTAATACTGCTGTTCTGTGTCAGTTAAAAAAGTTGACTGATGAAATTTAAAAAAATAACCCAAACTAGTTGAGTTATTACATAAATAACCCAATAAAGGTTAAAAATAACCCAACAAAGCACCAAATATTTAACCCAATGGTTGAGTTATTACATAAATAACCCAATAAAGATTAAAAATAACCCAACAAAGCACCAAATATTTAACCCAATGGTTGAGTTATTACATAAATAACCCAATAAGGGTTAAAAATAACCCAACAAAGCACCAAATATTTAACCCAATGGTTGAGTTATTACATAAATAACCCAATAAGGGTTAAAAATAACCCAACAAAGCACCAAATATTTAGCCCAATGGTTGAGTTATTACATAAATAACCCAATAAGGGTTAAAAACAACCCAACAAAGCACTAAATATTTAGCCCAATGGTTGAGTTATTACATAAATAACCCAATAAGGGTTAAAAATAACCCAACAAAGCACCAAATATTTAGCCCAATGGTCGAGTTATTACATAAATAACCCAATAAAGGTTAAAAATAACCCAACAAAGCACCAAATATTTAGCCCAATGATTGAGTTATTACATAAATAACCCAATAAAGGTTAAAAATAACCCAACAAAGCACCAAATATTTAAACCAATGGTTGAGTTATTACATAAATAACTCAATAAGGGTTAAAAATAACCCAACAAAGCACCAAATATTTAAACCAATGGTTGAGTTATTACATAAATAACCCAAAAAAGGTTAAAAATAACCCAACAAAGCACCAAATATTTAAACCAATGGTTGAGTTATTACATAAATGACTCAATAAGGGTTAATAACCCAACAAAGCACCAAATATTTAACCCAATGGTTGAGTTATTACATAAATAACCCAATAAAGGTTAAAAATAACCCAACAAGGCACCAAATATTTAACCCAATGGTTCAGTTATTCAATTCAATTCATCTTTATTTGTATAGCGCTTATACAATGTAGATTGTGTCAAAGCAGCTTCACATGGAAGATTATAGTGAATTGAAACAGTGTCAGTTCAGTTTTCAGTGATTAAGTTCAGTTCAGTTTAGCTCAGTTCAGTGTGGGTTAATAATCACTACTGAGAGTCCAAACACTGAAGAGCAAATCCATCGATAAATACATAATGCATAAATAAATACATTAATACATAAATAATCCAATAAGGGTTAAAAATAACCCAACAAACCACCAAATATTTAACCCAATGGTTGAGTTATTAAATAAATAACCCAATAAAGGTTAAAAATAACCCAAAAAAGCACCAAATATTTTTAACTCAACCATTGGGTTAAATAGTAAAACTCAACGTTTTTTAGAGTGTGATCACCCACTTACCTAAGCCCAACTGACAGTGTTTTTTTATTAGCAATCCGAAAAAAGAAAAGCCCTCACCTGATTTTCACCACGTTTTCAGATTTTACCACGTTCTGACCCTGTTATTTACTTGTTTATATGTTTTTTGCCTTTTGTTTTTGTTTTACCTGCTTTCTGAAACTCGAACCCCATCATAGCATTAACTCCTCTCTGTGTCTCAAGTCCACCGACGTATGCAACAAGCCCCTGGGCAAACTGGTAACAGCAGTAAAGCCGTCCACACAGAGGTAAATGGTCAGCTGGTTGCGCGGAAAGAAACATACATATCTCTGGCTACATAATTGGCGCTCTCCAGAAATGTATACGTGGGTACATTTTCACAATGAGTCTGTGTTGATAAAAGTGCAGTATCTAAGAGAGAGAATAAAGAGTGTGTTTAACTGCACACTTCGAGTTAAAACCCAATGTAAGCACTAAATGTAGCTGCGTGAATGATTCAGTGATCAGAGTCCATCTGATGATGATGAACTTTGAGGATTCATTCCTTTATCTGACAACAAACGTCAGATAATCACGGAGGAAATCAATGCAGGGTCACTGAAACACAGATATCTGAGGAAAGACGGGGCTGGAAGACTCAGAGCTGTGTGTGTGTGTGTCTGTGTGTGTTCAGGCTCAGTTTTAGACATTTTATGGAGATTTTGTGGCATTTAGACAGTAACCTTATCCCTAACCCTAATTAGAAAGTAATATAAATACAATTTTAATGATGTAATGAGTAATTCATTTTAGGGCTGGGCCGATAAACGATATTATATCAAATAGCAATAAAATTTATATGTCAATAACAGCGATAAGCTCTGGACTTTTCTACTCTATACTGATCTAAGAGCCAAACACACAGCAGAAATGTGCAACTATGGGAATCTAGAAGTGTGTTTATATTAGAGATGTACTGAATTTTCAGCCTCTGAAAATTGATCACACTAAAATATGTTATGCCATTTAATAGACCCTCTAATTGTTGTGGCTTCAGTAATTTTTGGCATACTCTTTTTAAATCTGGAAGCATCAACAACATATATCCAAATATATATTGTTATCGTTCAATATGGAAAATAATATTCGAGATTGCATTTTTGACATATCGCACAGCCCTAATTTATTTGTGATTAGGGTTGGGCCGATAGACGATGCTATCGTCCATCGCCGATGGCCAATAAACTTCATCGTCCCGCCCCACATTTATATTGATATATAACTTATTATTTACATGTCATCTTAATAGCAATAAGGGTCTTTTCATGAGCTGTGTTATATTTTACTTATAGCTGCCTTTTGCACGGCTGACAGCATCGTGAGGATTAAATACATCGTGAGGATTATACAGCACCTCTCACGCTTAAAATGTGTAGATTCAGTGGCAAACGCTGTTACCTGCAAACCCCGTCCCACAGACTTTACAGTGAATGGCTTTAGTCATTTTCATAGCGGACTTGAAGCCACTGGAAGCCTTTTATCCACTTTGGAAAAGTGTAAATAGTGGATTAACATTCAGCTCATGATCATTAATAAGATGTGCCATTATTAGTGACTTTAGGTGGTTTCTAAAACTAAATCTGTCAGTGTTATTTTCATTCTTTCTTCTTCAGCGCTTCACATTTTCGTGGTTGCAGCTCCTGTCATGTGAAGGCAGAAGGCATTGACTGAGTGATTGACAGCTGATATTAACCAATCCATTTGCGTTCAGTTCTAGCGCAGTGGGCCAATAAGAAGAGCACAAAGGCGGGGCAAGCATTGCAGGCTTTTTTTTACTTCAGCAAGTTCACAATCACATAACAACTGTTTTAATCTGTTCATGAGCGCTGCGTTTGGCGTCTTTAGGTGCAAAGATGCATCCTGCATAAATGTCTCCTAAATCCGCGCACGCGGTGACGATTTTGCAGTGAAAACAGGTCGCACGGTGACGATTTATGCACTCGCACAAATGCTCTTAAATATATATTTTAGGTCGCATAAAATTTCGGGCGCATACACCGAAACAGTCGAGCCCTAGCATCATTACTTGTTATTATTTCCTCATAATAATAATAATAAAATAAGGAAGTTATCATTAATCACAATACAAATTACAGTGAACTCCAAACGAACTCTCGTCTGGTCTCCGCCACCAGCTGTGGGGAAAAAGCCATTATAAGGACACAGATCCCTCCGCCTGATCATGCCAGAGTCCCGCGGAAAAATAGTGATTGACAGGTGGTAATTTGTGTATAACTTTATTTATTTATGGTTTGGTTATGGGTAAAGCAAAGACCATGTGGGTCAGGTAGTGAAAACGATAGGCTACAATTATTAAATTCGTTATGAATTAATTGATATTTAACAACAACCACCCCCACCCCGCCTACGACGACGATACCATTGTCCATCGCCGATGTTCACATCAGACATCGTACGATGCCAAATTGGTCAACATCGCCCAAGCCTAATTGTGATGGATTTTTTTTTTACGTAACTTACCCAACACTGTGTTAACTTAATCACATTTACCCCTGGTTTCACAAACAAGGTTTAAGGCTAGTCAAGATTAAATTGCATGTTTGAGCTGTCTCAACTCAAACTAACTTGCAGTGAGATGTCTTAAAATACATCAGTGTCATTTCTTTTTTTCCAGGTGCACACCAGTAATATATTTTTCTAAGGCCATTTTTATAAATTTGGTTTAAATAGCCTAATTTAACTAAGGTCTAGTCCTGGCTTAATCTAAGCCCTGTTTGTGAAACTGGGCCTTAGTGTTTCAGCTGTAGAAATTCGACTAATCAGTGCCTGTATTTCTGATAATTCTTCTGAATGTAGGTATTGTTTTAGAAATCTTTCTTGCACAGACTTTAGTTGATCATTTTTTAGCTGGCTATAAAGAGATTAAACTAATAACCTGAACGACTAGCAGACACACCTAACAATTGTGTTTTTATATAAACACACACACACACACACACACACTTATTTCCTTATTTCAAGAGTTCACACTTAGCTGATGATTGATTATAAAGCCTGTTTGGCATGTTGTCCTGGAAGAGAGCCCTGAGCTCATAAGATCCTCGAGCCAGGGGCTCCCTCCCGTTTGAAATGCGAGAGGGGAGTTTGAGCTCAGGTAGTAGCTAATGAACAGATAGTGATTGCTTTTAAGAGATAACTATTTACTAGGAGCATGTCTATGGTGCTGATTTGAATTAGTCAGTTAACTTAAGTTGCATGTTTTTGGACGGTGGGAGAAAACCGGGGAACCCGGGGGAAACCCACGTGAGCACGGTGAGAACGTGTAAACTCCGCACAGAAACGTCGGCTGGCTTGGTAAGGACTAGAACCAGTGACGTTCTTGCTGTGAGGCAACAGTGCTAACCACTGGACCACCGTGCCACCCATCTAGGAAAGGAGGATATTAGGGGTGGAAGGGGGGATTCTTCAAAACGAAGATGGCTGTGATGTGGAACTTAGAGTATTTATAATGGCTTAGGAATCGTCTGATTGGTGAATCATAAATTGAATAATGTGGGACCGGCCGCAAGCAATCATAAGCACATGATCCTTTTGAAATTAGTTTAAATAAACTTCATTTATCAGGGGTCACCACAGCGGAATGAACCCCCAACTATTCCAGCATATGTTTTACACAGCGGATACCCTTCCAGCAGCAACCCAGTATTGGGAAACACCCATACACTCTCAAATTTACACATACACTACAGCCAAATTAGTTCATCAATTCTCCTATAGCACGTCTTTGGACTGTGGGGGAAACCCACGGCAACATGGGGAGAACATGCAAACTCCACACAGAAATGACAACTGACCCAGCTGGGACTCGAGCCAGCAACCTTATAGCAACTCTTGCTATAAGGTCACAGTGCTAAGCACTGAGCCACCGTGCCACCCATATGTCTGCTAGTATCAGCTAACTGCTCCTCTGAAAGTTTTTCCAGTGGAAATATTCTGCATTATGAGGGCTGTAAAAGTGCTGATGTGCGTCTTCTAGAGTTCATGATGTGTGACAGTGTCTCGTGAAGCACCACAAACTTTAATGTTCATCATAATCTCACAGTCTATGAGCAAAGGAGAGCTTCACACACACACAGGCACGCACACACACCCTTCTCTCTCTCACACTCTCTCTCAAACACACACACACAACTTTGTACCAAAGCACCAGTTCTTTTCACATCACCAGTTAGCACAAATGCTAATTCAAACACATATCAATAGCGCCGGCTTCTCGATGCATGAGAATTAAATACAACAAAAATGACCCCATTTGTGAGAGAATGCAAAAGCACTGAAATATATGTTTTAAAAATATATAAATATATCTTTTCCCATATTTATTTTTCTTCCAATTAAAAATAGTCCTATCAGGCAGGGTGGATTCATTTATGGTAGCCCAACTGGAAAACAACAGTCCCAGGATGTTGGGCTAGCAGTTTTGCGTGCCCTGAACCCCATACAGTAAATATTAACTTACTAGTACTAAATCTGTACACACTACCTGACAAAAGTCTTGTCGCCTATTCAAGTTTTAGGAGCAACAAATAATACCTTGACTTCTAGATGATCATTTGGTATCAGAAGTGGCTTAAAAGGCAAAGGCCTCTAGATTACACTTATTTGACCAAAATAAAATATGAACATGCCTTGATTTCTAATGACTTTGCTTAAAAGTCTTGTCACTGAACAGAAATAATGTCCAGTATAGAATATAATGTCATGCTGCAGTGGAAACAGAATGAATATTGTATCTGACTCCATCATGAGCTTGGAGGACTGCATCCACACATCTCTGCACTTTTTAATAAAGTCATCTGGAATGACAAAGAAAGCGTTCCTGCAGGACTCCCAGAGTTCATCAAGAATCTTTGGATTCATCTTTAATGCTTCCTCCTTCATCCTACCCCAGACATGCTCAATAATGGTCATGTCTGGTGACTGGGCTGGCCAATCCTGAAGCACCTTGACCTTCTTTGCTTTCAGGAGCTTTGATGTGGAGGCTGAAGTATGAGAAGGAGCGCTATCCTGCTGAAGAACTGTCCCTCTCCTGTGGTTTGTAATGTAATGGGCAGCACAAATGTCTTGATACCTCAGGCTCTTGATGTTGTCATCAACTTTGCAAATCTCTCACACACCCCCATACTGAGTGTAACCCCAAACCATGATTTTTCCTTCACCAAACCGGACTGATTTCTGTTAGAATCTTGGCTCCATGCGGGTTCCAGTAGGTCTTCTGCAGTATTGGTGATGATTGGGATGCAGCTCAACACAGGGTGCGAATTATACATTGACTATAAGGGGGGGGGGGGCATATGCATGCTTCAGTGAATCAAAATTATATATTTAATTCAATTACATCTCATTGGTTGTCAAACTTATTTAAGTTGTCTGTGTTTTGTGGGATAATGAGCTGCTTCTGACCTATATGGTAACCTCTGATGGGTCAAATTTAAGAACCTTTCAAGCACTTTCCAGGTAATTTTTAATTAGATATGGGTTTAGGCTATATGTATATTAAAAACACATTTTTTTTCCAAGAAAAGTGCCTTTTAAACACTTACGGTATCAGTCTGTAAGCTAGATCTGCTGGTGTTCAGATTCTAGATTCAGCCTGCCGATCCTGCCGATCCATTTTTTGTTTCCAACTAGAAGTCCAGTTACTATTTGTTGCTCTTACAACTGAGATCGACGACAAGACTTTTGTCAGGTAGTGTATAATCCAGGGGTGGGCAAACTCGGTGATGTCCTGCACAGTTTAGCTCCAACTCTAATCAAACACACCTGCTTTTAGATTTCTAGTGATCTTGAAGAAACTGATTAGCATGTTCAGGTGTGTTTGATTAATGTTGGAGCAAAACTGTGCAGGACACCGGCCCTCCAGGACCGAGTTTGCCCATCCCTGGTATAATCATTAGTGATCTACAGTTTTTAAGGTGGACTGAAAGTGAAAAACACCTTATATTTTGATGCATCTAATTATTAAACAGATCTCCTTTACAGGTAAAATGGCCCAAAATGTGATGCAACTCGCAATGGAATTACAAAAACGCTCAAGGAGGATGAAAATACCACAGAAACAACAGCAAAATGAATGCAGCCACTAGAGATTGAGAGAAACGATTTCAAGAATTAAGGTGAATTAACATTAATTAACAGTGCTATTATGTCACTGATGTCTCTAGAGTGTGTGTGTGTGCGTGTGTGTGAAGTCTCATCTCAAAATAACACATAAATAATCTTTTATAGCTCTCTGAAACTGACCCTTTTAGGCTTTGATCCTATTTGTGGTGACTGTCGCTTTAAATTCAAATGAGATGCTCTTTTCAAAAGAGGGCGGAGCTACAAGCGCCTGTGTGTCAGCTCAAACACACTAATGGCTAATGGACAGACGGCTGCTTCACACTCAGGGGCTGTTTATGCTAATGAGAAAGAAACGGTCACTAGTGGGCGGAGCTTTCCCCCTCTGATGACACGTACAAAGGGAGAATGTCAATCAAAGTGTTTCTGCAGACTGTTTTAATCAAGTCTGATTATAAACCATACATTTAATACATTTTTACCATTATCAGCTGGTTATATCCACACACTGCTGACACACAACTGTGCTTAAACCACTTATAAAAGGGATTTTTGTATAATAGGTCCTCTTTAAATCTCATTTTATCCACAATTGCAACCTAATCAGTGGTTGCATTTCTACATTGTCCACTATAATATCCCACATCCCTGCTCTTTCATTATCCGGAGCTTCATTAATATTCACAACAACATCAAAGACCCGCTCAATTAATGTCCTTATAGGATTATGAAGAATTATGAAAGAGTGCATCATAAATATCACATGCACATGAATAAATCAGACTCGAGCACTAGAGTCAAACACATCAGATCATGCTACAGTGTGAATAATTCATTCAACAAGAGCCAAAATCAATATAAACTTGCATCTGAGAGTGTCTTTCTGTGCAGTTATTCTCTGCCGTCGGCGATGGGGTCTGAAACAGGCTCATTAGCATAGATTAATCAGCAATAATGAACTCAGAGTCACTTCAGCTCTGCAATCTGACTCTGATGCTGCGCCAAATCACTCGTTCATTATTTCATATATCCAGCGTGTGATTTCTTTGTCCTTTTTTTAAAATTCAAGAGTTCACACTTAGCTGATGATTAATTATAAAGCTTGTTTGGCAAGCTGTCCCGGAAGAGAGCCCTGAGCTCATGAGATCCTCGAGCCCGGGGCTCCCTCCCGTTGCAAGGCGAGAGGGGAGATTGAGCTCAGGTAGATCTCGAGAACTCCCCCATCATAGTGATTGAAGAGCAGATAGTAGTTCTCTTTAACGAGATAGGTACTAGATAGTGAGCAAATCTATAGTGTTGATTAATCAATAACTTAGGTTGCATGTTTTTAATCGGTGGGAGGACCCAGGGAAAACCCACAAGAGCACAGGGAGAACATGCAAACTCCGCACAGAAAATGCTCGCTGGTTTGGTAAAGCCTAGAACCATTGACATTCTTGCTGTGAGGCAACAGCGCTAAGCGCTGGGCCACCGTGTCACCCATCTAAAAGAGAGGAGGAGTAGGGGTGGAAGGGGGGATTCTTCAAAGCGAAGATAGCGGTGATATGAAACCCGAGGTATTTATAGTAGCTTAGGGATCATCTAATTGGTGCATGGTGATTTGGATAATGTGGGTCCAGCCGCTAGCAATCATAAGCACGTGATCCTCTCGAAATTCGTTTATAAATAAACTTCACTAAGTATCATTACGATGCCTTGATAGGAACTAAAACTATCTTTTAAACAGTACAAGTGTAAGTTACAAGTCACTTACACTTACTCAAGCTTAGCGAGTCACTTAACTGAGTTACTGAGAAGAATCAAAAGTGTTCAAACTGAGCTCTGAACTAAAGGAATAAATAATATACCTAAATATTAAGCTCAAAAGAGGAATTAATCAGCTTTATATGTTATTTAGAAAAATTAGTGCATAAAAAAAGACTCCATGTATGGACTAAATTAATCTGAATCGACTCAGATGAACGGAATCACTGTAAAGAATTTTAAAAAAAGTGTTTAAACTGAGCTCTGAGCTAAAGGAATATATCATTTATCTAAATATTAAGCTTGAAAGAGGAATTAATTTGCATTATATGTTATTTAGAGCAATAAGTGATTAAAAAGACTCAAAACTTCCTCATGAACTGAATCACTGTAAAGAATCAAGTGTTTAAACTGAGCTTTGAGCTAACGGAATAAATAATTCACCTAAATATTAAGCTTGAAAGAGGAATTAATTTGCATTATATGTTATGTATATGTTATTATGAGTGATTTAAAAAAAAGACTCAAAACACCTGGTCAATTTGAATCGACTCAGATGAACTGAATCACTGTAAACAATCACTGTAAATCAAACTGAGCTCTGAGCTAAAGGAATAAATAATTCACCTAAATATTAAGCCCAAAAGAGGAATTAATTGGCATTATATGTTTTATAGAGGAATAGGTGAATTCAAAAAAGACTCAAAACTTCTGGTCAATCTGGACCGATTAACATGAACTGAATCACTGTAAAGAATCAAAAGTGTTTAAACTGAGCTCTAAGCTAAAGGAATACATAGTTTACCAACCATTGTATGTTAAAGTAATGAGTGATTAAAAAAAAAATCAAAACTCCCTGAATGAAACAAGTCAATCTGAATTGACTCAGATGAACTGAATCACTGTAAAAAATAAAAGTGTTCAAACTAAGCTCTGAGGTAAATTAATAAATAATATACCTAAATATTAAGCTCAAAATAGGAATTATTCATCATTATATGCTATTTAGAAGAATTAGTGAATTAAAAAAAGACTCCATGTATGGACTAAGTCAATCTGAACTGACTCAGATGAAGTGAATCACTGTAAAGAATCAAAAGTGTTCAAACTGAGCTCTGAGCTAAAGGAATAAATAATATACCTACATATTAAGCTCAAAAGAGGAATTAATTAGCATTATATGTTATTTAGAGCAATGAGTGATTTAAAAAAGACTCAAAACTCCCTAATTTATTCACCTAATGTTATTCCTAAATCATAGTTATGTTTCTAAAAACATAATTTTGATCTATACATGATGTGATTAGTAATATACTGTACACAAATAATACAGACTCAGAAGTTATAATGCAAACATGCAAGCAAGACTCAAAAGAGGAATAAATTAGCATTTTATGTTATTTAGAGGAATAAGTGATTAAAAAAGACTCAAAACTCCCTGAATGAACCAAGTCAATCTGAATCGACTCACCTGAACTGAATCACTGTAAAGAATCAAGTGTTTAAACTGAGCTCTGAGCTAATTGAATACATAATTTACCTACATATTAAGCTCAAAAGAGGAACTGATTAGCATCTTATGTTAATTAGAGCAATGAGGGATTAAGAAAAAAGACTCAAAACTCCGGGAATGAACCAAGTCAATCTGAATCGACTCACATGAACTGAATCACTATAAAGAATCAAGTGTTCAAACTGAGCTCTAAGTTACAAAAATAAACAACTCACCTAAATATTAAGCTCATCTAATCCTTTTTTCACCCTAATGTCTCAAAGCTCCCTCAATGAACCAAGTCCATCTGAATCGACTCACATAAACTGAATCACTGTAAAGAATCGATAGAGCTCAAACTGAGCTCTGAGCTAAATAAATAAATCATTTACCTAAATATGAAGCTTGAAAGAGGAATTCATTTGCATTATATGTTATTTAGAGACATAAGTAATTTAAAAAAAGACTCAAAACTCTTGGTCAATCTGAACCGACTCACATGAACTGAATCACTGTAAAGAATCAAGTGTTTAAACTGGGTTCTGAGCTAAAATAATAAATAAATTTACTTAAATATTAAGCTCGAAAGAGGAATTAATTTGCATTATATGTTATTTAGAGCAATGAGTGATTAAAAAAAGACTCAAAACTTCCTGAATGAAGCGAGTCAATCTGAACCGACTCACATGAACTGAATCACTGTAAAGAATCAACTGAGCTCTGAGATAAAGGCATGATACTTTTATTCAAATATTAAGCTTAAGTCATCGTTTATTCATGTGAATGTCTTTCTAAAACCACATTATAAATGATGAATGTTGCAAAATTATAATTATTAATAATTGTATAAAACTACTTGCATAATTGTATAAAACTACTTGCATAATTGTATAAAACTCATGTCATATTACTGATAATCTTTTATATAAGATTAAATTCAGGAGAGTCATTTTGGATGTTACTCACAGCACAAAAGAGTGTTTATAAAACACTCAAAACTCTCCGTATGAACTGAATCAATCTGAACTGACTGAGGAGAATCACTGTGAAGAATCAAAGAGCTGAGTTCAGATATAAAGACTAATCCCTCACATATTAAAGATTTAATTTTCATTTATTCTCCCTCATTGTGAAAATAAAGGTATTTACAATTTCTGAACCACTCTTTATATTTAATTGAACAAACACCGCAATAATAAAAGCATTAAAGAGTCACTATTAAAGCATCAAACAGCTTCAAATGACTCATACTGTATGCTCAGTATCCCTCCATATAATGCTCCATATAAGTCTACTTAAAGGGCCACGAAACCCCCTTGTCTCAGCAGGGTGTTTTCACACCTCTAGTTTGGAAAAACTCAGGAAAGTGGGCGTGTCCAGCTCTGTTTAGGAGGGAGTGTCTGGGGAAGGAAAGAGGGAAGCTTTTGCATAAAAATGGGAGTTTCCATTTGTGCACGTGCTGATTTTGAGGCAAAACAAACACACAGATGCAGGGGAGAAAGACAGTGACTGTGTTTACATGGACATCAGTAATCAAACTATTTGCCAAATTATTAATTTGTGGACTTGAACTGCAGTTTGGCACTTTCACTTTTTATTCAGGAACATTTCCTGCATGTCCCCGTGACAAACGAGATATTGAAAGCGAGGAACTGCTGGAGAATGGAGTTTTAATGGTATGTTTGATATCGCACAGCGAATGAGAGAAAAAAAATCCTCCACATTTCTCGGTAACTTAGATGCACTCGGTAGGTAGCGTCAGAAAGCCGTGTGTGTATAGACTATCCTGTCTCAAAATGCGGCGAAAATCCTGCACGACGGGAATAGTTTGATTGTGGTGTTCACGTTTACCCTCGGAGAGCAGCATTTACAGCAGATCTTTCAGTCTATAATATCGTACTATAATATTGCAGTGATATTAACATACTGTAAACTTAGAAACTAAATCATTTTGACTATGGTATGTCTTTAAAAACTGAAAGAGCACTGCTGACAATATGACGTAACTTTGCCATCTGAATGAACAAACATAGGGCACTGATCACACACACTTACCAAATCTGTAGACACAGAACAATCAACACAAACTGGAGCTGTGTCTTTTTTTAAAAGGAGACGAGCGGCAAATCCGGATTTCATCATTTCCCGATGCGAAAAGCTCTCGGTCAAAAAATGTCGCATGCACTGTAATCCACACATGAGTCCAGCTGCGCTCTCATAGCGGGAAATGAAAACAAAACCTTCGTTGCAGCACATTAATAAATGCAACACTGACGACCCGTGTCTCCAAATTCTTGTTCTTCCACTTGTTTTGGCAACACAACGTGGCGTCTCTCTGTCATCTGAACACTGTAACAGGTAAAACAGTCTTCGAAGTGATCATGCATATTATTGAAGTAGCACGTCATACACAATAGAGCGCGCTGATTGGTTTGAACAAAGTCTTTCTCATGAATTAATGCTGCACACTCGTCACGATGTACTCGCAGGTACAGACATCCACTCTCCATGCTGGAATACACACAAGTATCTAATCGCCGTGACGCAGCTTCAAAAAAAGTTTCAAACCGGAAGAACGAATTTGCTCAAAATAACGCAAAAACAACCAATTTTCACTTTTTAGTGCAATATATGTGTCCTCATAGTGTTTATAGCAGCGTGGGACACATATATGACTGTCAACAGCTCAACACATGTGTTTTGGTGTTTCCTGACCCTTTAACCTACATAATACAGCATCTCTGTGGGAAGCAGAGTGTGAATCTGGACTCACTGTAAATTTAAGTCTCAGGGCGTACTCACACTATGCCATCCGAACCGTGCCCAGGCCCGTTTCCCGGATCGTTTGAGTAGTGTGAGTGCTCTGAATCGGGCTCAGGCATGGTTCACTTGGGCGGCCCTGGCCCGGTTGGAAGAGGTGGGCCTGAGCGCGGTTCACTTGGGCTCAGGGCCGGTACGCTTGCAGTGTGAGTGCAAGCGTGCCTAAGCTCGAAACTGAAAGCGAGACGTGACTTTTAAAGGACTGTATCATATGGATTTATTAATCATTCGTACTGTTCAATGAACACAAACTGTCAGTTTATTAAAGACGCAAACCCCTCACTGCACTACAGCTGCACCTTCAGCAAACCTCCTAATTCCTGCAGCACGAGGACTTTATGATTGTTTATGAGCATCAAAAGTGGCTGATCTGTTCCGCGAAATATTTGACTGCGTGTCACCGCATATCAAACGACTTAAACGATATAACTAAACAAATCTCCACTGTGCTGAGCGAGAGCGCTTACTGAGGAGCGCATCATCGATGACGTAAGCGCGCCCAGGCCTGAATGTAATTTAAGGGCGTACTCACACTATGCTATCCGAACCGTGCCCAGGCCCGTTTCCCGGATCGTTTAAGAAGTGTGAGTGCTCTGAATCGGGCTCGGTACACTTGGCCGGCCCTGGCCCGGTTGGAAGAGGTGTGCCAGAGCGCGGTTCACTTGGGCTCAGGCGCGGTACGCTTACAGTGTGAGTGCAAGCGTGCCTAAGCCCGAAACTGAAAGTGAGAAATGAGGCTGTGATATGCCCTAAATGACCCATCTGCGCTTAAATTACCCATCTAAAGTCCTCGTAAATAAAAAAAAGTCCTCGCCTACACAAATCTGTTTGATATGGATTAATTAATCATTCGTACTGTTCAATAAACGCAAACTGTCGTAGATTATTAAAGACGCAAACCCCTCACTGCACGACAGCTGCAGCTTCAGCAAACCTCCTAATTCCTGCAGCACGAGGACTTTATGATTGTTTATGAGCGTCAACAGTGGCTGATCTGTTCGGAGAAATATTTGACTGCGTGTCACCGCATATCAAACGACTTAAACGATATAACTAAAGAAATCTCCACTGTGCTGAGCGAGAGCGCTTACTAAGCAGCGCGTCATCAATGACGTAACCGTGCCCAGGCTCGAATGTAATGTGAGTGCGGGCTGTCGGGGGAGAGGGGAGGGGGCGCAATCGTGCTTCGGCCCGGTTCAAGGCAACTGTACATAGTGTGAGTACGGCCTGAGTGTGGGCCGTCGGGGTAGACGGAAGGGGGGACAAGCGTGCTTTAGCCCGGTTCAAGGCAACTGTAGATAGTGTGAGTACACGCTTATATAAGAGCTCCTGCATTCAGATCTAAAGCGAGTCTCTCTCTCTTTCTCTCTCTCTCTGTGTGTGTGTGTGTGAGAGATGATGAATGGCACTGAAGACTAACCAGGATCCAGAGTCATTTCTAAATGTCAGGATCACATGACATGAAGCAGCAGTCAGTAATGAGACTGATTATATTTGCTGTGAACTAAGCAGTGTTTTCATGCAGAGCAGCGCTGGCTTTCTCTGGGAACTCACGTTAAATCCATCTTTAAGCCAATCAGGTGTGAGTGTGTGTGTTATTGTGCATGTGTGTGTGTCAAAGTGTGTGCGTGAGTAAGTTTGTGTTTGTGCGTGTTAGTGTATGTGAATCTGTGTGTGTGGGTTATTGTTTGTGTGCAGGTGTGTGTGTGTGTGTGTGTGTGTGTGTGTGTTTTATTGTGTGTGTAAATCAGTGTTTATGTGTGAGTCTGTGTCAGTGTTTGAGGATATGTCAGTGTGTATGTGTCAGTGTGTTTGTATGTGTCAATGTGTGAGTGTGTCGGTGTGTGTCAGCATGTCAACATAGAGCATGTGTCTGTGTATGTGTGTGCTTGTGCGAGTCTGTGTGTGTGTGAGTCAGTATCAGTGTGTGAGCATGTGAGTGTGTGTGCGTGTGTGTGTGTGTGTGTGTGTGTGTGTGTGTGTGTGTGTGTGTGTGTGTGTGTGCGTGTGTGTGTGGCAGTGTGTATGTGTGAGTTTGTGTGTTAGTGTGTGTGTGTGTCAGTGTATGAGTGTGTGTGTGTCAGTGTGTGTCACTGTGTGAGCTTGTGTGAGTCAGTGTGTGCCATTTGGTCGAGCTTGTGCAAGTCAGTATGAGTGTGTGTGTCAGTGTGTGAGGGTGTGTGTGTGTCATTGCGTGAGCTTGTGTGAGTCAGTGTGTGTGTGTGTGTGTCTCAGTGTGTATGTGTGTGCCATTTGGTTGAGCTTGGGCAAGTCAGTGTGTGTGTGTCAGTGTGTATGTGCGAGTATGTGTCAGTGTATGAGTGTGTGTGTCAGTGTGTGTGTGTATCATTGTGTGAGCTTGAGTCAGTGTGAGCATGCGTGTGCACATCAGTGTGTGTGTGTGTGTGTGTGTGTGTCAGTATGTGTGTGTGAACATGTTTTTGTCAGTGTGAGCAAGTGTGTGTTAGTATGTGAACGTGTGCATCAGTGTGTCTGTGTGTGTGACCATGTGTGAGTCTGCATGTGTGTCAGTCCGTGTGCGAGTCTGTGAGCATGTGTGTGTGTGTGTGTGTGTGTGAGAGCATGTTTGAGTCTGTGTGTGTCCGTGTGTGTGCATGTGTCAGTATGTGAGCGTGTGGGAGTCTCTGTGTGTGTCAATGTTTGAGTCAGTGTGAGCGTGTGTGAGTCTGTGAGTATGTGTGTGTGTTTCCTCATGGGACGCACCACTGCTTCACAACTCTACATGAATACAAACACACTCTCAGTGGGCTTCAGGGGTCTGACTGACGCTCTCCCGCTCTTCATTTAAACTCCTCTTGTGTTTCTAATCACGCTTCATCACAGAGAGAGTGTGTGTGTGTGTGTGTGTGTGTGTGTGTGTGTGTGTGTGTGTGTGTGTGTGTGTGAGAGAGAGATTCACCCTGAATGAAATGAGCTCTGTTTCAAATCACACTCACTCCACACACCCTACATAGTCAGCATATCATTAGTGCAGGATTTGGGACGCTCTACACTAGGGTTGGGCGATGTTGACCAATTTGCCATCGTACGATGTCTAATGTGAAACATCGCGATGGACGATGGCATTGTTGTCGTAGGCGGGGGTGGCGGTGGTTGTTGTTAAATATCAATTAATTCATAACGAATTAATTAATTGTAGACTACCGTTTTCACTATCTGACCCACATGGTCTTTGCTTTACCCATAACTAGGCCCACACGGAATCTGCGCGTGCAGAATTCCGCAGATTTCCACAGATTTTTAGCCCATCGTTAATTCTGTTTATTTACTTACAGTTAACTATTTACAGTTAATCTAACTGAATTTGCATTTTAAACATTAAATAAAAGTTAAAAATATATAATTTTTTATTTCACATTTTAAGGTTTTAGTTATGTTACTCCTAAAATAATTCTGCAGAAATTCGCAGATTTTAATCAAAATTCTCCGCAGAAATAGCAAAAAACGTCCGCAGATTCCGTCTGGCCCTGCCCATAACTAGGCCCAAACGGAATCTGCGCACGCAGAATTCCGAAGATTTTCCGCAGAATTCCGCAGGTTTCCGCAGATTTTTAGCCCATCATTAATTCTGTTTATTTACTTGAGTAAATGTGTGTAAATCTGAATTTATCCAGTTTTTAAATTACACATATTTCACATATTATGGTTTTAGTTATGAGACTCCCAAAATAATTCAGCAGAAATCCATAGATTTTTACCAAAATTCTCCGCAGAAATTGCAAAAAACGTCCGCAGATTCCGTCTGGCCCTACCCATAACCAAACCTTAAATAAATAAAGGTACACACAAATTACCATCTTTTTTCCGCGGGACTCTGGCATGAATAGGCGGAGTGATCTGTGTCGGTATAATGGCTTTTTCCCACAGCTGGTGGAGGAGACGAGTGTTGGTTTGGAGTTCACTGTAATTAGGGACTGAGCACTGGAACGTTGGGTAGGCCCTATTGGAATTGCTCTGTTTATTATTATTATTATTATAATTATTATTATTTCGTTCCGGAATGAATCACGTTTATGAGTTTTCTAAACATCCCGAAAACTCACGAAACTTTGCACACGCCCCAGAAGTGGTGAAAATTTACGTTTGATATGGGTTTCGGAAGTGGGCGTGGCAAAATGAATCGACAGCGCCACCTAGAAAAATTCAACGAAGTGCCCCGCAACCTACGATTCACGCACATGCACGAAAATTGGCACACACCTCAAACATGCCAAAACCTACAAAAAAAGTCTCTTGTTTGTATTGTGAATGATGATAACTTCCTTATTGTATTATTATTATTATTATTATGAGTAAATAATAACAAGATGCTAGGGCTCGACCGTTTTGGTCACACATGCGCAAAAAATTTTATGCGACCTAAAAATATATTTGGAAGCATTTGTGCGAGTGCATAAATTGCTGCCGTGCGACCTGTTTTCACTGCAAAATCGTCAAAATAGTGCGCGGATTTAGGAGACATATATGCAGAATGCATCTTTGCACCTAAAAATGCCAAACGCAGCGCTCAGGAAGAGATTAAAACAGTTGTTATGTGAACTTGCTGAAGTAAAAAAAAGCCTGCAATGCTTGCCCCGCCTTTGTGCTCTTCTTATTGGCCCACTGCTCTAGAACTGAACCGAATGGATTGGTTAATATCAGCTGTCAATCACTCAGTCAATGCCTTCTGCCTTCAGATGACAGGAGCTACAACCGCGAAAATGTGAAGCGCTGAAGAAGAGAGAATGAAAATAACACTGACAGAGTTTGTTTTAGAAAGCACTAAAAAGTTACTAATAATGACTATAGGCTAGCCCAGGGGTGCTCAACCCTATTCCTGGCGATCGACCTTCCTGCAGTTTTCAGTTGCAGCCCTTATCAAACACACCTGCCTGTAATTATCAAGTGCTCCTCACGTTCTAAATAATTGGTTCAGGTGTGTTTGATCAGGGTTGGAGCTGAAATCAGCTGGAAGGTCGATCGCCAGGAACAGGGTTGAGCACCCCTGGGCTAGCCTGTGTGTGGAAGCATCGCATCACCGTGAATGAGTCGGCCTATCTGGTTTCGGGAATATAAAAAAACAAGCCTTTATTCGTTTTTATTTTCTGGTGATTTTATTTTTTGTTATTCAAAATGAAAAATGAAAATCAAATCAATTTTGAATTTTGCTTTTTCGTTTTTCACCATGAAAAAAGAAAAACGAGCCGTTTTGTGATTTTCGTTTGAAAATTCAAAAACAAAAATCAAAAAACGCATTGTACTTCAATTTTAATTTTTGAATTTGAAAATGAAAATCAAACAACGGCTCGTTTGTCGTTTTTTTAATATCTGTTTCTAAAATGAAAATCCAATGATCAAAAGATACACTGAACACACACGCACATAGACAGGTCCACACACACAGGTGCACACATACACACACACAGGTGCACACACACACGCACACAGAGGCGCACAAACACACACAAACACATGCATGAACACACGCAACCGCACACAAACACACACGCGCATGCACACACAGGCATTCACACACGCACATACACAGGAGCACACACACACACACACACACAAACATAAACATGCATGCACACACAAGCACGCACACACACAAGCACATACACACAGGAGCGCACACACACACACACACACACACACACACACACACAGGTGCGTTCACACTCACAGTGTGAAGCAGTAATTGACTCAGTAATGGTTATTTCCTCTTTTCTATCAACAAACTCAATTAAATAAACTGAAATCAATTTTATATTGAGGTAAACAAGAGAACATGACAGAAATAACATAATTGACACACACACACACACACACACACACACACACACACACACACACACACACACACACACACACACCTCAGTCTCTCCAGAGGAAAACAGTTGAAATGAGCCTAAAACAGCAGTTGTGTCATTATTTCCCTCAGTGCGGTCTCAGCATTAATAATAACACACTGTAATCTTTATTCATATTCTGAAACGACATGCACTTTACTGTTTTCAGTATTTATTTTAGGATTTGGCATTTAATGATGGCTCTTCATTTATATTACGCATCTCCACTTCTTCATTTCAGAAGTTTCTGTTTAGCTGTAATTTACTGAGATCTTTCTGTCTGTCAAGTTGAAGCTTTCCCTCAGATCATTCTATTTTATTTCAGGCATATCTCAGCAATTTGTCTAATAGTTTTTACTTACAAAAATTTCAACGTATTTCACTTATGATGCACAAATCTAGGGGGACCAGGAAGAGACATGATGGTGGGGGAAAAAATGAGTGGAAGAGAAAAAAAAGACGATAAGAAAATATATATTTTTTAGGTTTTTGCATTCCCTTGCAAATATGTTTTACGAGGGAATGCAAAGATGTTTTGTTTTTCCTGTTCACTTCATACATGTCAACAAGAGCTGTGAACCTACACTAGTCTCACGGTTCGGTTACGATTATCATGCCATCGATTCGGTTCGGTTACGATTATCATGCCATCGGTTTGGTTCGGTTACGATTATCATGCCATCGTGCCATCGGTTTGGTTCGGTTACGATTATCATGCCATCGATTCGGTTCGGTTACGATTATCATGCCATCGATTCGGTTCGGTTACGATTATCATGCCATCGATTCGGTTCGGTTACGATTATCATGCCATCGATTCGGTTCGGTTACGATTATCATGCCATCGATTCGGTTCGGTTACGATTATCATGCCATCGATTCGGTTCGGTTACGATTATCATGCCATCGATTCGGTTCGGTTACGATTATCATGCCATCGGTTTGGTTCGGTTACGATTATCATGCCATCGGTTTGGTTCGGTTACGATTATCATGCCATCGATTCGGTTCGGTTACGATTATCATGCCATCGATTCGGTTCGGTTACGATTATCATGCCATCGGTTTGGTTCGGTTACGATTATCATGCCATCGATTCGGTTCGGTTACGATTATCATGCCATCGATTCGGTTCAATTCAATATCTCTGTGCATCACGGTGCATTGGCGATGCTTTCCATACACAGTTTTATATTTTCTTCACAGCACAGCAATTCTTGTATTAAAATGTATAAATATATTTATATACTATTTGTAAAACAATTTTGTCCTTTAATACAAACAGTCAGATATATAAACTGTACTTTTAAACAACACGAGCATTTACAGCAAATAATATAAACAAATATGAATATCCCGCTCGCTCTCTGGTCCTTGTCTACCAAGTTCTCTTACCCCTATGATTGGTCACACGCTCAACAGAAAGGGCTGCGATTGGCTCTTGTGCGCTGCGCTCTTCACAGATGAGTGACACCGTGACACAGTGTGTGTGTGTGTGTGTGTGTGTGAGAGCGAGAGAGAGAGAGAGAGAGTTTACTTTCATTCTCTCAATCGCAGTGAAATAGGGCCTTCTGCTGTAAGTGTCAGTGAAAGACTGTCCAGCAAACACACCTGCAGTGAAATTGTGCACAGTTTCTACGTTTTTAAGTAGTTAGAGCGTTGTAAATACTCGCGCTCGCCTCTCTCGCCATAGTAAGCTATGGCGACATAGCGCATGTGAGATAAATGACGTCAGTACATTATAACCGGTTATGATTATTACTGAACCGATACCGAATTGTCCGCGTTTGCATCGCGGTGCACCGAAGAAACAATTAACTTTGACACCCCTAATGTCAACCCTTCTGTTTTTGCTGGGATTCTCCAGTATTTTATCATTCTATCCCACTAACATCCTATCATTAAGTATTTTTCCCTATTTCTCATGTATTTTTAATCTTAAAAAGCACGCTGAAATTAATATAAAAAATGTCTGCATTCGCTTTCTTTCCATTAAAGATGTGCGTTGATCATCGCTTTCATATGCAACCTCTGAATCAGCGACGCTCTCCGTATGATAAACTGATCCCAGATCAGCTTCTGTACACGCCATTTAATGTGACCTCTGTTATAAACAAGTAAAGAGCAGCAAATGAATCTCTCGTTTTTTTGTTTGATAACATGGATGTCACTTTAAGAATCCACAGATCTGTAATGAAAGCATACTTTAGTAACTGTTTGTGCTCATTTAAGAGAAAATTAGTTGTGTTTAAAATAAAACACGCAGGATGAACATGTTTACATATTATTAAGAGTATTTGTCTGTTTAAACACACACCCGAATCCCAAAATGTCCTGCACTTTCATTTTTCTTCACTTTTCGACTTAGTCCCTTTATTAATCTGGGGTCGCCACAGTGGAATGAACCGCCAACTTATCCAGCATTTGTTTCACGCAGCGGATGCCCTTCCAGCTGCAACCCATCTCTGGGAAACATCCATGCACATTAATTCACACTCATACACTACGGACAATTTAGCTTACCTATACTGCATGTGTTTGGACTGTGGGGGAAACCGGAGCACCCGGAGGAAGCCCACGTGAACGCAGGGAGAACATGCAAACTCCACACAGAAAAGCCAACTGACCGAGCCGGGGCTCGAACCAGCGACCTTCTTGCTGTGAGGCGTCAGCACTACCTACTGCGCCACTGCGTCACCTCCAGCACTTTCACTCCTCTTTCAAGAGTTCACACTTAGATATTGTTTGAGAAATGTTAGCTGGTTTGGCATGCTGTCCCGGGAGAGAACCCTGAGCTCGGAGATAGTTGAGCCCAGGGCTCCCGCCTGGTTGATAGAGCATATAAGGGGAGTACGAGATCAGGTGGTTCTCGAGAGCTCCCCGTTATAAAGGGAGAAAAAAGGTGGGAGAAGGGATGGATGGGGGGGTTTCTTCAAAGTGAAGTTTCACAAACTAATTTCGAGAGGAGCACGTGATATAATTGACCGCAGCTGGTCTCTCATCTACAATCATTAGTTAGCCAATCAGATTACTCCAAACTCACTATAAGTAGCCTAGCAAACATTACTCCCTTATCTTCGTTTTCCGAAGAAACCCCCCATCCACCCCTTCTCCACCTTTCTTTCTTTACCACGGGGAGCTCTCGAGAACTACCTGATCTCGTTCTCCCTGTACATGCTCAATTGACCAGGCGGGAGCCCTGCGCTCAATCATCTCCGAGCTCAGGGTTCTCTCCCGGGACAGCATGCCAAACCTGCTAATAGCGTCAAGCAATATCTAAGTGCGAACTCTTGAAATGAAGATAAGGGAGTGATTTTTTCTAGGCTACTTATAGTGAGTTTGAATTGATCTGATTGGCTAGCTAATGATTGTAGATGAGAGATCAGCTGCGGTCATTCATATCACGTGTTCCTCTCAAAATTGGTTTGTGAAACTTCACTTAAATGGCGTGTACAAAATAGGCATGGGCCGGTATAAGAATCTGACGGTATGATAATCTTGGATAAAAATATCACGGTGTCTCGGTATTGTGATTACTGCTCTAAAATATATTCTTTTTAAATGTCTGGGTAAAAATTGAAAACTTTTTCCCCTTTAAACACATTATATTTTATTTTGAGAAACATTTAAGATATTCTATAACTGTAAACACGTCAGGCTAAATAATTAAAATCATTCATAGACTTCTGCTGTCTTCATTAGTTTCAGAAACACAGATTTCTTTACAAGTTAAAACAGCGTCTTTGGAGATCTTTTCTGCTGCAAATACTGTTGTCCTAAAAAAAAATAAAAAGTAGTAGTAAAGTAAATAAAATCTTACACGTACCTTAGCAATGGTATAGCAGAATATTCTGACGGTTTTAAAACCTTGACTTTTCCAAACCGCGGTATATCTTGAAAACGGTTATCATCCCATGCCTAGTACAGAAGCTGATCTGGGATCAGTTTATCATAGGGAGCGCGTCTGTCAGTCAGCGATTATACCAGTGAATGATCATACATTCGCTGATTCAGAGGTTGCATATGAAGGGCTATGATCGACGCACAGCTTTAATGGAAAGAAAGTGAATGCAGACATTTTTATATTCATTTCAACGTGCATTCAAGATTAAAAATATATCAGAAATATGGGACTTAACGATTAATACTCAGTTATACTTTATGATAGGATGATAGTGGGATAGAATGGTAAAATATGGGAGAATCCCGGCAAAAACTGCAAAAAACGGGAGGGTTGACATGTATGAAGTGAACAGGAAGAGTTTGTGGAAAAACAGGTTTTGCGAGGGAACGCAAAAACTTTAAAAAATATATATTTTCCTATCACAGTTTTTTTTTTCTCTCAGCCATTTTTCTTCCATCCATTTTTTCCCCACCATCACGTCTCTTCCAGGTCTCCGTACAAAACAACCAACGGCGTTAGAAATGCTACATTTAGAGAAGATCAAAGCTTCAGCAGAGGTAAAAATAGATAAAAATGAATGAATTAAACTCACATTTAACCACCACCAGAGACATATTTGAGAGCCAGCAGCACATTCCAGAAAAACTGGCCGAGACAATGCTGTGGCCCTGAAGCTCACGGCTCTAAAATATTTAAGCAGATCTTACAATAGGCAATATTTTTATAATTAATCCACATATCACATCTAGACAACAACATCCATTTTCCTTCAGCTTAGTCCCTTTATTCAGGGGTCACCACAGCAGAATGAACCGCCAACTTATCCAGCATATGTTTTACACAGGGGATGCTCTTCCAGCTGCAACCCATCACTGGAAAACACCCATACACACTCATTCACACACACACATACACACACTACGGCCAATTTATTTAATCAATTCCCCAATAGCGCATGTGTTTGGACTGTGGGGGAAACCGGAGCACCCGGAGGAAACCCACGCCAACTCAGGGAGAACATGCAGAAATGCCAACACAGAAATGCCAACTGATCAGGCAGGGACTCAAACCAGTTACCTTCTTGCTGTGAGGCCACAGTGCTAACCACGGAGACACCTTAAAACACTCTGTCACAGTTTACAGTAAGGTTTCATTGGTTAATATAAGTTAAAGGTGATCTATTAGGACTCTTTTTACAGATGTAAAATAAGTTTCTGATGACCCTTGTTACAGTCATATGTATATGCCTGTATGTTTTGCTTGTGTGTGTGCGCTCTCTCTTTCTCTCCCTCTGTGTTATTTCTCAGGTTCGCCCACTCCAGTACCCCATTCGTCCGTGAAGACGTCAATCACCATTCCACCCTCTGACGTCATCACCCCCGCTTCCAATCAGGATGGGAGCTCGTAGTTTAAAGGGACGCGAGCGGGGAAGCTCGTTCTGCCTGCTTGCTCTCTCTCTTGTGTGCTTTTGGCTTGTTTACCTATTGTGTGTGTTTTGGCTTGTTGTTATGATGTTGATGTGAGTTTTGATTTTGGTCTGGTCCTTGTTTTTGGTCGTTGTTACAGTTTTTGTATGTGTATATGTGGCACTTCCCGTTCCCTAACATCTGGCGTCAGCCTTCCCCTGGGATTCGAGGAGTTTAGATGTCACGTGACATACACCTTGCACCACGTAGATAACTCCACTGTCTAAACACACTAGTTTAGAAGTGAGCGCCACCCGCTGTAAGGTTTCGCCGTCTTTTTGGCTAGTAGAGCAGTTTTAGTTATAGCGTGTAAACGCTGAAGATGTTTTGTTTGTTTATTTTGTATTAGTTAGTTTAGAGGGTAATTTCAGTTAGATTTGGGGTTTTTGTTATATTGCTTTCATTTATTTGGCGCCACTTAATTCTCGTTTCCCCCATCCATAATATACATTGATTTATTTTCTTTTGGGAGATCTTGTAAATATTTTGCTGTTTGACTTCTTGTCACTTCTGTAAATAAATTCACTTATTTTTGCAATATTTTAGTTGTTCGTTTGGATATTTTGCCACCAACTCACCACAATGTTATCACATTAAATGTTGCTGCTTTTAAACCCTCGATCCAAACTTGAAAGTCGTAACATTTAAATGGGGGCTCGTCCGGGATCTCTTTTTAATTAAAGAAACCTGAGCAGGAGTGTCAAAGTCAATTCCTGGAGGGCCGGAGCCCTGCAGAGTTTAGTTCCAGCCCTGCTTCAACACACCTATCTGTAGGTATCTAACAAGCCTAAAGCACTCAATTAGTTTGATCAGGTGTGTTTAAGTAGGGTTGGAACTAAACTGTGCAGAGCTGCGGCCATCCAGGAACTGGCTTTGACACCTGTGCCCTAGTGTGTGTGTGTGAAGTTTCATCTCGAAATACCACACAGGTAATGTTCTCTAACTCTCTGAAACTGACCCTTTTAGGCTTTGATTCTAATTGTGCCATGACTGTCTCTTTAAATTCAAATGAGACTGTGCTCTTTTTTAAAAGAGGGCGGAGCTACAAATGCCTGTGTGTCAGCATAGCGGCAGATTCAAAACAAGACTAACATTATCTGTGTGAAAAAGTGTGAAAATTTGATTTGTACAGTATCATTGCTCTACTGTATTTATCAATGTTTGTGATTGGCTTATTATATTTTATGTAGATACAATCTCTAATGGGGCATTCACACCAGACACATCAGTTTGCGTTGCGTTGTTATTCATGCATAATTAGACGCATGAACATTTTTAGTTTACTCGCACGTCACATTCGCTTCAATAGTGTGTCAAAATCACTTCACAATAGATGCAGATTCGGTTCATGGGCGGGGCTTCTGTCTGCACGATCACTCTAGCTTCGTTGCTAAATAACTAACACTGATTTTATTGAGATGGTAGCTGTGCTTTATGTGCTTTAGGGTATTCGAGTGTCATCGAGAGTCAGAATGTTGAGGGACTGCTGTGCAGGAGTTATTATTAGGGATTATAGATCACCAAATTTAGCGGTTTTTATTTTAGCGTTTTTTTCTAAAAGCATGACGGTAAAACATGAACGCGGTTATGAATATATTAAAACATGTGTTTATTTGTTGTAAAAATTCACAATAATAACAAAAAACACAAATTTGTGGCTCTCCTTACTTCCAGGTGCAGCGAAACTGCTGTTGTGGCTGGTGTATTCTGGGAAATTTTCTAACCCCTTGGTTTCGAGTGTGGTCCTGAAAAATCTTGGTTCGAAGGGGTATCTACCCCTTCCCCTTAGCCCTACGCCTTCAAGCTAGAGAATTGGGACACCCCTACTAGTTTAACGGATCACTGCTGATCCGTGATTCGTACGGATCCCAACTCACGGTTCGGAACTTGTCGGTTAATCCAACATTTATAACCATTGCAGAGAGATCGCCTCCCTCGTCATTCAAATCGCGTGCATGAAAGCATTTTGGCTTCTCTGTAAGATATAATGATGACTGGAAAAGTTGTGGTGGGACCTACCCAGGGCTTAATTTGAGCAGAAACACGCCGGATCCGGAACCTCTGAAATTTGATCCGGCACCTCATTTTACCGATCTCCCTCCTCAACCGCTCTCCTACCCATCCGCTGTTGACTTTCATTTTCTTCCGCGACTCCCCAACCTTCTTCACTTACATCCGCGACACCTCCGCCCCGCTCACTTTCATCTGCGACAGTCCTCCGCCATCCACCGCCCCAACAACCCCAAACCCCCCCACAAAATTACTGTTTAATGAAATGTGACGCTGGTGAATGTTTGACGCTGGTAAAAGCAATTACATTGTGTAACCAACAGATGGCGACAAACAACCATCAAGATTATGTCACTGAATAGGTTTTTTTTTAATAATACACCTACAGTATAATAAAACATGACGTTTTATGTGTGAATTGTTGAATCATTAATTGAAGACAAATATGATCTGTTGTACAAGATGTTAGATTTCTATATTTAGCATTATCAGCAACAGTAGCCAAGATCATATTTCATATTGAACACTTCTCTTTTTTCAGCTGGTTCTTTCTTCATTTTTATTTTTAATAACATTACAGCTTCTAAGTTCTGTTTGTTAAATCAATGTTTTTGCAGTAATATTTTTATATAAATTGAAAGCAAATGACATTTGTCTCCTCACTTTTTTGCTGATCCGAAAAACGGTCCGATCCGTGACTAAAAACCGTAGTGTGATCCATACTGCAGATTTGTGATCCGTTACACCACTAAGCCCTACCCCTTCATGGGAATGCGGAAAACGAGGGGTAAGGGGAAGGGCTAACGCCCCATTCACACGGGGCGTCAGCTTCAACGCTTCCCATTCACTTTGAAAGGGTGAAGTCAGGCGTTGGTGAACTGCATTGTGGATCCGTCGGCGCCGCTTCAGTGGCGTTGCTCACTGCAGAAGTTGGGACTTGCTCAACTTTTCAAGCGCCGACGGAAGGGTCAGCCAATAAGATCGCTGTATGCAAATGCACCAGCTCAGACAGTGACCTATTGCTGACTAATTTCATTGGCTGATGCTACTATGATGATCGCGTCAGCCCCAACTTCAGACACGCCCTCTGTCAAGTGTTGACGCTGAAGCCCCGTGTGAATGGGGCGTAAGGGGTAGAATTGGGATTAGGCCTTAATACGCTCAAAACTTGCCGGAACTACTTTAGCTGTGTGTTTATCTAAAAATAACCAAACCCCTTTAAATGTTCATCCACCAATCAGAATCGAGCATTCAACATCCCTGTTGGTGGACTATTCTTTGACATGAATCAGTAAATAATGGTCTTGTTCTACCGTCCAGCACCATGAGCGGTTTAACCTGAACAAATAATCCACTAATGCAGACTCGCTGCAGTATCAGTCTCAGGAGATTATAACAGATTATAACAGCACATTTGAGCTCCGGCGCCGCCATTAAGAAATGCTGATCATGTTTTCACAGAATCACATCCACACACGGCAGGAATATCAAGTCAACATCAGCTTCCTGTTACACTCACTGTGTGCGCACAGCTCTGGATGATGGCTTACTGTTAACAATCAGTTTACTGCATTAAATGGTCCATCACACACACACACACACACACACACACACACACACGCACACGCACACGCACACGCACACACACACGCACACACACACACACACACACACACACACACATTCACTTACATAAACACACATGCTTGAACATACACACTCAAATACACACGCCTGTAAACACACAAAAACACACACAAACCCACTCAAATACACAGACACACACACATACACAGACAGACACTCACCCAAACACACATGCTCAAACACACCCACACCCACACACACACACACACACACACACACACACACACACACACACACACTCACACACACACACACACACACACACACACACACACACACATTCACCTACATAAACACACATGCTTGAACATACACACTCAAATACACACACCTGTAAACACACAAAAACACACACAAACCCACTCAAATACACAGACACACACACATACACAGACAGACACTCACCCAAACACACATGCTCAAACACACCCACACCCACACACACACACACACACACACACACACACACACACACACACACACACACACACACACACACATTAAACACATGCTCAAACACACACTCACAGAAACACTCACACTCAAACGTACTCAAAAACACACACACACTCACATTCACAGACAGGGACTCATACATACATACACATATGCATTGCAAACACACACACACACACACACACACACACACACACACACAGAGTGGGTGCTTACATATAGTCACACACTCACACATACACAAGACACTACATGCTCACAAATACATACAAACACACACACACTCACTCACTCACGCTTGTTACACATTGACAAAAACAGACAAACACTCTCACACAAATACACACACTGACACAAACACACACGCACAATCACACACAGACACGTACACACACTTTGACAAACACAAGTGCACACACAAACTGACATAACACACTCACAAACACAAATTCTCACACTATCATACACACGCGCAAACGCATTTTCACTCACACACATTATCTCTCTGTCTCTCACGCACACACTTGGACACAAACAAGCACACACACACACACACACACACATGGACACATTCTACCTCACACACACAAACACACACTCACATTCACTTACATAAACACGCATGCTCGAACATACACACTCAAACACACACACACACACACGCAGACACTCACATACAAAAACACTCACACAAACACACTCAAATACAAACACAGTCACATACACACTCAGAAAGACACACACCAAAACACACACAACTGCAAACACACCCATCTGCAAACACATACACACACATTAAACATACTCAAACACACATTCACAGACGGACACTCACACACAAACACACTCACATACACAGACAGTGACTCAAACATGCATACACACACACACAAACATACACACACAAGAAACTCCATACTCACAAATACATACAAACACACGCACACACACACACACACACACACACACACACACACACACACACACACACACACTCACTCACGCTTGTTACACATTGACAAAAACAGACAAACACTCTCACACAAATACACACACTGACACAAACACACACGCATAATCACACACAGACACGTACACACACTTTGACAAACACAAGTGCACACACAAACTGACATAACACACTCACAAACACAAATTCTCACACTATCATACACACGCGCAAATGCATTTTCACTCACACACATTTTCTCTCCGTCTCTCTCACACACGCACACACTTGGACACAAACACGCACACACACATGGACACATTCTCACTCACACACACAAACACACACGCAGACACTCACATACAAAAACACTCACACAAACACACTCAAATACACAGACAGTCACATACACACTCAGACAGACACACACCAAAACACACATGCTCAAACACACACAGCTGCAAACACACACACATTAAACACATGCTCAAACACACATTCACAGACGGACACTCACACAAACATACTCAAAAACACACACACTCACATACACAGACAGCGACTCATACATACACATACGCATTGCAAGCAAACACACACACACACACACACACACACACACACACACACACACACACACACACACACACGCACACACACACACACACACACACACATACAGAATAGGCACTTACATATAATCACAGACACACACTCACACACACACTAGAGACTACATGCTCACAAATACATACAAACACACACACACACACACACACTCATGCTTGTTACACATTGACACAAAAACAGACAAACACTCTCACACAAATACACACACTGACACAAACACACACGCATAATCACATACATGGACACACAGACACACACTTTGACAAACACAAGTGCACACACAAACTGACATAACACACAAACACAAATTCTCACTCTATCATACACACACACTTGGACGCAAACACAAGCGCACACACATTATCTCTCCGTCTCTCTCACACACACACACACTTGGACACAAACACAAGCACACACACATGGACACATTCTCACTCACTCACACACACACACACACACACACACACACACACACACACACACACACACACACACACACACACACATATTCTCTATCTCTCTCTCACACACACACACATGCACAAGCACACACACACACACACACACTTTACTCTCTCTCACACATACTTGGACACACACACACACACACACACACACACACTTTCTACCTCTTTCTCTGTCACAAACACACACACACACATGCGCTTGGACACAAACACAAGCACACACACACTTTTCTTCTCTCTCACACACATACTTGGACACATTCTCCCTCACTCACACACACACACACACACTTGTATACAATCACAAGCACAAACACATACACTCTCTCACTCTTACACACACACTTGGACACAAGCGCACACACACACACACACACTCACAGATATTCAGCATGTTTACTGGCCGAGAATCGTCGTGTGCAGCCTCTCAGAGCACAACACACACTCCAGGGACCGACTTGTGCGTAAGATAAACACTAAAGCCAACATCTCCTTTAACGACCACACAAGTGAACCTCAGCGGCCGGCCGGCGTGAACAAATGATCCTGAGTGTTTACTGAGACTCACTATTTATAGCTCTCAATATAGAGTTCATCATCAACAGCACAGCGACAGACAGAAGAGCTGTTATTATCACACACATCAGACAGAGCACACAACTCCACTGACTGACTAATGTATTCATTCACACATACAGTCTATTAAAGATGCACTATGGTAGAACGATGGCATTATTTAGCGCAGTTGAGAGAATCAGGTCATAGTTCATGTGATGTACTCAAATCAAAGAATTGTAACTTATTTTAGATTATTGTGACTAAAAAATGTACGTTTTAGTGACAAACACTCACCGGCCACTTTATTAGGTACACCTGTCGAACTGCTTGTTAATGCAAAATTCTAATCAGCCAATCGCATGGCAGCAACTCAATGCATTTAGGCATGTAGACATGGTCAAGACGATCTGCTGCATTCCAAACCGAGCATCAGAATGGAGAAGAAAGGGGATTTAAGTGACTTTGAACGTGGCATGGTTGTTGTTGCCAGACAGGCTGATCTGAGTATTTCAGAAACTGCTGATCTCCATCTCTAGGTGGTCTGAAAAAGAGAAAATATCCAGTGAGCGGCGGTTCTGTGGGTGCAAATGCCTTGTTGATGCCAGCGGTCAGAGGAGAATGGCCAGACTGGTTCCAGCTGATAGAAAGGCAACAGTAACTCAAATAAGCACTCGTTACAACTGAGGTCTGCAGAAGAGCATCTCTGAACACACAACACGTCCAACCTTGAGGCGGATGGGCTACAGCAGCAGAAGACCACACCGGGTGCCACTCCTGTCAACTATGAACAGGAAACTGAGGCTACAATTCACACAGGCTCACCAAAACTGGACAATAGAAGATTGGAGAAACGTTGCCTCGTCTGATGAGTCTTGATTTCTGGTGCGACATTCGGATGGTTGGGTCAGAATCTGGCATCAACAACATGAAAGCATGGATCCATCCTGCCTTGAATCAACGGTTGTTGATAATTAATGGTGTGGGGGATATTTGCTTGGCACACTTTGGGCCTATTAGTACCAACTGAGCATCATGTCAACGCAACAGCCTACCTGAGTGTTGATGCTAACCATGTCCATCCCTTTATGACCACAGTGTACCCATCTTCTGACGGCTACATCCAGCAGGATAATGCACCATGTCATAAAGCGTGAATCATCTCAGACTGGTTTCTTGAACATGACACTGAGTTCACTGTACTCCAATGGCCTCCACAGTCACCAGAGCTCAATTCAATAGAGCACTTTTGGGATGTGGTGTAACGGGAGATTCGCATCATGGATGTGCAGCCGACAAATCTGCAGCAACTGCGTGATGCTATCATGTCAATATGGAGCAAAATCTCTAAGGAATATTTCCAGTACATTGTTGGATCTATGGCATGAAGAATTAAGGCAGTTCTGAAATAAAAAGGGGTCCAACCCGGTACTAATAAGATGTACCTAATAAAGTGGCCGGTGAGTGTATATGCACCCTAAAAACACAAAAAGCGGCTGTTCTCTTAACCATTTAACAAGAAAACTAATAAATATATATTTTAATGTTTTGGCCAAATTGTGTTCATGACACCACACTGAGTAACTTTTTATGCATTCACAGAAGATCAACAGTGGTTATTAAAGTATTGAAGATCTAGTTTTTATAATAGCATGTAATATTATGGTATGTATGTATAATATGTATTTTTACAGTATAACATGTAAAATATAAATGTATTATGTTTCTATTTCTTTGTGTGTACTGATTATCATAGGTCAATACAATGTTTTACTACAAAATATACCATGGTTAAACTACAGTTAGTCTAGCAAAGCCATTGTTCAAGTGTTAAAGATGCAGTTTTTATTATAGTGAAATGTACCATGTTACTATTTCTTTGTGTGTGTGTGTGTGTGTCTGTGTGTGTATTGACTACAATTTCTATATTCACCGTTTTACTACAAAATATACCATGGTTAAACTACAGTTAGTCTAGCAAAGCCATTGTTCAAATGTTAAAGATGCAGTTTTTATTATAGTGAAATGTACCATGTTACCATTTCTTTGTGTGTGTGTGTGTGTGTGTGTCTGTGTGCGTATTGACTACAATTTCTATATTCACCGTTTTACTACAAAATATACCATGGTTAAACTACAGTTAGTGTAGCATTTATTAGCCATTGTTAATTGCGGGGTCATCACCATGGCTCATTTCTGATTCGTCAAAAATGTCTTATTCAAGTTACACAAACATCATGCTGCAAATCACACATTTAATATGTACAATATTTAACAGGGTCTGTTATTTGTCAAAAATAACCAATAATCTGACCTGAATGCTTTGTTTCTTGTCCTCCTCTCTGCTAGACCTTGAGAAATCCGCAGAGATCAGAATCTGGATTCATTTTCTGCCGTTTTGAGCGCTTTTCTGAGGCTGGAAGTATCATATGTTGCCCAAAAAACAAGTCAAATCCCAGGAGGTCAACAGTAACATTAAAATAATCGATTAAAATATTATAAACTGCTCATTGAAAACCTTAATAAATCGCTAAAACGTGTTTTTCTAAGAGAAATGAACTCGACTCAGGTGAAGCAGGTGTGTGAGCGCGCGCGCGCGCGAGAGAGAGAGGGACTGCGCGGTCGCGCGCATCTTCAACCGACAACTTTAACTGATCAATAAAACCTGATTATTGTGCAAAAACGCTTGAGGAAGAAGAGCTGGAGCGGTTACTACTCACCCGGTGAGCGTTCAGCGCGACCTTCATCTCTCCAAGTGCTCATCTTCCTCCTTGGTAAATATCCACAGAGTTCTGGGAGCGCGCAATCCTCCACAAACACACAAACTGACTGAACGATTGAATGAAGCTCCGAGTTTTTGCCCCTTATGTGCCGCTGTTTCCTCCGGTTGACTCTGAGTGCTGAGCTAGCGCGGGATCAGATTCCGATCCGTTACCGGGAGCCCGGCGTGACGTCACCGAGGAGTCCGCGGGCGGCATGTTTACAGCAGCAGAATGCGCGCGACAGATCGATATCGGTTAAAATGTAATTAAGACTTCAGTCAGAGAGCAAAGACATCACTGTCTATGTAAACAGATGAGGAATTAAAAACATTGTAACGTGGACAAAATACCTCCATCAATGACAGCTTTGAATCGTTTATGATTATAATGCTAAATAATAATAATAATAATAAAGGTTCTTGTCCAGCGACCAGTTGTATAAACTGCTTAGACTTATGTTAAAAGTAGTCTTGGAATTAGTTTTCTTCGAGACACACTGATCATAACTTGTTGAAGTCAATTGGGTAAAAATTACAACTCAAAAGGTATTAGCATACATAGCTAGCCTGGACAAACCCTCAGGCCTTTTGTTTGGATCACATTTCACCCCAAATATTAGGCAATGCATTTAATAACTGTATTTAAATTAAATAATTTGTAAGCACATACTATAAGTTATAAGTCATTTACAGTGAATACTAGTGTTTTGAAGCAAAGACATTATTGACTATGTCAACAGATGAGGAATTTGTAGTGTAAATGGTAGACAAAATACCTCCATCAATGATGCACATGTTCTAGGCAGCGGATGTCCTTCCAGCTGCAACCTATCACTGGGAAACACCCATATACACTCATTCATACTCATACACTACGGACAATTTAGCTTACCCAATTCCCCTATAGCGCATGTCTTACTGTGAGGCGATCGTGCTACCCAGTGTGTTCTTTGCAAGGACACTCAAAAGTCTGCCATCCATGGATTCTGTCAGTGTTTTGATCTGTTCATCATCAACATTGCGTGCAGCAGCAACCACAGCCTCCCAGACACTGTTCAGAGAGGTGTACTGTTTTCCCTCCTTGTAAATCTCACATTTGATGATGGACCACAGGTTCTCTATGGGGTTCAGTTCAGGTGAACAAGGAGGCCATGTCATTAGTTTTTCTTCTTTTAGACCCTTTCTTGCCAGCCACGCTGTGGAGTACTTGGATGCGTGTGATGGAGCATTGTCCTGCATGAAAATCATGTTTTTCTTGAAGGATGCAGACTTCTTCCTGTACCACTGCTTGAAGGTGTCTTCCAGAAACTGGCAGTAGGACTGGGAGTTGAGCTTGACTCCATCCTCAACCCGAAAAGGCCCCACAAGCTCATCTTTGATGATACCAGCCCAAACCAGTACTCCACCTCTACCTTGCTGGCGTCTGAGTCGGACTGGAGCTCTCTGCCCTTTACCGATCCAGCCACGGGCCCATCAAGACTCACTCTCATTTCATCAGTCCATAAAACCTTAGAAAAATCAGTCTTGAGATATTTCTTGGCCCAGTCTTGACGTTTCAGCTTGTGTGTCTTGTTCAGTGGTGGTCGTTTTTCAGCCTTTCTTACCTTGGCCATGTCTCTGAGTATTGCACACCTTGTGCTTTTGGGCACTCCAGTGATGTTGCAGCTCTGAAATATGGCAAAACTGGTGGCAAGTGGCATCTTGGCAGCTGCACGCTTGACTTTTCTCAGTTCATGGGCAGTTTATTTTGCACCTTGGTTTTTCCAGACGCTTCTTGCGACCATGTTGACTATTTTGAATAGACCACACCCCTTCTCATTACAGAGATGCACATCACCTAATATGCTTAATTGGTAGTAGGCTTTCGAGCCTATACAGCTTGGAGTAAGACAACATGCATAAAGAGAGTGATGTGGTCAAAATACTCATTTGCCTAATAATTCTGCACTGCCTTTATATATATATATATACACACACACACACACACACACACACATACACACACACAGTTAAAGTCTTTGAATTTTTTTTCTTTTCTAAATATTTCCCAAATGATGTTTAACAGATCGAGGAAATTTTCACAGTATGTCTGATAATATTTTTTCTTCTGGAGAAAGTCTTATTTGTTTTATTTTGGCTAGAATAAAAGCAGTTTTTAATTTTTAAGATCAATATTATTAGCCCCTTTAAGCTTTTTTTTCGATAGTCTACAGAACAAACCATCATTATACAATAACTTGCCTAATTACCCTAACCTGCCTCGTTAACCTAATTAACCTAGTAAAGCCTTTAAATGTCACTTTAAGCTGTATTGAAGTGTCTTGAAGAATATCTAGTCTAATATTATTTATTTATCTAGTCTAATATTATTTATTTAAACAGAAATTGGGGAAAAAAATAAACAGGGGGGCTAATAATTCTGACTTCAACTGTATATATATATATATAATTAAATTGGATCAATCATGGTATTTATGCTGGTTAAAGTTTGTTATTTTTTATGAAAAAAATAAAATAATATGATTAGTTATTGATGACTGAACACTTCAAATCGTATTTCAATAGTAATCATAATTGAAGATGAATAATAAAACAGTAAGGTTAAAACACAAATGACTTTTTCATTCTCATATAAGGGCGTTCTGCTGTCTAGAAAATAATCTGAGATGAATGTATTATTGATAGACATATTAATGCGTCTATATTTGGCGATGGAATGAAGTGGAGTTTATAATCCAGCAGCAGCAGCAGCAGCTCTCGGGTTCACTTCAGGCTTTGTGTGAGCGCCGGTGTTGAGTATCCATACAGGAGCAGACACATGATACCACACACACACACACACACACACACACACACACACACACACACACACACACACACACACACACACACACACACACACACACACACTCACAGATCAAACATGCACGCGCACACACACACACACACAAATGCATACACACAAACATTTACACTCACATGTAAACACACATGCATACGCACACACACATCCAGACCAAACACACACAGATGCACACACACAAACATACACATGCAGATGTACACAAACTTTCTAGAACACACTCACATGCGCAAATAAACAGACTCACAGGCATACAAACCACACACACACACACACACTAAACTCTTTTTCACACTCTCAAATACACACAATACAGATGCTCACACACAGTAACACACACACACATATATTTGCACACATCCAGATCAAACATGCACATATCCAATCAAATACACGCACACACACACACACACACTCAGATCAAACACACAGATGCACACATACACACTCACATTCACACAGATCCAGATCAAACACACACGCACACACATGTACACACAAATGCATACACACATACATTTACACTCACATGTAAACACACATGCATACGCACACACACATCCAGACCAAACACACACAGATGCACACACACACACACAAACATACACATGCAGATGTACACAAACTCTTTCTAGAACACACTCACATGCGCAAATATACAGACTCACAGGCATACAAACCACACACACTAAACTCTTTTTCACACACTCTCAAATACACACAATACAGATGCTCACACACAGTAACACACACACACACACACACACATATATTTGCACACATCCAGATCAAAGATGCGCATATCCAATCAAATACACGCACACACAGATGCACACATACACACTCACATTCACACAGATCCAGATCAAACACACACGCACACACATGTACACACAAATGCATACACACATACATATAAACTCACATGCAAACACACACATGCATACACACACACGGTCTCTCTTGAACACACTCACAAATACACACACTCACATGCACAAGCATACATTCAGGCATACAAACCCCACACAAACACACACACACACACACACACACACACACACACACACACACACACACCACACACACACACACACACACACACACACACACACACACACACACACACACACAATCTCTCTTTTGCGCACACTCACAAATACACAAAATACAGATGCTCACACACACTTACATCCAAATCAAACACACATACACACACACACACATTCACATCAAATACACAGATGCACACATACACACTCACACGCACACATTCACACAGCTCCAGATTAAACACACACATGCAAACATACACACGCTCTCTCTTGAAAACACTCACAAATACACACTCACATGCACAAACATACACTCAGGCATACAAACCACACACACACAAGCACACTACACAATCTCTCTTTTGCGCACACTCACAAATACACAAAATACAGATGCTCACACACACCCACATGCACAAACACACTCGCACACATCCAGATCAAACACGCACATGTGCACAGACATACACAAACACCCTCTCTCTTTTGCACACTAACAATAGACGCTCACTCGCACACAAACACCTGCATGCACACACTCTATATACATCTAGATCAAACACACACACACACAATAATATTTGACTCCTTTGACAGTCTATACACTATAAAAGCACCATAGAAATGAACACGACTCGAACTAAAGCAGTTTTAATGATACAGTAATCATAATATCAGACAATTTAATTCATTTATTCAGTTTCCCGGACTATCAAAGCTTTATTTTACAGAGATTTAACAGATATTTCATTATTTTACAGCTTTATTTAACCACAAACTGTATTATTATGTAGAGAAATCCCAATTAGATCAGTGTGTTCTCTTCACACAGTTGATGCAGTGTCCAGCTTGAGATTGTGCTGATTCGGTGATCAGAAACACACACGTGCAGAACAGAATCAGGCTGATACGGAGAAACCCGTCAGATGTGCTGAAGCAGTGGAAAGAGCAGAGCGAAAGGACACGGCTTCATAAAACGGCTCAGCGAGTGAAGCTCTGAACATTTACTCGGCGGTTTGTCTTCATTAGAACAACTCCTGCGGACAGAAATCATCCTATTACACACACGCTGAGTGACAAAACACTGACCATCACGACTGTCTGTGTGTGTGTGTTTAAAATATATTTATGAGTAAAAAAAAAATTATATGATTGATTGAAAAGAGGGGCAACGCAGTAGGTAGTGCTGTCGCCTCACAGCAAGAAGGTTGCTGGTTCGAGCCTCGGCTGGGTCAGTTGGTGTTTCTGTGTGGAGTTTGCATGTTTTCCCTGCGTTCACGTGGGTTTCCTCCGGGTGCTCCGGTTTCCCCCACAGTCCAAAGACATGTGGTATAGGTGAATTGGGTAGGCTAAATTGTCAGTAGTGTATGAGTGTGTGTGGATGCTTCCCAGAGATGGGCTGCAGCTGGAAGGGCATCCGCTGTGTAAAATTGTGCTGGATAAGTTGTCGGTTCATTCCGCTGTGGCGACCCCGGATTAATAAAGGGACTAAGCCGAAAAGAAAATGAATGAATGAATGATTGAAAAGAAAGAATGATTACCGGTAAATTAATAAATGAAAGGGTGAATGTATGAATGAATAAAGAAATGAATGAATGAATAAAAGAATGAATTAAGGAATTAATGAATGGTAGAAAGGATGGTGTGTGTGTGTGTGTGAGTGAGTGAGTGAGAGCGAGAGAATGAATGAAAAAATGGAATCAATGAGTAAACGGTTGGAAGAATGAATAATAGAAAGAATGAATGAAATAATATTAATGAATGGATGAATTACTGAATGAATCTATAAAACAATTATTGGATGAATAAATGAATAAAAAATTGAATGAATCGAAAGGATGATATTTCAGTGGAATAATTGAAATGTATGTGTGTGTGTGTGTGTGTGTGTGTGTGTGTGTGTGTGTGTGTGCGTGTGTGTGAATGAATGATTGAATTAATAATAGAAAGAATGAATTAATATTAATGAACGGATGAATTAATTACTGAATAAAAGACAAAACGAATGAATGGATGATTGAATAATTGAAAGAATAAATGAATGAATGAAAGAAAAAGATGAATGACTAAATGAACAGTTGAAAGGATGATATGTGTATGTGAATGAATGAATGAATGGGAAAAACAATGAATGAATTAACGGTTGAAAGAATGAATGAAATAATTCTAATGAATGGATGAATTAATTACTGAATGAAAAAACAAAACTGAATAAATGAATGCTAAAAGAATAAATGAATGGCGGAATGGGTGTGTGTGTGTGTGAATGAATGAATGAAAAAACAGAATGAATGAATAAATGGTTGAAAGAATTAATTAAATTATATTTTTGAATAGATGAATTATTAAATGAAAGAAGAAACTGAATGAAAGAAAGAATAAATGTATGATAGAAAATTTATTGAATGAATGAACAAAAAACTGAATGAATGGTTGAAGAAACGAATAGAGTAATTAAATAATATTAATGAATTAATTAACATAACTGATTGGATGAAAAGACTGAAAGAATGAATGAATGAATGAATGAATTGAAGGTTGAACAAAAGCCTGAATGAATGGTTAAAAGAATGAATGCTAAAAATAATTAATTCAATTACATGAAAGAATGGATGAATTAATGAATGAATGAAAAAAATGAACAAATGAATGGCAAAACTGAATAACTGAATGGATGGATAAAAGAATGAATGAATGGATGGATGATTAAACAAACGGAGTAAGTGAATGGATGGATATATGAATGAATGAAAAACTGAATGACTGAATGAAAACAAAACTGAATAAGCGAATGGATGGATATATGAATGAGTGACCGGACGAATGAATGAATGAAAAACTGAATGGATAGAAGAATGAATGAATACAAAGCTGAATAAGTGAATGGATGGATAAGAGAATGAATAAACGAACGAATTACTGAATGGATAAAAAATGAATGAATGAATGAAAACAAAACTGAATAAGTGAATGGATGGATAAGAGAATGAATGAATAAATGAATGAATGAAAACAAAACTGAATAAGTGAATAGATTGATAAGAGAATGAATGAATGAAAACAAAACTGAATAAGTGAATAGATGGATAAGAGAATGAATGAATGAAAACAAAACTGAATAAGTGAATAGATGGATAAGAGAATGAATGAATGAATGAAAACAAAACTGAATAAGTGAATGGATGGATAAGAGAATGAATGAAAACTGAATAAGTGAATGGATGGATAAGAGAATGAATGAATGAATGAACGAAAACAAAACTGAATAAGTGAATAGATGGATAAGAGAATGAATGAATGAATGAAAACAAAACTGAATAAGTGAATGGATGGATAAGAAAATGAATGAATGAATGAATGAATGAATGAAAACAAAACTGAATAAGTGAATGGATGGATAAGAAAATTAATGAATGAATGAATGAAAACAAAACTGAATAAGTGAATAGATGGATAAGAGAATGAATGAATGAATGAATACAAAACTGAATAAGTGAATGGATGGATAAGAAAATGAATGAAAACAAAACTGAATAAGTGAATGGATGGATAAGAGAATGAATGAATGAATGAAAACAAAACTGAATAAGTGAATAGATGGATAAGAGAATGAATGAATGAATGAAAACAAAACTGAATAAGTGAATAGATGGATAAGAGAATGAATGAATGAATGAATACAAAACTGAATAAGTGAATAGATGGATAAGTGAATGAATGAATGAATACAAAACTGAATAAGTGAATAGATGGATAAGAGAATGAATGAATGAATGAATGAATACAAAACTGAATAAGTGAATAGATGGATAAGAGAATGAATGAATGAATGAATACAAAACTGAATAAGTGAATAGATGAATAAGAGAATGAATGAATGAATACAAAACTGAATAAGTGAATAGATGGATAAGAGAATGAATGAATGAATACAAAACTGAATAAGTGAATAGATGGATAAGAGAATGAATGAATGAATGAATGAATGAATGAATGAATACAAAACTGAATAAGTGAATGGATGGATAAGAGAATGAATGAATGAAAAATGGAATTAGTGAATGAATAGATTAATGAATTAAATTATATTAATGAATGAATGAATTACTGAATGAATGAACAAATGATTGTAAAATTGAATTAAATGTTAAAAATAAAAGTAAATAGGTTAATACATAAAACGTCACTGACAGACAGACAGACAGACAGATAGATAGATAGATAGATAGATAGATAGATAGATAGATAGATAGATAGATAGATAGATAGATAGATAGATAGATAGATAGAAATAAAAATATTAAATATAATTTTAAAAATAGAGCACAAATATAAATAAAATGATTAATAAAAATGAATTCTACTATGGAAGTCAATGGCTACTGCTCTTCAACATTCCTCAAAATATCTTATTTTTTTTATTCAACAGAAAAACCACTTGAGAATTTATGCTAAGTAGATGTAAATGTTTGGGTGAATATCCCTTTAGCAGTGCTGGAATTTGGCCTTTAAATAAATAAAGGCTTATTTCTGAGTGAAGTGTTTTCTGGTGTTTTGTTTGGCGTTTTAGTAATTGCAGAGATCGAGGGTTCATCGTCTTCCTCAAATACACAATGCTAACAGAACGAGATTATGATCCCAATTATACTGGAGATCATCAGTAACCTCAGCACAGAGCACTGGTTCACCCACTAATGCTAATACTGCCATGGTTTACTGACCCGCGTGTCATCCTGACCACTGAGACTCGACCATTATCTGCTTGATGGAGGACGAGTTCAGCATCTGCATCCGACACCGCTGTTTATACAAGACAAGAGCACAGGGATTCATGCGCGCACACACACACACACACACACACACACACACACACACACACACACACACACACACACACACACACACACACACACACACACACACACACACTAATGGACCCTAAATAAACTAAGCAATGAATAAATAGAAGAAATAAATGTACAAAATGATGAATACTAATACAATGACAGACATTTCAGTTTAAATAAATGAATGAAGAACAAATGAATAGAGGAATGAAAGAATGAATGAATGAACAACCAGTGGAAAGATTTAATGAACAAAAGAATAAATAAACGAACAAATGAATAAATAAATGAATGAACGGATAAACAAACGAGCAGTGGAATGAATGAATGAACAAAAAGATTTATCCTCCTTACACTGGCTGCCTGTTAAGTTTCGTATTGAATTTAAAATATTACTCCTTACCTATAAAGCTTTAAATAATCTAGCTCCTGTTTATCTAACCAACCTCCTGTCTCGCTACAACCCAACCCGCTCTTTACGATCTCAAAACTCAGGGCTTCTGGTAGTACCTAGAATATCAAAGTCGAGTAAAGGAGGTCAAGCCTTCTCATTTATGGCCCCTAAACTCTGGAATAGCCTTCCTGATAATGTCCGAGGCTCAGACACACTCTCACAGTTCAAAACTAGATTAAAGACCTATCTTTTTAGCAAAGCATACACTCAGTGCAGTACAGTACATAGCGGTATGACGCATGATGTGCCCCACACATGATTTTGGTTCTCGTTTATTTACACTATGAACAGCAGCTACGCTAATTATTCTCCTTATTCTGTATTTCCACCTGGGGGTACTCATCTTGAGGACCTCAGACTACGCAGTGCCACTGACGCGATCCGAGAGCAGCGACGAGATGATCCCAAGGATTTCTGGACCAGGCCGTATCCTGAGCAGCTGCTATGGTGGTCATCGTGGAGTGAGAACATAAGACTGACTCCTGTGATGCTCTAAGGACAGACGAGTCTTCGCTGAGGTCCAGCTTCCTGCGCCTAGACTGCAGCTCTGCACAAGACGTTTGGCCATAGGGGAAATGGTCGTGCCCAACTGAGCCTGGTTTCTCTCGAGGTTTTTTAAATCTTCGCTTTCGCCAATTGGTGAAGTTTTCTCCTCGCCGCTGTCGCCACTGGCTTGCATGGTTCGGGATCTGTAGAGCTGCGCATCGATGGATTTGCTCTTCAATGTTTGGACTGTCATTAGTGAATATTAACCCACACTGAACTAAGCTAAACTGAACTGAACTTAATCTCTGAAAACTGAACTGACTCTGTTTCAATTCACTATAATCTTCCATGTGAAGCTGCTTTGACACAATCTACATTGTATAAGCGCTATACAAATAAAGATGAATTGAATTGAAATTTATAAATGAATGAACAAATGCATGAATGAATGAAGAACAAATGAACAGAGAAAACAATAAATATTTGAACAAAAGAATGAATGAATAAACGAATGAATGAACAAACTAGCAGTGGAAAGAAGGGATAAACAAAAGAATGAATGAATGAATGAACGAACCTATGCATGAATAAATGAAAAAAAAAGAATAGAGAAAACAATGAATAATTGAAAGAATGAATGAACGCATGAATGAACAAATAGAGGTAAGAAGGAATGAACAAATGAATGAATGAAGTAATTATTTAATAGAGAAAAGAATGAACAGAGGACAGAAGGGATGAACGGTAGAATGATTGAATGAATTAATCAAGTAATGGAGGAAAAAAGGAATGAACGAATGAATGAATAGAGAACAGAATGAATGAACAAACAAACAAATAGAGGACAGGAGGGATGAACAAAATAATTAAGAAATGAATGAACAAACAAGTGAACAAAGGAATGAATGATAAAATAATGAATGAATAAATAAAAAAACTGAATACATGAAAGACGAATTAATGAATAAACAAATGAAGATTGACTGAATGAATAAAAGACTGAATGAATGAAAGAACAAAAGAATGAATGAATGAATGAACGGATAAACAAATGAGCAGTGGAAAGAATGAATGATCGAACAAAAAGATTTATAAATGAATGAACAAATGCATGAATGAATGAAGAACAAATGAACAGAGAAAACGATGAATATTTGAACAAAAGAATGTATGAAAAAATGAATGAATGAATGAACAAACTAGCAGTGGAAAGAATGGATAAACAAATGAATGAATGAACGAACAAATGCATGAATGAATGAAAAAAAAGATTAGAAAAAACAATGAATAATTGAAAGAATGAATGAGCGCATGAATGAACAAATAGAGGTAAGAAGGGATGAACAAATGAATGAATGAATAAATGATGAAGTAATTAATTAATAGAGAAAAGAATAAACAAACAGAGGACAGAAGGGATGAACAGTAGAATGATTGAATGAATTAATGAACTAATAGAGGAAAGAAGGAATGAACAAATGAATGAATGAATAGAGAACAGAATGAATAAACAAAAGTGTTCATGAATAAACAAATGAAGATTGAATGAATGAATGAAAGAACAAAAGAATGAATGAACAAATAAATGAATGAGTGAAAAACTGAATAAATGAAAGACTAAATGGATAGATGGATGAACAAATGAATGAACAAAATAATGAATGAATGACAGACTGCCTGACTAAATGAAAGATCAAATAAAAGAATGGATGAATGACAAATTAATAAAATAATGGATGAAAGACTGACTGACTGACGGACCGACTGAATGAATGAATGAATAAAAAAAGAAAGATTAAAAATAACTGGAATATAAGATTGAATGTATGAAGTAATGAATGAATGGATGAACAAACTAAAGACAGAATGAATGACAGAATGAATAATATATATATATATTTATGAATGAAAGAATGATATATGAATGAATAAATAGTTGAATTAAATAATTCATAACAAAACAGCCCTGAAAACCGAAGCCAGCTCTTTATTTAAAAACCTTTATTTAAAACCCTACACGTGTTCTTCAGTCTAAAACAGAGTTCAAGATCATCTCCTGCATTTCACAGAGGGCAGAAATGAAGCCTTTATAATTCAGACTTCGCCTCAAGCAGCTCTTAAAAGCACTAAATGCAGAGCTCATATCATACCAAATCAAATCAGCCTTCGGTTTTTCAGTACAAAGCCATATACTGGAACTCTCAAAACCTGATCCACAGCAATAAAAAAGACCATTTACTGCAAATAAACTGACAATGGCTTTTCCTGACATAAACCCTATTTCAATACATCCTATTTAAACCCTCACATTTACACAATCAACATATACACTCTCCGGCCACTTTATTAGGTACACCTTAGTAGTACCTGGTTGGGCCATTTTGTTTTCAAAACTGCCTCAATCTTTTGTTGCGTAGATTCAACAAGGTACTGGAAATATTCCTTAGAGATTTTGCTCCATATTGACGTGATAGCATCACGCAGTGACTCTCCCGTTACACCACATCCCAAAGGTGCTCTATTGGATTGAGCTCTGGTGACTGTGGAGGTCATTTGAGTACAGTGAACTCATTGTCATGTTGAAGAAACCAGTCTGAGATGATTCACTCTTTATGACATGGTGCGTTACCCTGCTGGATGTAGCCATCAGAAGATGGTACACTGTGGTCATAAAGGGATGGACATGGTCAGCAACAATACTCAGGTAGGCTGTGGCGTTGACACGATGCTCAATTGGTACTAATGAGCCCAAAGTGTGCCAAGGAAATATCCCCCACACCTTTACACCACCACCACCTAAACCATTGATACAAGGCAGGATGGATCCATTCTTTCATGTTGTTGATGCCAGATTCTGACCCGACCATCCGAATGTTGCAGCAGAAATAGAGACTAAAAGACCAGGCAACGTTTCTCCAATCTTCTATTGTCCAATTGTGGTGAGCCTGTGTGAATTGTAGCCTCAGTTTCCTGTTCTTAGCTGACAGTAGTGGCACCCGGTGTGGTCTTCTGCTGCTGTAGCCCATCCGCCTCAAGGTTGGACATGTTGTGTGTTCAGAGATGCTCTTCTGCAGACCTCAGTTGTAACGAGTGCTTACCTGTATTTGAGTTACTGTTGCCTTTCTATCAGCTGGAACCAGTCTGGTCATTCTCCTCTGACCTCCGGCATCAACAAGGCATTTGTGCCCACAGATCTGCCGCTCAATGAATATTTTCTCTTTTTCAGACCATTCTCTTTAAACCCTAGAGATAGTTGTGCGTGAAAATCGCAGTAGATCAGCAGTTTCTGAAATACTCAGACCAGCCTGTCTGGCACCAGCAACCATGCCACGTTCAAAGTCACTTAAATCCCCTTTCTTCCCAATTCTGACGCTCAGTTTGAACTGCAGCAGATCTTCTTGACCATGTCTACATGCCTAAATGCATTGAGCTGCTGCCATGTGATTGGCTGATTAGAAATGTGCATTAACAAGCAGTTGGGCAGGTGTACCTAATAAAGTGGCCGGTGAGTGTATATACTGTAGAATAAGACTAAATATAATCCTGTTTTTCCCATAATAGTGGATAGTATATATAATTCAGCAGGACTTAAACACTTTTGATGCAATCAGCATTCGGGGCTGTAAAGAAGATTTATGCACACACACACACAAACACAAATCAGAGATAATGATATAATAATGAAAAAGCAGATCTGACCCTTTAAGAGCTTGTGAACATGTAGGATAATCATAGAGAAAAACTCTTATTCAGGACTGAAGGCTCTTGGAGACGTTATTGAGATGCTATAATTACACGCCGGTTCACGGTGCTGATAATTAAAGCTCTTGAAAGCAGGAGTTTCTGGATCTCGAATACATCCTCGAGATGAGCAGCACGTACACAAATGATTGCGCTGTTGTAGTTTAATAACCCACAGTTTAATTGAAGTATCTCTGTGTGTGTGGACCACAAACATCAGCATGATCCGTTTTATATACTGTATATGCAGGATTGTTATGCTATAATTGTGCTATTATATGTGGAGGAAGGTTTGGGGCATGCAAACAGTATTCTCCTGGTTAAAATTAGTGTACATTGACAGCATGGTGGCTCAGTGGTTAGCACTGTCATCTCACAGCTAGAAAGTTGCTGGTTCGAGTCTCGCCTGGGTCTGTTGGCGAACAGGAAACTGAGGCAACAATTCACACAGGCTCACCACACTTGGACAATAGAAGATTGGAGAAACGTTGCCTGCTCTGATGAGTCTCCATTTCTGCTGCCACATTCGGATGGTCGAGTCAGATTTTGGCATCAACAACATAAAAGCATGGATCCATCCTGCCTTGTGTCAATGGTGGTGGTGTAATGGTGTGGGGGATATTTCCTTGGCACACTTTGGGCTCATTAGTACCAATTGAGCATCGTGTCAACGCCCCAGCCTACCTGAGTATTGTTGCTGACCATGTCCATCCCTTTATGACCACAGTGTACTCATCTTCTGATGGCTACTTCCAGCAGGATAACGCACCATGACATAAAGCGTGAATCATCTCAAACTGGTTCTTGAACATGACAATGAGTTTACTGTACTCAAATGACCTCCACAGCCACCAGAGCTCAATCCAATAGAGCACCTTTGGGATGTGGTGAAACGGGAGATCGGCATCATGGATGTGCAGCCGACAAATCTGCAGCAACTGCGTGATGCTATCATGTCAATATGGAGCAAAATCTCTGAGGAATACTTCCAGTACCTTGATGAATCTACGCCATGAAGGATTAAAGGCAGTTTTGAAGGCAAAAGAGGGTCCAACCCGGTACTAGTAAGGTGTACCTAATAAAGTGGCCGGTGAGTGTATACAGTATAGACATTGTTTGTGAAGTACAGCATAAAGAAAACACTATATGTTGCAACAGCCAGTTCATTATTCACTCTTGTAAGATTGAGGATTACGTTCAGCTTAGCTTCGAGGAAAAAAAAAACAATATATAGATTTTCTCATCAGATCTACAGTACGTGAATCTCATAAATGACCCATTTTGATCTCAAAAATGTGAATTTGCACTGAAAGGTCAGATGTTTTATCTATGAAGAGTGAAAAAAAGCAGCTTCTACCAAGCGCTGACGAACTGGAGATGCTTTATAAATGCGTGGAGAGCATCTGATGATTCACGCTGAGCATAAAAACATCAGTGTGTTTCAGAAACCTTGATTCTGTTGCTCGGATGTCGCCTTGCGCTCGTGAAGGTGATCCATCAGCCGCCCACGCAGAGCTCAATCCAAGCCTCCAGTGTGTTTTACAGCCGAGAAACACACACACGCGCAGCGGCAGAGAGTTTATAACTGATAGCTGGTTTCCATTCACTTATTTTTATGTGCATTTTTGGATTGCAGCATAAAAATTGCTTAATGGAAACGATAAGATGTGTTTAAATGCTATTAAAAAAATGCATGCGCATAAATGAGCAGGATAAACTTGTTATTCAATAAAACTAAATGTGTCAGCGGTGTAGGGCTCAAATAAAAAAAAAAATCTCGATTAATTGAACATTTTAACTCGATTATGATTAATGAATGATTATTTTATTTATTTATTTTTTGTCCTCATAGTTCACAGACAAGTTTTGTACAGTAAATATACTAAATATAGATTTCTGAATGAAGGGTGCATTGCTTGATTTTAAAATAATTGAAGAAAACACACACACTATCATATAATCTATGATTATTTATTGAACATCAACATTTGAACAACTGAAGCTAAAACACACATGGTCTATAAAACCTAGTCACTTTTTTCTTGTGAAAATAAATAACCTGCATTTTTGCAAACATAATCAATTATTTTCAATGCTTTCATATTAAAAGTAGAAAATAAGCAGGATGTCTTAAATAAAATAACACTTGTATATCCTTTAAATCAGAGATGCCCAAAGTAGGGCCCATTATAACCTTTGATTTGGCCCACCATCTCATCTTAGGAGAGTGAGTGTGATGTAGAGCAGGGATGTCAAACTCAATTCCCGGAGGGCCGCAGCTCTGCACAGTTTAGTTCCAACCCTGCTTCAACACACTTACCTGTAGGTTTCAAACAAGCTTGAAGGACTTAATTAGTTTGATCAGGTGTGTTTAATTAAGGTTGGAACTAAACTGTGCAGGGCTGCGGCCCTCCAGGAATTGAGTTTGACATCCCTGATGTAGAGGATTGAGGAATCTCTGTTGCCTCGTTTAATTGAAACGTTTTAATTAAATGTTGTAAATGAATTTGATTTTATAAAATGTAAATACTGTCACTCGACGGATCGAGGACATCGGCGAGCAAATCAAGGCAAAAACTAGTGTAATTCTGTTATTAATGACAGCGTTTTGTTTTCACTGTGATAAGTTAATTATAAAAAAAAAAAAAAAAAAAAAAAAAAAAAAACTGTATTTAGTTAATGTAAAGCAATGTTTTATAGTCATTTTTAAATATTATTAAATAAATTAGGAAATTACCCATGACAAATCATCACCTTAGAATTATAAGGTTCTGTCTGCATTCTGAATGATTTTGAGATATTGAGCTTCAAAGGTTTTGCATCTCATATAGCAAACAATATCCGTGTAAGAGTTCTCTTTCATACATTACCATGACAGAGACACTAAATGTACTCTTAAATGTAAATTATCAAAGTTCTCTTACATTTGCAAATTGGAGTAAAAAAACCACGGTAAATGTCTGGCAGATCATTCATTGAAGCATTACTTTTCAACAAATACAATCACAAAATATATAATTTGGTGTTGTAACAATATGTTGATGCTAGAGAAAGTCTAATTTTTGCTTTCTATAGCGATTATTTCATGTTTTAGGATGAATAATTGAATATTTTTTCTTATTCAAATGAAGACATACAAGACTGTGCTAAATATTTTGTCCAGTGCAGATGTTAATTTTATCTAATTAATATGTTGATATTTATTACATTTTATGCTTTATATGAATTATTGAATTATATTTATTGAATTATATGTCCCATGAATCAGTTGGCGTTTCTGTGTGGAGTTTGCATGTTCTCCCTGGGTTCGCGTGGGTTTCCTCCGGGTGCTCCGGTTTTCCCCACAGTCCAAAGACATGCGGTACAGGTGAATTGGGTAAGCTAAATTGTCCGTAGTGTATGAGTGTGAATGTGTGTGTGGAAGTTCCCAGAGATGGGTTGCGGCTGGAAGGGCATCCGCTGCGTAAAATCGTGCTGGATAAGTTGGCGGTTCATTCCGCTGTGGCGACCCCGCAAGGGACAAAGCCGACAAGAAAATGAATGAATGAATGAATGTCCCATGAATTAAATTAAGTATTTGCCTTTCAAGGCTTAATATTAAAATGTAAAGACTTGCAAATGAGTTTAATAAACACTGAAAACAATTTTCACTGACTATATATATATATATATAAACAAATAATAATAATTTCACATTTAATATATAATTTTTTAAATATTCGTTTCGTTTTCAACAATTTAAGATTTTAACATTTCAATGTCAATAAAATGCTTCTAAATCATCACATTGACACACATCTCAATTTTGTGTGATTTTGTCTTTCTGGTATTTCCCGCTGTCAATGGAGCAGTCTGCCGAAATAATAAAGAAAGCTGGTCCTGATTGGTCCTCGGGTGCATTAAAAATACTGATTGGCTCACAGATAGAACCTTATAGAGCCAAGCTAGAGTTCGACTTTGTAGATAAACCATTTTTGTTTTTTAATAAAAAGTCTTCAAAATGTAAACAACTTATAAAAAAACATCGCATAACGTGTCATTTAATAAGAATATGTGAATAACTCAACTTTGACAAATGTCAGACAGAACCTTATAATTCTAAGGTGACGAACTGTATTTACCTCCGGCCCACTAGCCTCAAGTCAAGTTTGGTTTTTGGCCCTTCATAAGAAAATGTTTGGGCACCCCTGCTTTAAAGAATATTTCAAACAGTGCATTTCTGGCATGTTCTGTAAACAAATATTTTACACACAACATGTGTGAAGAGCCGGTGTCCTGACATTTTATCCTACCCGTCAGATTATGCTACCAACACTGTATTTGAATGGTTCTGAGGTTGGGGTTAGTTATTAGGTAGGTTAGGGCGATATTACAGCTTCATGTCACATTAAAATTCACACTGGTAGCAAAATCTGATGGGTTGTGTCATCAAAATGTGCTCTACTTTTTGAATGGGAGGTAGGACAATCTGACAAGGTAGGACAAATTGACAGAACACTGGGGTTTGGGGGTAGAGGGGTGGGGTGTGCGATGTATGTGAAAAGCAGGGGGGAGATGCGCAATTTCCGGGACATTATCATTCATTAGTGGTCATCCGGGAGTCTCTATGCATATGTGGGATTCTCCTGGAATTTCCGAGAGACTTGGGATGTCTGAGATAAACAAAAACAACAGTTTTCACCTGGAGCTCCTTCACGGGACTCGACACTTGTAAACACATCGGGCTCAGGGCTCTCAGCATCGCCCACACTCGTCACAGCTACCAAGCCGACCAATCACAGAGCTTGCACTACACGTCGTTGTGACAAATAGTTAAATTTTGAGAACTGTGAATCGCCGTCAGCCACGGCGAGGGCTATTCGCTGGACCATACACATAGGCTTGATGTAGAAGTATAAATCAGCCTTTAACTGAGCGAGGTCCACACGCGGTACGCAAAGTAATCGAAAAAAAAAAAAAATTGACCTGGAAAAATTAGATGAATTATAGGATCTGAATGTCAATTTCAATTACTTTTCGATTTATCGCCCAGCCCTACAGCAATGTGAATATATCCAGCCACGAATGGTAAACACTAATTATTTCTATTTTTTATAAATCACACTTGATAAAGAAAACACTTTGATTGACATTCTCCCTTTGTACGTGTCATCAGAGGGGGAAAGCTCCACCCACTAGTGACTATCCCTTTCTCATTAGCATAAACAGCAGCCCTGAGTGAGAAGCAGCCGTCAAGCGCGAGTGATTTACATGTTAAGTCAATGCAAAAACGCTAATAGACATCCTGCGGAGCGATACGCGTAAATGACGTGGGGCGAATGACGCGAATTGCGCAGCGTAAATTGAGCATTTACGCCCGAATCGCTCAAGTTCGAAAATCTGTATTAACCAATTAGGACTTTGCTCTTGTGGGGGCGTGATTATGACGTAGCATCTGTTGTTGGTGTCCCGGGGGAATATCCTCCTGCCTACACCGACAACAGTTCATCAAAATGGGCTGGGCTCAGTCAGAAGCACCGCTAAATGCTTCCATCATCCAGGTTACGTTTCTGGAGGAGTTTATGAGCTCACAGAGCTGGCTGCACCTCTGAAAGTATCTAGCGGACTTAAACATGGCTCCAAACGAATCGATGCTGTTTTTCAGCCTTCATAAAGCACATAAACAGTTATTTTCTCAATAAAATCCATGTTAGCCATTTAGCAACGAAGCTACAGTCACTGGGCAGACAGAAGCCCTGCTCATGACACGAATCCGCGTCTGAATTTGGTGCACGAATTAAGCGGATTTTGATGCGCGAATGAAGCGAGTAAACTCAAAATGTTCACGCGTCTATTTACATGCAAATAGCGCAATTAATCGTTGCGCGTCTGGTGTGAATGCAGCATAAGAGTTGACACACACACACACACATTTCATTTCTCTGGCTCATATTTGCTCCAGTTTATCAGAAAGTGACGCTTTTGCCCTCTTTTATTTGTCATTCATTCCACAGCGGAATGAACCGACAACTATTCCAGCATATGTTTTACACAGCGGATGCACACACACTCATAGACTACTGCCAATTTAGTTAATCAATTCCTCTATAGCGCATGTGTTTTGGACTGTGGGGTAAACCGGAGCACCCGGACGAAACCTATGCCAACACGGGGAGAACATTCAAACTCCACACAGAAATGCCAACTAAACCAGCCTGGACTCAAACCAGCGAACTTCTTGCTGTGAGGCCACAGTGCTAACCACTGAGCCAACCTTTTTCGAATTACATAAAAACCTTTTGGTTTATACTGCATCTACTCCAGTTTGATTTATTATTATTAATAGTATTATTATTATTATTATTATTATTATCATCATCATCATTATTATTATTATTATTATCATCATTATTATTATTATTATTATTATTATAAACACCTGTGCATCACCATAGCAGCAGATTCAAAACAGAACTAATGTTGATGCTAATGACCCTGCTGAAAAATCCAGCTTAAACCAGCCTAAGCTGGTTGGCTGGTTTTAGCTGGTTGACCAGCCTGGTTTTAGAGGGGTTTTGGCCATTTCCAGGCTGGTTTCCAGCCATTTCCAGCCTGGTCTTAGCTGGTCAGGCTGGAAAATGACCAGCTTAAACCAGCTAAAACCAGCTTGACCAGCCTGGTTTAAGCTGGACATAACTGGTTTTGGCTGGTCAAGCTGGTTTTAGCTGGTCAACTTCCAGCCTGACTAGCTAAGACCGGGCTGGAAATGGCTGGAAACCAGCCTAGAAATGGCCAAAACCCCTCTAAAACCAGGCTGGTCAACCAGCTAAAACCAGCCAACCAGCCTAGGCTGGATTTTTCAGCAGGGGAGGGAGAGATGGTCACTAGTGGGCGGAGCTTTCTCTCTCTAATGACATGTACAAAGGAAGAATGTCAATCAAAGTGTTTCTGCAGACTGTTTTTATCAAGTCTGATTATAAACAATACATTTAATACATTTTTACCATTAGGAGCTGCTTATATTCACACACAACTGTGTTTAAACCCCCTTATAAAAGTGATTTTTGCATAATAGCTGCCCTTTAATGCAAAAAAAAGATGCATGTACTCATACACCAT
>LR812519.1:71810600-71853662 GCA_903798195.1 Danio kyathit
AAGTAATAAAAGACTAAGAAAAGGTTTGAATGAGCATTGTGAGGATGTTCATGCTTCTGTAATCTCATCACAATCAACAAAGAGAATGATTACTTGCATTTTGTGAAGGTATGGTGCAATTTTAAAGTAAACATTTTTTAAATAATTTGAAATGATGTTCTTATAACATTATCAATATTTATATGTGTTCTCAAAGAAAAGATTATTAGAAAAAAAACACATGAAGGTCTTTATAAGAGCATTTTCACATCACTGAGAGAAAACAGCATTCTCTGAAAGTCTGTATGATGATGTTTGCTGAATATCAGCATTAACATTCTTGGAATATTCATTCATTCACTCACTCATTTTCCTTCAGCTTAGTCACGGTGCTACCCACCCCACCATTAAATTAATAAATAAATTAAATATTTTATTATATTAAAAACCTTTTAATAATGGTCAATCATTTTAATAAATTAAATAAATGTAAAAAATTACCATTAATTAAATTAATAGCTTAAATATTTTATTATTGTACTTTTAATAATGGTCAATCATTTTAATAAATTAAATAAAATGTAAAAAATTACCATTAATTAAATTAATAGCTTAAATATTTTATTATTGTACTTTTAATAATGGTCAATCATTTTAATAAATTAAATAAATGTAAAAAATTACCATTAATTAAATAAATAGCTTAAATATTTTATTATTGTACTTTTAATTATGGTCAATCATTTTTAGAAACTGAATCAGAATCAAAACATTCTGTACTTGGATATTAGAAGATTAATAATTTTTAATTGTCACTAAATGTTAAAATCAGCAGAAATGTTTATTATGAAAAAAAAACATTAAAATTATTATCATTATTATTTTTTATTTATTATTTTAAATAAAAATTACATTATTAACATAATAAATGCATGTACATTGTTATTAAAAATAATTGTATATTTTTTTTACAATAATGTACATGCTTTGTGAAAATAACTACATACACTAAAACTGAATTCATAGTGTAAGTGTATACACTTTTCAAAATAAATAGAACTTTTAATATCCACGAAACTTTTTAATGATGAAACACGTTTTTAAAGTGCAAAAAAAAAAGATTCTTTGGTATATTAAAATGTTTTCACACTTTAAAAAAAATTGACTACAAATCTACTTTATCAATGGCATTCAGCTTGAGGATCCCCCTCTGCTACCTTTATTTTGAATAACTGACTCTATTATATTGAGATGAATAGTGTCTGAGTTGATAAAGACGCTAATATTGCAGATTTAAATAATTAAGTGTGTCTCTCTCCTGTGAGCTGTAATTGTACTGGCAATTTCCATCGGCTGAAGATGATTTACAGTTTCATACGGCTGACATCTGTTTGCATTTAAGCATGAAGAGCAGCAACATGAGAGCGCATTAATAACGATGATTATTTCCCAGAATCCCCAGAGCCAAAGACATCTGCCTGACAGATGCACACATTCTCAACTCACACCACAACAGCCAGATAATAACTCAATTCATTCATTCATTCATTTTCCTTCGACTTAGTCTCTATTTCAAAGGTCGCCACAGCAGAATGAACCGGCAACTATTCCGGCATATGTTTTGCGCAGCGGTTGCCGTTCCAGCTGCAAGCCAGTACTGGGAAACACCCATACACACTCATTCTCACACACACACACACACACACACACACACACACACTATGGTCAATTTAGTTAATCAATTGCCGGGGAGAACATGCAAACTCCACAAAGAAACGCCAACTGACCCAGCCGAGACTTGAACCAGCGACCTGCTTGCTTCGAGGGCACAGTGTTAACCACTGAGCCACTGTGCCACCACATTAGGATCAATTCTTAGAAATTGAGATTTAGATAATCTGAAAGCTGAATAAAGAAGTTTTCTTTTAATGTATTAGTTAGGACAGAACCATATTTGGCCGAGATACAACTACAACTTACATATTTGGAATCTGAGAGAGCAAAAATAAATAAATAAAATATTGCAGAAATAAAATCACATTTAAAGTTGGTCAAATTAAGTTCTTCTTAGTCATGGATATTACTAAAACAAACTTTAAGTTATAATGGCCCAGTTTCACAAACAGGGCTTAGATTAAGCCAGGACTAGGCCTTAGTTATAGGCTATTTAAGCCACATTTATAAAAATGCCCTCAGAAAAATATATTACTGGTGTGCACCTGGAGACAAAAAAATGACACTGACATATTTTAAGACCTCTCACCGCAGGTTATTTTAATTTGAGAAAGCTCAAACATGCAGTTAAATCTTGACTAGTCTTAAACCTTGTTTGTGAAACCCGGGGAATATATTTTACAATTAAAAATTTTTTATATCTATATATATTGACATAGATTATAGTGGCGTAGAGTCATCAAGGTACTGGAAATATTCCTCAGAGATTTTGCTCCATATTGACATGATAGCATCACGCAGTTGCTGCAGATTTGTCGGCTGCACATTCATGATGCCAATCTCCCGTTTCACCACATCCCAAAGGTGCTCTATTGGATTGAGCTCTGGTGACTGTGGAGGCCATTTGAGTACAGTGAACTCATCGTCATGTTCAAGAAACCAGTCTGAGAGGATTCACGCTTTATGACATGACGCGTTATCCTGCTGGATGTAGCCATCAGAAGATGGAGACACTGTGGTCATAAAGGGATGGACATGGTCAGCAACAATACTCAGGCAGGCTGTGGCGTTGACACGATGCTCAGTTGGTACTAATGAGCCCAAAGTGTGCCAAGAAAATATCCCCCACACCATTACACCACCACCACCAGCCTGAACTGTTGATACAAGGCAGGATGGATCCATGCTTTCATGTTGTTGATGCCAAATTCTGACCCGACCATCCGAATGTGGCAGCAGAAATGGTGACTCATCAGACCAGGCGACGTTTCTCCAATCTTCTATTGGCCAGTTTTGGTGAGCCTCTGTGAATTGTAGCCTGACAGCAGTGGCGCACCATGTTGCTGCCATGTGATTGGCTGATTAGAAATTTGCGTTAACGAGCAGTTGTACAGGTGTACATAATGTGTGTGTGTGTATCTCTCTCTCTCTCTCTCTCTCTCTCTCTCTCTCTCTCCCTCACTGATATATATATCAGTGTTTCCCCTAGGTTTACAGTTTTGGGGGGAGGGGGGGGGTGCGGTGCAGCGCGGCTGTTCAGACTGACACCGACACACGGACTCATGGTGTTAATTTGTCTCTTTTAATGACAGCAGTAAAAACTGAACAATTATTTGAACTGTATAATCATACAAGACAAAAAAAAAAATCAACATTTATTTTATATCTTTTTATCCACAAAGTGTGCAGTTTTTGTCACTGCAGTGTATCTTTATGGGCTTCTGGAAGAACATTTCAAGTACACTACTAGTACACTGATATTAGTATACTTACTAAATACTTTTATACTTAAGTATACTTCTTTCCCTAAGGTTGTATTTACTGACTTACTAAGATCAGTCTTGTACAGCCAGGGGGAGTATTGCTCTGACAGCCAAGTTGGGTCAAAGCTAGTGATGCTCCTATCAGGATTTTTGCAGACGATACAGAGTACCATTCCCTGCCGTGGTGATGGGCCGATACTGAGTACCGATTCAAATGCTTCAAGCTTTATAATGCATCAAGCACATTTTCCCTCCAAGTATGAACCTTGAGAGAAGATCTTGCCTTACTTAAGAGAATAAATGAAGCATGCTGCATATAATACCTTAAACACGTCTCTTATAACCATCTTATAACCATTTAGGTGTGAGCGCGTCATGGACAGAAGCAGATTTACAGAAAATAATTCATCCATTAATTTGACTTCGGCTTAGTCCCTTATTTATCAGGGGTCGCCACACCGGAATGAACCGCCGTCATATAACACAGATATAAAAATAATTTAATAAAAATTACAAATAATGCAATTTGGAAACATTGCAAATGATGAAAGAAGAATTCAACATGTATCAATCAAGAAAAAGTTTGGAGAGCCTATTTGATGCATAAGAAGTTAAAATGCACACCTATATATAAATATATGAAGAGTTCAGATGCAAACTTATTCTTTTAACTTATTCGTCACTATGAAAGTAAAATTACTGAGCCTACACACAGGAGTCAGAGAAAAATGCTAATTTTAGAAGAAAATATCAGATGGCGTTTAGAGGTTTTTGCACTCTTCATACACATATACTGCATATATATATATATATATATATATATATATATACCACAGAGTGACAGCAGATCAATAAACTCACTACAGTTTGACAAATATTGGACATCATGTACTTTTAAAATGTCAGCATTTTGAGGCTTTAAGGCGAGAATGTAATTGTTTAGATTGCAACTATGCAGTTTATTTATAAGGACAGTGCCTATTTTAAATACTTATAATTTCTGAGAGACAGCGCGTCAGCGTCCAATAACCAAAGATGGTTGACGTTGTCTATCCACAAGGTGGCGCCAGGACCGCATTTTAAGCCCTTGCTTAGAAGATTAAAACGGCGCGTTTTCTAACTACAGCTGATCAAATCATTTTTAAACTGGTAAGTGATATTTTAAGTCGATCCCTCTCATTTATATAGATTGCAACTATGCAGTTTATTTATAAGGACAGTGCCTATTTTAATACAGTTAATTTCCTATTCCAGTTCTCAAAAGTGTTATTCAGAGACCTCACCCCCGAACACCCCCTCCTTATCTCAAACACAACAGCAGTCTGGTAGTGACTGCGCTGCTTTTTTCAGGGTTAATTATTGTGATATCCCGATTGCAACAGAGAAATACTGTAGACTGTAACACTGTAAGAAGATATCTCTGTAGACGGAGGGCATTTCATTTCAAGTTCAGCCTTATAATTTTAAAATGTCAGCATAATCACCTGCTTTGTCATCACTTTAGACATTACGCTAGAGAATCATTCAAACACTAGCTCTACAGTGACGTTGGTGAATTAGTAACGGCTTCTGCGGTTTTGACGTCAGCTGCAGATGTGTATGAATGGCGGAAGAAAATAGTTCCCAATACAAAAGGGTTTTTATGCTCTCCGTGTTTGATTTTCTTTTTTATATACACGACTGTGCCGTCGAACTGTTGTATAAGCGCAATATCACACTCGTAGCAGTGCGATATCGATATGGCTGTATATCAGCACTGGTGGGACGCTAACGCAAGCCTCCCACCAGTGCTAATATACAGCCATATCACACTGCTACTCGTATATATATATAAAAGTATTATAATTATTATTTACTACTTTAAAGTTTAATATTAATGTTACATATTGTTTAATATCCTGATGATTTTTGGTATAAAGGAAAAAGTTTTATTTTTTATTTTGTTTAAAGTATTTTTGAGTATTTCAACAAATATATTCATGCAACATGAGATTGGTTTTGTGCTCCAGAGTCACATATTTGTCCCAAAAAAATATGTAGACAAAATATAGGGTTGAACAATACTGTGAAAATATGCAATATTGTTTAATACCGCAATCACAATATTTCTTGCGATTCCTAGAGAAATGCTATTTACTGATTAATTTCAGTTATGTTTTCATGTAATGATCCAACATGTCAACCTAATTAAATATAATTAGGCAATAAAAACTACATGAAGGTGCAAACATTTTGAACTGTGGTTTACAACATGGACAAACCCAATGTTTTCAATTAAATTTAACGCAATGGTTACATTTATCCATATTTGACCCAACGTTGAGATACAGCAACCCAGCTGCGTGTTTCACAACACACTATATATTACTTTATATTTCATAAGTCAGATCTGTATTTTCACATCCTCTCTCCTCCTCCAGAGAGTCCAGATGATGATGGGAACTAAACCGTCAAGTGAAAAAACCCCAAATATATCTGCTTCTCTGGAGCTTTACACGCGCACACGCACACTCAATCCTCATAAAGCTCAGACTCTCATAAAAATGTGTGCTATCAATAAACTATAGTACATTAATCAGTCTTTAAGACGAGAAAGGACATTTACAGAGCTTGCATGAGTGGATTTGCATACTACAGGGAGGTAATCTGCATATATGTAAATATCACTTTGCATATACTACAGATGTACAGTTAAACAGACGAGCTGATGGTTATTCATGTGCTGATCTAGTCTATGGAAGCATGTAGCAAAATGCATTTTGAAGTGTAAAACAGCAATGCAATGCATGCTAATAAGGTACATCAATTAAATTAGAGTATTTTCAGTTTAATTTAGCAACTTTTAAAGCAGTGGTATGCAATTTGTGGTTGAAAATGGCAAGTGTGAAGCATATAAATTTTCATTTTGCATCAAACTTTCTTGGAAAATGCTCATTTAAATACAGAAATACATTGACATTTTGCATATTGCGTTTGAAAATTAAGTTTGCCACTCGTATGCTTCCTTTCTAGTCAAATGTATTGAGGTAAAGTTGGTTTTATATTCACATATTCGTTCATTTTTTAGCTTGTCACATGATCTATACATTCTTCACCATGCTCTTTGAATATTCAGTCAGAAATCACATGCTAATATGACTTCAAAACAACATCAGCATTATTGAATTGACTGTGAACAATGTTGTAGTTTGATAGTCAATGGCTACTAATATGACTTATCTATTTATAATTAGCACTTTCATGAAATTATATTATTATGAAGAAAATCTGTATGTGCAAATATAAAACCAGCTTTACGTCAATGTCAAATGTGTTCATTGTGAAAAGTGAGAAGAACTAGTGAAGTTTTAAATAGAATTTTTGTTATCAGAAAATGAGTAGGGCTAATAACATTTCTTAGGTGATTTGGCGCCCTCATCTGGCCAAAGTGAGCAAACGCAGCTGTATGTAAACCACTAATTAATAGGAATAAAAGAGGAACGTTAAGAATCAAACGAAATTAATAAAAAATAAGTACCCCAAAATTCATTTTCGTGATTTAAATGCAATAAGAACTAGAAAAGGGGCACAAAAATGTAACCAGGGTTGTGAGGGATCTTTTTCGAATAAGCTAACATGGAAAAACACTGATTTAATCAATCAAAGATCGCATGAATGTTTTCCACGATCTCCACATGGCATTTGAAATATCCCTAATAATCATTGACGCGTTAAAATCACCTACATAACCTTCAATATATTCAATAAAATGAAGAAATCGTGACACAAATAAATTACCATTAACATCCGCACTGAGCTGTTTATCTAAACATGAACTCACCTGTGTAGAGATGAACTTCATCCGACATGTCCCTTTTGCTCAGTTTTAGCACTTGTTAATGTGTTTTTATCGCTATTTGGTGAATCAAATTTAAACTATGTTGACAAAAAAGTTTTTTTAGGTCATTGGTTGGTTTGATGACGTAATAACGTGGTGCTTCTTGGCTGGTGGCCACTGATTGATTTGCCGTTTAACGACGTTGCGTCATTTGAATACAAATATAAAGTCTTATTTGTTAGTTTATTAATGCTGTAAGCCTCCTCACACACACGTGCATCATCTTTTTAATGCTTTATTTTATACAGAATTTTTCATGTCCATGATATTACATTAGTTTTAATACAGAAAATAGATATGCATATAAACATTTTATATAAAAATGTTAAAGGATGAACACACACACACACACACACACACACACATATATATATTGCATTTATTGTTTCATTATGTTAAATTTAAATAATGAAATAAAGTTTATGGTGCGCACACAATCATGTTTCTACACAGCTGTTTTATTAGTGAGTGCCTTTTATAGTCTTATATTGGTTTTGACCAAGCAATGTTGATTTTCTAACCTCTAAACATTCAGCTTGAACCCAGAAAAAAATTATGTGACTTTTTCCAAAAAATCTTGATTCATACAAAAAACAATTAAGCAGCTTCGAGGATTTATTGATTATTAACTGTAATTGTTCTTTTTACTTAAATTAGAATAATGCAAAACAAATGATTTACACATAAACAAAAGACAAGTCCTTAATGCTGTTTTTACTCACATTTTCTAGTAAATTTCCCACTTGAAAAAATTCTGTAGTCATTTATGGTAAATACTATAGTGTTTTTACACTTTTAATACATTTATAGTATATATCTGACACTGATTATCTAATAGATATGTACAGTTGAAGTCAGAATTATTAGCCCTCCTGAATTATTAGCCCCCGTTTAATTTTTTTCCCCAATTTCTGTTTAACGGAGAGAAGATTTCTTCAACACATTTCTAATCATAATAGTTTTAATAACTCATCTCTAATAACTGATTTATTTTATCTTTTTTGATGATGACAGTAAATAATATTTGACTAGATATTCTTCAAGACACTTCTATACAGCTTAAAGTGACATTTAAAGGCTTAACTAGGTTAATTAGGTTAACTAGGCAGGTTAGGGTAATTCGGCAAGTTATTGTATAATGATGGTTTGTTCTGTAGACTATCGAAAAAAATATAAAGCTTAAAGGGGCTAATAATTTTGACCTTAAAATGTTTTTTAAAAAATTTAAAACTGCTTTTATTCTAGCCGAAATAAAACAAATAAGACTTTCTCCAGCAGAAAAAATATTATCAGACATACTGTGAAAATGTCCTTGCGCTGTTAAACATAATTTGGAAAATATTTAAAAAATAAAAAAAATTAAAGGGGGCTAATAATTCTGACTTCAACTGTACATACATACACATATGTATAATTGGTAAATTTGTAAAAAAAAAAAAAAAAGTGCATACACTTAAGCCTGGCTTATACTTCTGTGTCGAGTGATCGGCGTGACCCACGGTTTCTGAACGCTACCTTTAATGTACAAACTCTTTTTGAGGCGGGAACTGGTGGACGTGCAATAACTTTAGTCATAAGGAAAACACAAAACAAAACTTTCCACCTGGAGCTCCTTCACGGAACTCAACACTTGAACTGAGCTAAACTGAACTGACACTGTTTCAATTCACTATAATCTACCATGTGAAGCTGCTTTGACACAATCTATATTGTATAAGCGCTATACAAATAAAGATGAATTGAATTGAATTGAACTTGTAAACAATCGCTCCAACGTGTTCGCTCTCGGTCCCGCCCACATTCATCAGCGTTATCAAGCCGACCAATCACAGAGCTTACGTTATTTTTTTGAGAGGTGCGCGTCAGCATCGGCGTCAGCCATGGCGAGGGCTATGAGACCGTAGTAGAAGTATTAATCAGCCTTTATATCTTACACTATTTACCTTATTCTTCAATGTGGAAGTGCGCTCGTTTTCGTGATTGTCTTAGAACTTCCGATTCAGTTGCCTATGGGAGAAATGACTAGGAATAATAAACAGCAGAAAACGGTCAAACTACTTGCTCTACAAACAAGTGGTAAAGCCACTATACAGACAAAATAGAATAATATAATAAGAAAAGATTAGTTTTCAACATCAAGCAGCAAAATCAGCTGTTTTTAACGTCTAAAAATCAATGGAAGTGAATGAGTCCAGAAATCTCGAGCTAAAACGCTTCAAATGGCTGCGCCCACTCGTACGCGGAGAATAAGGTGATTATTAACGTACTTGAATTGATCTGTTGTGGTAATTCTATAGTTGCTGTGGTAACACAACTACTGGAGTACTAGATATGTTGTAGTGATTCTATAGTTGCTATGGAAACACTAAAATCACCACAACATATCAATTACTATAGTGTAGTTGCTATGGTAACATTACTATAGGAATTGATATGTTGTGGGGATTTTACAGTTTCTATGGTAACAGCAACTACAGTAACTGATCTGTTGTAGGGATTTTATAGCTGCTATGGTAACAAAACTACTATAGTTATTGATTTGTTGTGGTGATTCTACAGTTGCTATGGTAACACAACAACTATGGTAATTGATATGTTGTGATGATTTTATAGTTGCTATGGTAACAAAACTACTATTGAAATTGATTTGTTGCGATGATTTTATAGTTGCCATAGTAACAAAACTACTATTGAAATTGATTTGTTGCGATTATTTTATTGTTGCTATGGTAACAAAACTACTATTGAAATTGATCTGTTGTGGTGATTCTATAGTTGCTATGATGACAAAACTACAATAGTAATTGATATGTTGTGGGGATTCTATAGTTGCTATGGTAACACTACTATAGTAATTGGTATGTTGTGGGGATTTTACAGTTGCTATAGTAGCAACCATAGTAATTGATCTGTTGTGGTGATACTGTAGTTGCCATGGCAACACAACATCTGTAGTAATATAAACAAATGTCAGAGGTTTCTACATTATAAACAAATTAGTTGTTGCATATTATATACAGCAATGTGTTAATGGTGCGTACAGTGTCTTTCAGTCTTTTTTTCCTGCTAAGACACACAGTACAAAATAAGCTGCTAATACTAACAGCGCAAAACCTAATATTGATACTGCATAAGCTACGTTTCCTCCATCTAACCCAGATGACACCATGAATAAAAGGACTGCTCCTAGTACTGCTGTAAAGGCCCTTTCCGTAAGATGAAGATCATTTTGAGACTCTATATAGTCCTGCCTTGTGTATCTCGTTTCTCCATTCAGCATCCTAATTCTCATTATTTTCTCCAGAAGCTCATTGACCTGAGCTTTGTCTTTGTTTCTGTTGTTAAAAACATGATAGCGTCCAAAACACTGATGAATTATCGACCACAGTGTTTTGGATCTATTCAGATATCTCTCTACTGGGCCATATAACTCGTCTCCGTGAGTAAACAGCACTATTGTACGTTTGAAGATCTTTGCTCCCAAATTATGCTGGATCCAGTTCATCACATTATTCTCGACCTCAGTGAATTTATCCCCCAGTCTGATCACCAGCAGAAACACATCGACATCTATATCATTCAACATATTCTCTATTTGTCTGTGAGCAACTGTAATCTTCACATCTATATTAGAGAGTCCTACAGTGTCTATCACAGTGATTGTTTGCATGTAACCACTGATGTCCACCTCTGTGTTGGCTGACTGACAGACTTTAGTCACAGACTCAGGAGAAAAACCTTCTTTAAATGTTGAATATTTGTCTCTACCAATGATTGTGTTTCCACACGCACTCTTTCCACCTCCAGTACTGCCAAGCAGCATAATATTCACATCCGAGGCTGTAAAACAGACAGACAAATCATCAGATGGATGGACAAACAGATGTTCACATGAATTATTCAGTACTTACTTTTAGGAAGTAGAGCTACTTGCCACATCTTGTCTGTCAATGGTCCTCAAGATATTCTTCTATTTTTTATAAAGAAAATCAATCAATTATTAAAAAAACAGATTCTGTGCCATTTTATTCATTCTTTTTTTTCCGGCTTTGTCCCTTATTTATCAAGGGTTGCCACAGTGGAATGAACCACCAACTTATTCAGCATAGGTTTTACACAGCGGATGCCCTTCTAGGCACAACCAAGTACAGGGAAACACTCAAAACTCTCTCATTCACACACACACTCATACACTACGGCCAATTTAGTTCAACAATTCCCCTATAGCGCATGTGTTTTGGACTGTCGGGGAAACCGGAGCACCCGGAGGAAACCCACGCCAACACGAGGAGAACATGCAAACTCCACACAGAAATGCCAACTGGCCCAGCCAGGACTCGAACCAGTGACCTTCTTGCTGTGAGGCCACAGTGCTAACCACTGAGCCACCATGCCGTCACTGAGTAAAGTCTAGATAGGATACAGCTGCGGATACGCACATCAATATAGCATAATTTTTGTGACACTGTCCAACAATAATTAATATTTCTATAGTACTGGTTTGGGTTTAGGGTTGGGATAGACATTAAAAAATACAATTGATTTGGGTAATTTAATAAATAACATAAATAATACTCGGCACAATTATTGTTTGTACATTTCTGTGATGATTGGATTTGGTTGGGGTAATAAAATACAATTAAAAGGAATAAAATAAATAGTTCTTGTTAACTTCTAGCCGCAGCCGTATCTGATCTAGCAACAACCGCTGCCCCTGTGCTATTTTAATCAACAACAAATACTATGTTAATGTATAAAATAAACAATAAACAAAAAATGAAGTCTGATGTTTTACCTTTATTTATGTGGACGTTTTGTTTGGTTCCTGTTTGAAACCAACATACGAACTGTTCCAACATACTGAACAATTTCTCATTATCAATAAGCTTTGCCTGTAAATACTTTATTTTGTTAACGTTCAGTTTACTTATATTAAAAAATACCAAGTTTAATGCGTCTACGCGCGAGCGCCCCCCCCCCCACACACACACACCCTGATTATGCTCTCTTCGATTGTTAATATCAGTAAACAAAACGGAATAAACGATGCCAAATATAGACGATATGAATATTAATATTAATGTATATAATAGACACACCATCCATCTAACATCTGCTTACCTTTGTAGAAAACAAAGATCGAGTTTCTCTTCCCCTGTTCTGTTTTAGGCAGGTATGATTATGCGCTTTCATACAGTGAAACCAAAAGTTTGAAATGATACGTGGAGAGAAAAAATGAATAATATGCGGAAAGAAGAGCATTTCACGTAACTTCTTGCCAAAACACTGCTGCGGGCGAATTAGCCTGTGTGACGCCTTATTTTTTACTATGTGTTAAATCATGTGCTGTATAAATCAGCCCCTATCATTCACTATTCCCTACATTAGTGCGATAAAATAGTCCACTTGAAGAAGTAAATGAAACGAGTTGGGGAACGAGCTCTCTGAATGGATTCCGTTTTTTTTTTTGTTTTGCTGCATCTATAATCTCTCATTAGATTTTCAATTTCTTGGTCAGATGACTGTGATAGTTAGGCTCACTTAGCGGGTTGTCTACAGAGATTTTTGATTTATGTCATGTAGCATATAGAAACGTTACTTTAATTAAACAATATTTTATTTTTAACCACACACCGATGGTATTTGCATTTTTTAGACGCCATCTTGTGGTCGGATGTGGAAATTTATTCGGCGAGCGAAGGTAAAGTCTAGAAGGGATACAGCTGCGGATACCCACAGCGATATATCAAATTTTATGTGACACTGTACAACAACAATTAATGTTTTCACAGTACTGCGAGGGCTGGGTTTAGGGTAAAATAGAATTTAATATATGATTTAATAAATAATATGAATAATACTCGGTATAATTACCGTTTTTACTGTGTTGGGGGTAGAACACACAATTACGTAAATACATTATCTTTATTATACATGTTCATGAAATATGATCGCTGTACATGTTTATGACGCAATCGTTTTCATTTGTAAGCTGCTGATTTTTATAGGTTAAACGTGGAAGGAATTTATCACAAACTTTTTTATTGGTTTGTTGTTTAGTATGCACACGGACTTTTAAGTTTAGTCAGTCGGCCCCAGGGCTTCATGTTGATTGTCATCCAATACAAAATTGCCGCGTTTAAGATCCCATTTCTGGGGCGACGCGGTGGCGCAGTTGGCATTTCTGTGTGGAGTTTGCATGTTCTCTGGAGTTCGCGTGGGTTTCCTCCGGGTGCTCCGGTTTCCCCCACAGTCCAAAGACATGTGGTAGGTGAATTGGGTAGGCTAAATTGTCCGTATTGTATGAGTGTGAATGAGTGTTTCCCCAACAGAGTCTGGCTGCAGCTGGAAGGGCATTCGCTGCGTAAAACATATATGCTGGCTAAGTTGGCAGTTCATTCCGCTGTGGCTACCCCAGATTAATAAAAGGACTAATCCGAAAAGAAAATGAATGAATGAAATCATTGAAATCGATCCCATTTCTTTAAAAAAAAATCTTCTGTGATCTTCACTGCCTGGCTGCGATACGATGTAAATCAGACCTAACAAGAAGCACTGCATTAAATTATATTTTTCCGCGCCATGTCTTTAAAATATGGAAATTAATTTCACCCCAGTATTTTCAATGGAGTTTCTGCGCTAGAATGCTGCTAATGACGGCGCCTTTGTTTCAACAGTCTTTCGTGTCTTTTTACGCTTTAACAACTAAATGAATGCTGAAGTCTATTTCACTGATTATATTTAAATTACATTACAACGTCGATGCTGTAAGCAGTGTTGCCAGATTGGGGTTCCCCCCCCCCCCCACTTTTTGTAAAATCGAGGTTGTTGGGCGGGTGTTTTCGCATGTCGGCGGGTTTTTGGGCTGGAAAAAGTCAGCTACATCTGGCAACACTGGCTGTAAGGAACCTTATGACATTGAATATTGTCATATAACAGTCAGCCTGGTAAAAGGGGTGGTCCTTTTTTATCCAAAAGTGGACCTTTTTGCAGTTATGCGCCTTATTTTCTATTTAATTATGAGATTTGAATACTGCATTTTATGACATTTTAATCACTATTTTTAGCTAAATTAGCTTGTCGTATGGTCATCATAACCACATTTCCTAAAGGTTTAGAAAAAAGAAATGTAAAAAAAAGACTTGTTTTTTAAAATACAAATTTATTACATAAAAGTTTACATTAGATATATCATTAGGAAAAAAATAGGAATCTGTTAAAGTATTAAATTAAAAACTGTAGTCTGTTGTCATTTATTAGGCAAATAACAAACTGACCAGTATTCAATTTTTCTCAGTCAGAATTTGGCCATTTGAATAAAAATAATTCAAACATAATAATAATAATAATAATAATATATTGTAGAGCTTCACAATTTTCTAGCCTTTCTTGTAAAAAAAGTACATTTGAAAATTCATGGATAACAACAACACCCAAATTAGTAAGGCTTCACACCTTTTTATTGGTCATTTTTGTTTCAAGAACAACAAGGTCCAAGATTTAGAATAAAAGTTACTTGTAAAATGTTTTCTCCATTTAAAAACAATAGCGAACGATGACTTCACTGAGGTCAGCTTGTATGTTTTCTTGCACAGCTGGATGTTGGTCTCATGGAAAATAATTGTTAGCATTGGTCAAAACTGATTAGCTGAAGTCACACTGAAGCAACAGCCAACAGAGGATTCCGCTCGATCTTAAAGCCTTTTCGATGGATTATTTTCACTATTTATGATGGCATAGAAGTCAAAATAGGACAAATGAGCTCATGTATGAGCTTTGTCAGTGCCCCCGCCCGGCACACAGCTTTCACTGGAAGTTCATCATTGGCTGAAAAACACTAGCTGTGCATATAGCCCATTACAGCCTCCTCATCAAATAAATGCACAGGCACACAATCATATTTGTACAGGTTATGGACTGAACTGAGACACAGATCTTTAGTTTTTTTTTTTATGCACACTAAAAATATCAGTTAATGAACATTTCAATATTTTGTGATTCACGAGTGTTTTGTGTTTTTTTTTTTTTTTTGGTTGTGAATTGCATTATGTTTATTGACTTTTATTGACATTTTAGTATAAGAAATAATATAGAAATAATATAATGTATAAGAAATGTATTATAACCGACCTAGACAATATTACACTTTAAACTATTAAAAAAATTTTCATAACAGTCACTTTTTCTGAACTTTACATGGTTGAACATTGTTGAAAGAAAGATCAAGATCCCATAATGCAATTGTAAAGCATAAATAAATGGGGCAAAATAAAAACATGAATCAGGGGTGACATGGTGGCTCAGTGGTTAGCACTGTTGCCTCACAGCAAGAAGGTCGCTGGTTCATAGGCATGGGCCGGTATAAGATTCTGACGGTATGATAACCTTGGATAAAAATATCATGGTTTCTCGGTATTGTGATTACTGCTCTTAAAATATATTCTTTTTAAATGTCTGTGTAAAAAAACTAAAAGTTTTTTCCCCTTTAAACTCAATATATCTTATTTTGAGAAACCTTTATAATATTTTGGAGCAGTAAACGGGCCAGGCTAAATGATGAAAATGAATCATTGACGTCTGCTGTCTTCATTAGTTTCAAAAACACAGATTTACTTACAATTTAAAATGGCATCTTTAGATATCTTTTCTGCTGGAGATGCTGTTGTTAAAAAAAATGTAAATAAAAAAAAAAATCTTACACATACCTTAGGAACGGTATTAGGGAAAATTTTGGCGGTATGAAAACCTTGACTTTTCCAAACCGCGGTATACCTTGAAAACGGTTATCGTCCCATGCCTAGGTTCGAGTCCCAGCTGGGTCAGTTGGCATTTCTGTGTGGAGTTTGCATATTTTCCATATGTAGGGCATCCGCTGTGTAAAACATATGCTGGATAAGTTGGCATTTCATTCTGCTGTGGTGACCCCAGATTAATAAAGGGACTAAGCCAAAGGAAAATGAATGAAAAACATGAAATCAAAAAATATTGAAAACTGTTAAAATTACACATATTTTTACAGTGAACGAAATGATGCTAAACAGCAGCGTTGTTGGTCCTTTTTCTTAAGACAGACATTTTCCTGCCAAAATAATCACTCCCAAATAAGCTGCTAATGCTAGCAGACCTGCGCCTATTGCTGTTCCTATTTGTGCTGCTTTCCCCACAGCTATTGCAGGAGCTATTATAGAAAATATAACTCCATATACTGCTGCTCCAATTGCACATTTTTTCATTAGAGGATCATTTTGAACCTTTCTATAATCCTGAATAGAGTATTGACTGAATTCCCCATTCATCATCCTAACTTTCTTTATTTTCTCCAGAAGCTCATTGACTTGAGCTCGACCTTTGTCTCTGTTGTTAAAAACATGATAGTGCCCAAAACACTGAAGAATGATCGACTGCAGTGGTTTAGATTTATGCAGATATCTCTCTACAGGCTCATGTAACTGATCCACATGAGTAAACAGCACTATTGTGCGTTTAAAGATGTCTGCTCCAAAATTCTGCATGATCCACTTCAGCAAATTACTCTCAAACTTAGTGAATTTATCACCCAGTCTGATTACCAGCAGAAACACATGGACAGGTCTTTCCTTTAACATATTCTCTATTTGTCTTTTAGCCTCTGAGATCTTCACTTGTGTGTTGGAGAGTCCTACAGTGTCCATCACAGTGATCCTTTGTCCATCAACTTCTGTATTTGCTGATTCACTGGAATAAGTCACAGCCTGAGGTGAAAAATGTTCTAGAAATCTGTCTTCACCCATGATGGTGTTTCCAGATGCGCTCTTTCCTGCTCCTGTATTACCCAGCAGCATGATGTTCACACCTAATCCTGTAAATACACACAGAGAAAGACATTATGGAGCCTTTTCTCATTTGCGGGTTTCAGCAGCAGAAGTCATCATAGTTGTGTAAACTCAGAGCACAGTGAATGGAAGAGTACAACTAATCATTATTTTTACAATCCTATTTGCTGAAATAATGAAAGAAAAACTCCACGATGGTATTATCAAGACTTTCAGAAAAAGAAAATAAATAGTGTGAGACTGATGGCGGCAGTCAGAAGAGAGAATAATGTCAGATTTACTGTCCTGCCCCTATACTCTCTGCATTACACACACCTCACAAAAGCACTCATTCGTTTTTTGTAATTTGACGCAATAATGATATAATACACATATGCAAGTGTACATACGTTTAAAAAAAATCTAAATATTAAAAACTTTCAAGGATTAAAGATGTTGATGATCGTTGAACATCAGTCTTCTGAAAATTAGATGGATTAGGGACTGATAAATAACTCCCAGAGTCAGAGCGTAAATAAAAATGATCCTATTATTCTGTTAATTTAGGGTTAGATCTGTCACATCTGCCTCATTTAGTTTGGTTAAAATTTAGTTTGTTTGCCTTTTTGGTTGGTTTTGACAGATGTGAAAGTGGCAATCATCCTAAACAAAAGCGAACCAAACCAGGGTACAGAAACCTGCTGGAAGTTGTTACACTTTCAAATGAACCCGAAAGTGTTTCATTTGAGGTGAGAACATGAACCGACCCAATTGCAAAAACTACTTTGCTTTTTTGGAGTATACCAGCTGCCGTAGTCAGCTGCGACATGCACTCTGGGATAAGAAATCTTTTTTTACCGCAAATATGGCCGCATTCCAATCCAATTTTATGTGCTAACTTCCTTCGATCTTGTTTCCTCTGATGTATGCCATTGATTACATTACGCAAGTGTCCACTGCTGGTGGAGCATCTGAATGGGCTTAAATCATAGGTCTAAAACTGGATTCCTGGAGAGCCACAGCTCTGCACAGTTTTGGTCCAACCCTTGTCAAACACAGCTGATCCAACTAATCAAGGTGTTCAAGACAACTAGAGACTATTAGGCTGGTGTGAGTTGGAAGTGGTTGGAGCTAAACTATGTAGAGCTGTGGCCCTCCAGGAATTGAGTTTGAGACCATTGCAGAGTCAGTGCGTTAATAAAAATTTAAAAACGATCCCATTATTCTGTTCATTTAGGGTGCTTTCACACTTACCACATTTAGTTTGGTTAATACATACCACCAGAATTTTTGGACTAAACCAGCTGCCATATAGTCAGCTGCGACATGCACTCAGGGATAATAAATCTGCAATTATGGCTGCATTCCAGTCCAATTTTTTCATGCTAACTTCCCTCAGTCTCGCTTCCTTGGATGTATGTCATTGATTACACTACGCAAGTGTTTACTACTGGTGGAGCATCTGAATGGGTTTAAATGGAGTTCCCTAAACTCTTGAGCACTTGGTAACACTGTTGTGACATCACAATTGTGTTGCGTTCCGGGACATATAGGTCCTGGAGTAAACATATGAAGCGGACTCACTCCCTCTGTCAAAATTGAGGCATTGAGGTCCATGTACACTTCACTCATTCACTTGATGAAGTGGAACGGACTTTAAAATGGCAGCAGGGATTCTCACTACGAAACAAGTGAGAGGAGTTTTGCGAGTTTGTGTCTAAAAGTGGATTGGAACACACGTGGAGTTGCGAGGATGTCCATACTGCCTGCTGAATTTCCTCCGATCTTTGGCTGCATCCGAAACTGCCTACAACTCAATAGGTACTGCATTTGAATTTAAACATACTACTTGGCCGTTAGAAAAGTACGTTCTATACTGTATGAATGTGAGCAGTATGAATGAAACTCGGACGTACTACATCCGCCATTTTGTTATGATCACGTGACCTACCTGCATCACTTCACTCCCATTCATGAATTCTCTCGTGGGGCACCATGGGATAGCTTAGCATTCATCCGATGCAGACTTCAGAATCTCACCGGAAGTATAGGTTCTCGCATACTGATTTCTGAATTCGGATATACTACTCGCTAGCATACTGTTTTTAGCGTACAATACAGTATGGAAGTATACGATTCCGACCACAGCCTTTGTTTACTTTCGTGTGATGCGCGCGTAAGTTTAAGTGTTAATTCCGACCAATCAAAATGCAGTTCAGGAAATCTGCCTAGCCAGTGACTGATTTTTGGTTCGTTTAAACTGGTTTGCTTCAGAGCAGTCTGTCTGGTGCAAAACAGAACCAAAACGGCTGAAAAATCCTACAATTGATCTTTTTTAACCTCTGTCTGGACCAAAGGAAACGTATTACTGGGATGAACGCACCCTTAAAGCAGTTTCACTAGCTCTGTTTCTATTCAAAGACGCAAATTAGATCTATGTGCAAAACTGGAATATTGCATAAAACATTTGTGAATAAAGCATCAAATGAGAAACAAAAGAGAACAAAATCATCACTTCCTGATAAACTGAAGCAAATACCAGTCATGGAAATGTAGTTTAGTATGTTGGAAGAAGCCTCTGTGGTGTTTGTTTTCTCTAATAAATGACTTGCACCTCAGAAGACGAAATGCAATGAATGCGGTGGCTTTTGGAGGGATGAGACGCTCTTTGGGAGTACAGACAGATGCTCAAGACAGGTCTGGAGGGACTAATAATAGAAGAAAAAGAATACTTAAGCACTGTGATGACGGACTGACGGCTGAGGCCTTTTACAATCAGCAAAACAACATTTCAGATCTGCAACAATAAAAAGCTGGAAACATGGAGAGCTGCAAACCAACATTAACTCAAAGTCCCTTAAAACACATTTATATCTGCATCTGTTCAGAATAATTCACATGACAACTTATGTGCATGCTGGAGTTTATTCACTAAGGCCCAGTTTCACAAACAGGGCTTAGCTTAAGCCAGGACTAGACCTTAGTTAAATTAGGCTATTTAAGCCACATTTTAAAAACAGCCTTAGAAAAATACATTACTGGTGTGCACCTGTAGACAAAAAATGACTGACATATTTTAAGACATCTCACTGCAAGTTATTTTCAGTTAAGACAGCTCAAACATGCAACTTAATCCAAGACTAGCCTTAAACCTTGTTTGTGAAACCGGGGGTATATGTGTTTCCATTGTAGTTTGAGCAAATTTCTTTCTTATTGGGTAAACATTTTTATCCTACTCAGCTGTGTGCATACGTTTTTTTATGCACATTTTCAAAGTTTATGCTTACATTTTATTTACTATTTTTCCAATGCGATATTCCAAAATGCACCTAAGTGGATGGAAACATATAGCAATAGTCAACAAACAACACTAAAGTCATTCAATAAAAATGGAAATTACAAACATTAGAATAAAACCAAAAAATGCGTGTATATGCAAATGCAATAACATATGCAAAAAATAATATGCAAATAAAAATGCATAGAAATAATATAAAATAAACAGAACAATGAATTAAACATAGAGGTTAATTAAAGTTAGTTGTTCAGTGAAGAACAGTGAATCTTTGAATTTCTTGGGATTCTCTTATGCTCATTCATGAGATGGACAGATGTTTGGATGGATTATTCAGTACTTACTTTTAATAAGATCCTCTAACCTTTGGCCCAACATTTCTTCTCGATCCTAATAAACATAATATGATCAATCTCATGTTGGACTCTTCTTTATTAATACAGAATAATAGCAACAAAAACAACTGTATTTCAGTTTGATACACATTTCTGTTAGTACTTTCATTAATGGTTTATGTCCCATGTGTTGCGGTCAAAAATTATTATTGCATTCTGCAGGCTATATCAACGCTTGCTTAAAATTTCTATAATGGTTTCCAAATTATAGCTGCTCATAGATTAATAGGATTTGCTTCCGATAATTCTTTAAATTACAGCAAAAGCCAATTTTCCAATGAGCAAAGTATGTTTCTGGATGAACTGAAAGGTAAAGAATCAGCAATGGTTGCATAAGATTTCAGACTAAAAGTGTTTATGCTGGTTTACTGTTCTTTGACCTTGTCTTATCTCATTTAACTCTCTTTACAAGCAAAACACTGAGATTAATTAAAACATGTTCTCGCTCTATGACAAAAGAATTGTATTTTGACTTTTGGTAAGTCGATTTACTGAACGTGCATTAAGAAAAGTCACTAAGTGAAGTTTCACAAACGAAAATTTCGAGAGGAGCACGTGATATGATTGATCGCGGCTGGTCTCTCATCTGTAATCATTAGTAAGGCAATCGGACCCCCCACCCCCCCCCCCCCCCCACCCCACCAGTAGGTGTTCTCAAGAACTACCTGATCTCATACCCCCTTAAATTGAGCCCTGGGTTCAATTATCTCTGAGCTCAAGGTTCTCTCCTGGGACAGCATGCCAAACCTGCTATTACTATCAAGCAATATCGAAGTGTGAACTCTTGAAATAATACCAATAATACATACCTGCTTGTTAGCTACTCTCTGACTTAAATCATATAAAAAAGTAACGATCATTTGATTTCATATAGGTTTTGATGAATTGCTAACAAGACCCTTGATAAATAAAGGACTAAGCTGATGGTACAAGTTGCATGCTTGTGTAATAAAATGTGATTTATAGACAATAATTAATCACATCAGACTTTAACACAAAGGACTTTGTCTCCTCATTTCAAATTCAAAATTCGTAGTCAAAAATAAATAAGTTAAAACTCAATCTATAATGTTAAATTCAGTTCACAGGCGCTTACAAAACCAATGCTAGAGAAACCAAAGTTCAGATTTTCTCCATTCTGATAATTCATATTCTACTATACTTATTTAATAAACCAAACAACTGAATTATTCAACGTCATTGAACTTCTTCGATTAAACAAATTGGACATACACACATATCCGTGTAGCCTACTCACCTTTACGAACGATTAATATTCTCTTCACCTCTTTTGTTTCAAGTAGGTTTGATCAATCAGTGGAGCTCAAATCCTGTTTGAATGATTGTGGTTAATAATTATCATAATTATAAATTTATTGTCACCCGTTTGTGTGGAAAAGGGCGTTTCATTTAGCTTACCATTAACTAAAACGCTGACACGAGTATGTCATGCCCTATGTTATAACACTAATTTAAGCTGCTTTCATAATTCGGCAAAAATTAATATACTCCTCTTGAATAGTTTAATGCATGGTTAACCCTCTACCACACGCGTTATGATAGATCTATAAAAAATATTTGACTGTTTTTCTTTTCTTAGAATGGCTTAACTTGAAGTGCTGTAAAAAAGTTTGGTAAAATGTCTTTTTTTAAGGTACTTTATGATGTTGTCATATGGCAACAATATCCAACAGTGGATCTAACTTCGAAATTTCAAATGTAGAACTTTCCTTATAATTAATAATTTTGTTGTTTGAATTGATTTCATTGGTGTTGCAGTATTATAAGCTACTTATGCACGAATGCTGTTTGTTGACTTCAGCTCAGCATTCAACACTGTCATACCCTCTATGTTAATGATCAAACTTAGAGACCTGGATATCGACACGTCTCTCTGCAACTGGGTTATGGACTTTCTGACTAACAGACCTCAGAATGTTAGATCAGGCCACATCTGCTCCACCCCCGTCACACTCAACACTGGTGTACCACAGGGCTGTGTGCTGAGCCCCTTCCTCTACTCCCTTTTTACCATCGACTGTAGGCCTGTGAACAGATTCAACACCATCATCAAATTTGCAGATGACACCACAGTGATTGGTCTAATCAGCAACAATGATGAGACTGCCCACAGGGAGGAGATACAGCATCTGGCCACCTGGTGCACCGACAATAATCTGCTCCTTAACACCGACAAGACCAAGGAGCTCATTGTGGACTTCAGGAAGGGACGAACAGGCTCACATGATCCCATCCACATCAATGGGATGGCCGTTGAGTCTGTCTCATCCTTCAAGTTCCTGGGGACCCACATCTCAAAGGACCTTTCCTGGACCACCAACACCTCCAGCCTGGTCAAGAAGGCTCACCAGCGCCTATTTTTCTTAAGGCAACTTAAGAAGAACCAGCTGTCATCAGCCGTCTTGGTGAACTTCTACTGCTGTACAATAGAAAGCATCCTGACGAACTGTGTCACAGTCTGGTATGGAAGCTGCTCGGTTGCTGAGCGTAAGGCACTGCAGCGGGTGGTGAAAACTGCCCAACGCATCACAGGGACCACACTGCCAGCCATAGAGGACATCCAGAGGAAACACTGTCTGCGCAGAGCACGCAGTATTCTTAAGGATTCCTCTCACCCTGCTCACAGACTGTTTTCTCTCCTGCCTTCTGGCAGGCACTTCAGGCTCCCCCGGACAAAAACCAGTAGACTAACTGTACGTTCACACCGAAAGCGGCGAGAGCGTCAAAGTAGCCGGAAGTCATTCATTTTCAATGGGAGCAGGCGGCGATAAGCGGCGAGGAGCAGCGCGGCGCGTCTTCGCCGGTGTGAGCGTCGAGGAGAGTTGAAATCAAGTCAACTTTATGGTAATGAGCTATGACGCGGTTCGGCGGCAAGCAATCAGAATGTAGAAGTCCAGCGCTTGAGAGGAGTCAGAGAACACAGTCACTGTGAACTTTGGTTCCGACCACAGTTGTTCCCAAGGGTTTGATTATTGCGGTCGCTGGATTTCCATTAATTTGCAATGTTTTCTTACTGGAACGTAAATTAAAAAAGTTACTGGCGAGTTACTGATGTGCATCAATGTTATATATTTATTTTCATAAAAAAGCGGGAATCTCAAAACAGTATTGCTGCTTCAGAATATTTCAGGCATATGGACACATAGTGGAGCAAAGCCACACCACATGCAACTAGATCTTCGGCAGTTAAGTGAATTTGATTATAAGTGTGCAACATCTTCACGCTAGAAAGCATGTTTTATGGGGGAGTGTAACTGATATGATATGCTGCAATGGCTCCTTTAAATACGAGGTCAATGTGTAGCGAATTTTGACGCTCTCGCCGCCGGAGCTCAAGGCAGACAGCGTTGCGGCCAGGGCGGCCAGAGCAACCTTTGACGCTCTCGCTGCTTTCGGTGTGAACGTACAGTAAGGAACAGCTTCTTCCCCAGAGCTGTCTCCCTTTTGAACTCTGCCCCCCACTGACTCTTTGCCCCCCTAATACACCCCCCACTCTCCTCATAACTCAGACTCCTCATAATCACTATTGAACATTTGCACATTTAAAAATTGCACATATTCATTGCACTGATTCATTTATTTGAACTGTGCATACCCACTGCACATTTGTAATTATGTACACACCCACTGTAAATATACACTTGTAATTGTTTATCTATCTGCACACTTCTGATTATTAATAGCAACCTGTACATATATCCATCTATTGTAAATCTCTGTTCATAGCTAATACAACCTGTATATAATGTTCATAGTACATTCATCTGTAAATATCACCATAGTTTTTCTATAACTGCACTTTATAACTTATACCTGTATCCTGCACTTGCTGCTATTGCACTCCTGGTTAGACCTAAACTGCAATTCGTTGCCTTGTACTTGTACATGTGTAATGACAAAGTTGAATCTAATCTAATTTAATTTAACACAGAACTTATAAATGAGACCTCATACATACTTTCCAACAACTCATATTCCAACAGCTTTTATTTATTCCATTCTTTTTTGCTGAATATTATTGAAAACAATCATAATATTGTATTATAATGTATACAACATACAGTAGGTATAAATATTTCCTCCAGTAAATATTATAACAAATAAAAAAACAAGTCTGCTATATACAGATCCATCAGAATAATGCAGCTACTAGCTAACAATGTTTATATATTATTACTATACTACACCTGACTTATATACCTCTGAGCTAACTTACTTGAACTGTCTGCATCACTGCTCTTATCAAAACCCATCTCATCCTCACTTTCATCTGCTGAAAGAGCCAGTTCTGTCCTTCTCTTCTTTCACATACCACAGAACATGGTGGCGCTCGCTAATACACTGTTATCTGTATTCATATCTAATCAAAAGTAGTATTGCCATTAAAACTAGATTTTATCCATAATGCAAACATACAACTAATCAACATTATATTACTAGCATTCATGTTATTATTGTTACAAATTTAAAGTTCACAGCTGACCTTGCTAGCTAACCAATTGCAATATTGCACCGTGTTGCCATTTGGCAACACATACATTTGATCGATTTACAAAAAACGAATTTGATAAAACAAATTTGAGTTGTGAATTTGTCATCATAACTTACTAGAGGTGACGTTTCAGATTTTTTTGTAGATCTGACATAATTTGATCCTTTGTTTTTATTGAAGTTTTCATTTGCATTCAGCAACTACTCACGCCATGTCTGTCAGAAATCGCGCCACAGAAAAACACTGCATGTCATGTGACTTAACCAAAGCACATAATTGGCTACATTAAGGTCTTCTCTTTCCAACATAAAAAAATTCAATATTGGTCTTAAAGAAACTGTGGCAGGGAAATTAACATAAATATCATGTTGCCATATGGCAACCATGCGGTAGAGGGTTAAGACCTAAGACCTAATATTTGCCCTCTGCCACAAAAATGTAAACATTTGAGTATGTGATATTTTGATTTAGTAAAGAGTAGAAAAATATATGACAGTTTCCTACAATAAACCATCAATCTAAAAGCCAAAACTACTATAAACTTGTGTTAGTACTTTTATTTCCATACATTTTCATTCGACAAAATACAGACATCAGTTCAAATCTCATTTCTGTTTGCATATTTCCACTTTGAGAGCAATTCCATTCACTTAGGGCGAAACAAAAGCCCATTTTAAACCATAAACTACTAATACATTTGTTGATAAGTGTGTTCGTCGTACCAAACTCGTTTCACAACCCTCAATGAATGAATGAACTCAAGCAGCTCCGCGCATGCGCACACATTATTGACTGCAGAACAGCGCCCTCTGCAGGCCAGCGTTAGATAAGGCGTCTCCAGTGTTCCCCTCATTCTTAGTGTAACTGCATGTTTGTATACACATACCAATATGGTAATTTACTAACTCAATCTAAAGTATTAGGTTCAAACGTTATCATATAATCAGCTCAAGTAAAACACTAAGATAAATCCAGATATTCAGGACCAAACAAGAAACTCGATTATTACAAGTAATTTGTGCAACTTATTCACTAAATGCCCCGATTACCTTAAAATGAACAAACAAACATAAATATGCAAGTACATTAGTTGGAATTACAGTAGAACTAACATTACCGTCATCACAGATCTGTTTCAATCATGTTTTTGGAAATATTAAGTGTGATAAACTAAAAAACAGAACAGAAATATGACAAAAAAAGAAATCATAGCACCAAAAACTGGTCGTCCACATCTTTAACACTGCTAACATCTCAATCAGTCGCTTGTTTTTGATTTTATATTCAATTTATGATCAACTTTGGTTTTAAAAATGTGTTTTCTGCAAATGCTAAATAAACAAATCTATGCAGTCTTGAATACAGATGTGTGAAAACACAGAATTTGTACCTTTAAAACAGCTTTAAACCAAACAAACATGTTGAATAATAATAAAAAAAAAAAACTAAATGAACCGTTTCTGACTCCTTTACATCCTAAAGGAATCATTGACTAAAATAAATGCTCATCCTAATCTAACAATTTACCATCATTACATTTTGCGTAAACACTAAACCATAGAAAACAAAAGTAGTTCAGCATGTTTAAAGTCACTCCGGTGAATAAACCACGAGACGAAGGTCATATTTGATGAAATATATCCTTCATCATATTGCAAGGATTTAAAACAGCAATCTAAACAATCAGAATCATTCATTTATTATCTAAAATAACCTCACGCTCATCCTGCAGATGAGTGTGTGTGAGTGAGTGTTTCATCATGTTGATGTGCAGCTTTATAACAGTATAAAAGAGAGAAATCCTCCAGAAATAACCCAGAAATCAGAGCAGGACTCGGATCACACGATCACACGAATGCCAAAATACTTCTTGAGCTGCTCCAGAAAGACGAACGTCAGGATTGTATGAGGAATCAAGCGGATCCCGGCCGGGACTAAACCCTAAAGTATGAATAAATAGTAAAAACATGCTCAAAATCAACAGTTAAAGGCCTGTTCACACCAAACATGATAACTATAAAGATAGCGACAAAGGTATTGTTGTAAAATATTGACAACAGCAGAGTTCAAACCACAGCAATAACCATAAAGACATAAAAGAAAACATCACTTTTTACAGATAATAATTGGTAAAACACTGAAAACCAGTCAGAATCCATTGAAATATAAAGGGCTAACGCTATTTAAAGCTGCAGATGACATTGTGGAGAAGCTCTGCTTGATGTTTTCAAAGATTATTTAAAGTTATTCTTGGAAACAATTGGTTATAACATTGGAAATATTGATTAAAATACATGGAAGTTATGCTAATCAGGCTGGCAAAATGAGGTGTAAAAATTAAAGCACCTCAGGTATACAGTATATATTGCGTTTTCTCCTTTAAAAATGCTGAGGGAAATAATTTGAGTTGTTTATATCTTACTAAACTGACTTCGATTGCTAAATTTAGTGTGTTATTAGAGATTACACGAGCTGGATTCACTGGTCAGATGTGTTGGAAATGCAACACACTGAGGACATCTGCAGGTTACAATAGGGTAATACAACAAATAAGTCATAAACAAAAAATAAATGTACCATAATCAGTCGTGAGTGTTGATGCAAATATAGTTATTATTATATTTATAGTCATTTTGCTTATTGTAAATAGGGTTAAAAACAGATTTGTTACCTTGTAGAAGGCCAGTGGTCCCAGTTTGGCGGTTTCACTGAGGCAGTGCATCACTCCCTAAAACACATTTAATCAATGAGCGATTAGGATAATATTAAAAAGAGAAAATGATGAAGAAGAGAAAGAGAGAGAGGAACTGACTCTGTATTCTCCTTTAGAGTTCATTAATCTGGTCTTTAACACGTCCAGCGGCTGACAGAGGAACGTCGCACATCCACCCTGAAGAGAGAAACAGGACATGAGGAAAAATAATAGAAATAACAAATAAAAATTTGATAGAGATTCATATATAATTACTATTAATAATTTCATTGTATGTTCATGTTTAAAATAAACTAGTGCTGTAAACAACATATACAGTTGAAGTCAGAATTATTAGCCCCCCTGTTTACCCCCCCCCCCCCAATTTCTGTTTAACGGAGAGATTTTTTCAGCACATTTCTAATCATAATAGTTTTAATAACTCATCTCTCATAACTGATTTATTTTATCTTTGTCATGATGACAGTAAATAATATTTGACTAGACATTTTTCAAGACACTTCTATACAGCTTAAAGTGACATTTAAAGGTTTAACTAGGTTAATTAGGTTAACTAGGCCAGTGTTTCCTTTAGGATTTTTCTTTAGGCTAGAATAAAAGCAGTTTTTAATTTTTTAAAATCCATTTTAAGGTCAATATTATTAGCTCTTTTAAGCTATATATTTTTTCGATAGTCTACAGAACAAACCACTGTTGTACAATAACTTGCCTAATTACCCTAACCTGCCTACATGGTTTCTGCTACATTCATTTTTCCATGGCAGGCGCCACACCAAAATTCATCCCGCCACGGCTAAATTACAGCTTCTCATTCAAAACATTCAGTTGTTTTTTTACATAGCGGGTTATAATAAAACTTTTCTGTAATCATAGTAGTGCTGTGGGTCATTTTGGACACGCCCCTCGGCGAAAACTCCAGATCTTCACAATATATCATCGCTAGAGCTTTCAGATAACACCATCCAAATTTGGTGCTGATACGATAAAATTTGTGCGAGGAGTTTGCGACAGTGTAAAACATGTAATTTCCTGTTGCCAGCAGGTGGCGCTATAGCTGTAACTGGATATTGGCATGTAAACGTGTTCAGGTCAGGACTGTTATAAAACGTGTGAATTTTGAGGCAGATCGGATGATGCATGCCTGAGTTATAACAACTTCCTGTTTCGTGGCGAATAGTCAAATTTTGCGAGGCCGCCATGGACACGCCTATCGACGAAAACTCTAGATCTTCGCAGTTTAACGTCGCCAAGGCCTTTAGATGACAAAACCCAAGTTAGGTGTTGATCGGATGAAATCCCTAGGAGGAGTTCGTTAAAATACAACGCCTGGAAATGGCAAAAACGCCACTTTTTCAGCGCAGGAAGTTAAAAATATCTGACTTCCTGTCGGGTTTTGAGATTCCGCTCCAAGAGACTTTTTTGCAGGGTTTGGTATGTTTGAGGTGTGTGCCAATTTTCGTGCGTGTGCGCAAGTCGTAGCTCAGGGGCCAGTCCGTCAAAAATGCATAGGTGGCGCTGTTGAGTCATTTTGCCACGCCCACTTCCGAAACCTATAACAAACGTAAATTTTCGCCACTTCTGGGGCGTGTGCAAAGCTTCGTGAGTTTTCGGGTATGTTTAGCCCCTCAAAATCGTGATTCGTTTCGCGGAAGAAGAAGAAACGGAGCAATTCCAATAGGGCCTATGCCCCGTCCCGGTGCTCGGTCCCTAATAATACTTTCTCCAGAAGAAAAAAATATTATCAGACATACTGTGAACATTTCCTTACTCTGTTAAACATCATTTGGGAAATATTTAAAAAAGAAAAAAATAATTCAAAGGGGGGCGAATAATTCTGACTTCAACTGTATATAAACAATGAAAATAAATAAAGCATAATATTTGACATGCATCAAAAGAATTACAATACGGCAGACATTGCACTAATTACTGATTACAGCATATATTCTGTGATTGACCAATCAGAAGCTCCATTACTCACAGCGATGAAGCTGGACAGGAAATGTGTGAGTATATTATCTCCCATGAGGCCTGTGCCCAAAACCAGCTGCTTGGCCTGGTCATAACACGCCAGCTGAAACACACACACAGACACACATGCACACAAGGTGCACGTGCGCACACACACAGACAAGCATGCATGCACAAGAAAGCACACACACACAAACTACATTTAGAATTGCAAACATATTTTAGTAAGCTTGTAAACATATGTAAATGAGGATGCATATCATTAAATATGAGCTCAAACATTTAAACATTGGATGACTGGGTGTCATGTTTGCCATATTAATATATGTTCCCCCTCAGTGTCTCTTTTCATCACTCGGTAATTCAAAAAAGACCAATTAAATCAAATGTCACAATATTTGTATAATAAAATGCTGTATATAATCAAGCAAGATAAATCTGAACATATGCCTCAGTATATGTGTATATAATATGCCTTAAGAGTCAAATAAACACCCCCCCCCCCCACCTCCCCATGCACTACACTCTCACCTGTCCGACAGTGACCAGCGCTCCTCTGCTGGACGCCATTGTTGCTCCAGAAAACAGCCGTCTGGTTCCCTCTGAGAGAAACACACCATGATCACTTAACACTGTGTGTGTGTGTGTGTGTATGCATCCGTAATGCATGCCTGTATGTGTGTGTTTGTATGTATGTATGCGTGTGTGTTTGTATGCATGCATGTATGTTCGTGTATGCATGTGTTTGTACAGTATGTGTGTGTTTTTGTATGTATGCATGTGTATATTTTTGTATGCATGTGTGGGTGCATGTGTGTAAGCATGCACATTTATATGTATGAGTGCATGTGTGGGTCCGTGCATGCGTTTATGTATGCATGTGTGTGTGCTTTTTACCTTCCCTCCAGACCCTGAAGAGGCCGTCCAGTGCATGTTTATAGCTGCGAAAGACAAACACAATTCACAATTCAGATCAAGTGTGTTACGAACAGCACGTGTGTTTGTGATGCTTTTTTAGGTGAAAACACACTCACTTTCTCCTCTGCTCTAGAGGAAGCTTCACATCATTCTGCATTCTGTGGAAACACAAAACACACAAATTACAACAGATGACACACACACACACAAGCTGTAAAAACAACACACAGACACACAATACACACCGAACGTTGACCATATCTGCAGGAGTCCCAATGAAACCGCCTGTGAAACCTACACACACACACAAAATACATGAGGAAACTCATTTCAAGACTCTTCATATTTTTTATTTATATATTATGTATCAGACTGACTGTAGTGATTTTGTTTGGACTGTTCCAGTGAACTTTAATTTGTTTTTATAAATAAATAATTTTATTTTCTTATCATTTTCGTCCAAATAAAATTATTAATAACCTCATAAAAGTATATAGGAAATGTGCATTTTTTGTTTTAAAATCAGTTTTATGTTGAGTGATGTCACTTCCTTTAGCTCCCGTCCCGCTCTCGTCAGAACGGATTTGGACTTGAGTGAGACAGGTATGATGTGAATGTGCTCTGTGATAAAAGGTTAAAATATAGTCAATTAGGTTAAAATATTTGTTTATATCAGTGGATGACATGTTTAGATGCTGGATTGAGTGGAATAGTGCGCCTGTTAAGCATTATTTTCCAGTATAGAGGGGAGTTGTGTGTTATGAGCTGTTATTGCCTTGGTTCACGTTACCGCCCCGCGCCAATTTTTTAATGGCGGATTATATATTCTTTTTCTATCGACTTTGCTACTTAAACATAATTTAAAAAGGTGGATTATGTCTTTGAGATCATCATGCAGTTAAAATTGTCTAGAAATATTTTCATTTTATTTCCAGTTTGTGCCTTTGTAGTCATGTATTTTTGAGTTGATTATCTGCTTCAGTGTTAATGGGGACAGTGGTTCACTTTTCTCTTTTTGCAACTCTCACAGAACAGAGAACTGAGAGTGTGCTGTGTCGTGATAATCACTGTCTTGTCTTTAATAAACTGCAGGTATGTAATTGTAACAAAATAATAACCACTATACGATCCAATTTATATGTGATGATAGACTAAAATATTGTTCTTTGTTTTCAATGTATGAAATTGTATGTAGAAATTTATAAATGTTACTTAATATATAATATTATTTAATTGTGTATATTATTATTAATACGTTATGCAAGTTTGTGTGTATGTGATGTCTATTGTGTATTTTTAGAAAACAAGAGAAACGAAACAAAATGTTGTATGTAAAAAAAGTTTATTGTTATAAGAACGGATTTGGACTTGAGTGAGACAGAACAGAGAACTGAGAGTGTGCTGTGTCGTGATAATCACTGTCTTGTCTTTAATAAACTGCAGACGTGATCCACCAAAGCCAGTGGTGTCGGGGAATTCTTTGTGGCGAGAGACGAAGTCCGCTACAAATTGGTGCCGTGACCCGGATGTCAAAGGATCAGCTGTTGCCGGTCGCCGGGAAAAGTTATCTTCGTCGACATCACCAGTCAACAGAACTTTGGGGTACATACGCAGTGTGACTTAAACATGGACAATCACGCTTTTACACACAAAACACACGAACATATTTCAGACTCAGACTCTGCAAATGTGACACCTTTTTTTGAAAGGCATGGTGTTTTAAGCTCGCAGAGGCTTTCATTTGGGATGGGAAGGGGGGCCCAATTAAATAGTATGTTAGAACAAAATGTGGCAGTTTCCCCAGTTTGCCCACGAACCAGTAGCACAGCTGCACAAGGCACAAGTAGTGATACAACACCGCCTCATAGAGGAAGACTACCTAGTCCCCCTAGGGGTGAGCAAGTTAATCAGTGGCAAACGATGGCAGATTTAATGAAGCAATTGGGCAGTGAAATAGGCAACCAGATTGCTACGAACCTTAGATCTGCAGGCCAATATGCTCAAAGAGATGACACGAATGCCCAACAGCCCTCACCCCAGAGCCCAGATTTGTCTAATATTAACCTGATTGTTCGACATCAAGACATCAAAGAGCCACCTACCTTTAGAGGTGATAGGACAGATCGATGCACTGTTGGTGAATGGCAAGAGCTGATGCAAGCCTACTTAAACAAAAAGGGATTCAGTGCATCTCAACAGGGTCAAGAGATCCTTGACAAGTTAATGGGCCATGCCAAAGACATTGTTAGGACATGCATTCGCAACAATCCTCTGATTGATGTGGCTAGAGACCCACATGTCATCTTCTCGATTCTAAGGCTTCATTTTGGAGATGCAATTTCCTCCACAACGCCTATGAGAGACTTTTATGAGACCTTGCCAAAGCAATCAGAAAGTGCTTTAGAGTACTGGATCAGACTTAACAAGGCTGTTGACATAGCTGATGAATATCTAAAAAGACAAGGGAAAAGAGTTGAAGATCCTAGTCACGAAGTGACAATGATGTTCGTAAGGCATTGCCCTGAGTCAAGCTTATACACAGCGCTTCGAAGTAAACCATTGGAAACCTGGAATGCAAGTGAAATCCAAGCGTTAATTGACAGCCACCACAGAGACAAGCAGTCTGTACGAATTGATAGAGAGAGAAGGGTTGATGATAGAGAGAGAAGAGTTGATGAAGGTTTTCCCAATGCATGGTGCATGACACAACAGCAGCCCACTGCTAGTAATCAAGCAAGTGGTTTGGACTCAGCTCTCCTTGGGCGTGTAGTTTCGCTTCTAGAGCAGTTTCTTGTTCAAAATAAGGGGCAAGAACAGAAAACTGAACAAAGAAAGTTTGTGTCTGTAGACCCTGCAGCCCCCTGTAAGATATGCAGAGCTCAAGATCATAACACAAAGACACACTGTTTTAAGGAGGGGCTGTGTTTTAGATGTTTCAAAACTGGACACAGAGGTTTTGAATGCCCTGACAAAAGTCAACCGAAACCAGCTACAGCCAACAGCAATAAACCTGAGCGGCATTTAAACTAGAGGACCTGCACTGTGCGGGGAGCAGTGTGGGTGTTACACAGGTAGAGTCCCCAGAAGCCCCTTTAATCGTCGACCTAAATACTAGCAGCCATCTGGGTCAAAACAGTGCAAGTCAAGTAAATGCAATTCAGAAAAAAACATGTGATATCCCGAAAACAACTTACCAAAAGATTAATGATGAAGATGATCTGTTCTATGCTCCAGTATTGGTGGAGGGGAAAGTGAAACTGTTAGCCCTTGTGGATAGTGGATCTGTTACCTGTACCTTAAGTGAATCGGCTGAGCGCACACTTAGAGACTGGAATTTGATTTGCACAGATTTAAGTAAACCCACAACAAAAGTTCTTACTGGCTGTGGAGGGAATGAAACAAAACCAAAGTGTGCATATGAGCTAAGTGTGGATATGCTTGAATGCAAAATGACAATCAGTTTCCTAGTTGTTCCAGGTCAGAAGGATGACATGATAGTTGGATCAAACGTCATCAGGCATGTGACTCGCCAAATGAAGAAAAATGAATGGTACTGGAAAAGTCTATCTCAACCAGTTCAAAGTAATAGTCAGGAACCTCTGCTAAATGTGCTCTCTAATGTTGATCGCTGGCATGGAGATAAAATACCACAGCGGGTTGGAACAGTAGTACTGAGACAATGTGTCACACTAGAGCCACAACATGAACATCTAGTTTGGGGCAGGATAAAGGAAGAAGTTCCCTTGTCTGTTGGAAGCACTGTAATGCTTGAACCCTCCACTTCCCGTTCTGCTCCAAGAAATGTCATGGTAGCTCGCAGTGTTTGCCCACTCTGGGGCGATAAGTGGATTCCCATGAAAGTCATCAACATGATTGACCGTCCCATTGTTTTGCGACGCAACACAAAAATAGCACATGTGCACCCATGTCTTGCATTAGAGGACCTAGATCTCACTGAGAAATTCGCAGAATGTCAGCACGAACGGGCTCAACAGAATATTGTTCAAGTTAATGAGGTTAATGATAAAAGCAAGCTACAGACTGATTATAAAGTTAAGCTGAGAGAATTGGGGCTGACAGAAATTGACATTGAATCTTGTGAAGTGAGTGAGCACTGGAAAAAAGAACTGACTGACCTCATAGAAAGATATGAAAGCACCTTTTCTCGTGATCGATTAGATTGTGGAGAAGTAAAGAATACTGTTCATCGGATAAGACTTAAGGATGAGAAGCCATTCCGCTTGCCTTACAGGAGGGTTCCGCCCACCTATTACCAGAAACTAAGGCAAACACTGGATGAAATGGAAGAGCGCGGTATTATTCGAAAATCAAACAGCGAATGGGCCTCACCCTTAGTTTTAGTCTGGAAACCCTCTGGAGAGTTAAGGATATGTACAGACTTTAGGTGGCTCAACCAGAGGACTGAAAAGGATGCATATCCTTTACCCCATCAGGCCGATGCTCTTGCATCATTAGGGGGAAATTGTTATTTTAGCACTATGGATTTAACTTCAGGCTTCTATAACATTCCAATTCACGAAGATGACCGCAAGTATACGGCATGCACGACTCCAGTAGGGCTATATGAATACAACCGTATGGCCCAGGGTTTATGTAACAGTCCGGCAACATTCTCACGAATGATGACATCGATCTTTGGAGATCAGAACTACCTGTCACTTCTCTGCTACTTAGATGACTTGCTTGTCTTTGGCAAAACTGAAAGGGAAGCACTCGACCGCCTAGAGATGGTGTTTTCTCGGCTTAAAGAGCATAATTTAAAGCTGGCACAGAAGAAGTGTTATTTCTTAAGAAAAACTGTCAGATTTCTGGGACACATTGTAACCGAAAGTGGCATAGCTACCGATCCAGCGAAAGTGTCTGTCATTAGTGACATCAAACCCACAGACCTGATGGAAGTAGATGGAAAAACTCCATCACCAACCAAAATTAAGTCTTTTCTAGGCATGGCAAATTATTATTCTCATTTCATCGAAGGCCTCTCGACTTTAGGGAAACCATTGTTTAAGCTGACAGCTGGACAGAGAGTCAGGAAGAAAGATGGACAAAAGACCCGTTATGCTTCCAACTGTAGGCGTCTAAAACCAGAGGACTGGACTATGGAGTGTGACACAGCTGTAGAGAATATAAAACATGCCCTTTCTCACACTGTTGTTCTTGCCCATCCAGACTTTAAAAAGCCTTTCCTGCTGTCCACAGATGCATCTATGGATGGTTTTGGTGCAGTCCTGAGTCAGATTCCTGAAGGTGAAATGAAACCTAGACCAGTTGCATTTGCTAGTAAAACTTTGTCAAAAGCCCAGTCACATTATCCCGCCCATAGGCTAGAATTCTATGCACTAAAGTGGGCGGTGTGTGATAAATTTGCCCATTGGCTGAAGGGGACAAAGTTCACAGTGCTAACCGATAACAATCCGCTGACGTATATCCTGTCAAAGCCAAAGTTAGATGCCTGTGAGCAAAGATGGGTATCTAAACTCGCCCCCTTCGATTTCGACTTGAGATACATACCCGGTACTAAGAATGTTCCTGCTGACCTGTTGAGCCGCCGACCTTTTGCAAGAACATTAGAGGTTTTTGATTCTCAAGAGACTAAAGCGGAACACGTGACATCAGAGACCATCCAAGAAACTTTCCGGTTGTCAGTGAATGTGCATCATCAAATGAGTGACAGCAGTGTAGATTCACAAGTTAGAGAACTGAAGATGGTTAGCAGTGAAGGAGTAAAAGCTGTCCTTGAGTCCTGTCTTACCTGGGAAGCTGGCAGTCCGGTTCATAATGTCCATCTGGCCCAGAACAGTCATTTCATTCAGGGAGGTGTCAGTGCTCTTCCAGTTTTTTCTATAGAGGAGATACGCATGAAGCAGAAGGCAGATTTAACTGTATCCCGCGTTGTGTTCTTTGTTGAAAGGAAAAGGAGACCATCACGTAGAGAAAGGGACAATGAAACTGCACCAGTAATGCGACTGTTAAAACATTGGGAAAAACTTGAAGTAAAGGATGGAGTGCTCTATCGCAGGTCGAAAGATCGGGTTGGTAAAGTCAGGCACCAGCTAATACTTCCACACTCATTGAGAGCCATTGCTCTCAGAGGAACTCATGATGATGCAGGGCATCAAGGCCAAAGCAGAACCCTTCACCTTGTTCGCCAGAGGTTTTTTTGGCCTGGTGTAGACACAGATGTCAAACAGTATGTCTCACGCTGCAGAAGGTGTGTGGTCGGAAAGACTCAAGAACCTGAGGCCAGAGCTCCCCTGGAGTCCATCAAAACAAGTGCACCACTTGAGCTTGTGTGTATAGATTTCTGGTCTGCAGAAGGAAAACATGGAGAGAGTGTTGATGTCTTAGTCATAACAGACCATTTCACAAGACTAGCCCATGCATTTCCCTGCCCAAACCAAACGGCCCGAGTCGTGGCTCAGAAATTGTGGAACAACTTTTTCTGTGTGTATGGTTTTCCACAGAGAATACACTCAGACAAAGGTGCAAATTTCGAGAGCAAATTGATTGCAGAGTTGTTGCTGGTGTCTGGTGTTGATAAGTCCCATACTACGCCGTACCATCCTATGGGTAATGGGCAGACTGAAAGATTTAATCGCACCCTTGGCAACATGATCCGCTCTTTGCCCCCACGAGCCAAGGAAAGATGGCCAGAAATGATTCAAACACTCACGTTTTCCTATAACTGTACTACCCACGAAACAACAGGGTTTGCACCGTTCTATTTAATGTTCGGAAGGATTCCAAGGTTACCTGTTGACGTCATGTTTGGAAGTGCCTTGAGAAATGAGGATGTTCAGGCTTATGATCAATATGTGAGATCTCTCCAGAATGACCTCAGAGAAGCCGTGCATATTGCTAAGTGTAACACCACGGATGCACAGAAAAAACAGACAGAAGGGTATAACAAAAGATCTAAAGGTGCCCCTCTGGAAGTTGGAGACCGTGTCCCTCTTGGCAAATAAAAAGGAAAGAGGAAAGGGAAAGTTGGCAGATATGTGGAACTCTACAGTTCACGTAGTAACCTGGAAAGACCCATTGTTGCCTATCTACAGAGTTGAAAATCCCACGACAAAGAACAGCAAAGTGGTCCATCGCAATTTCCTTCTATCTGTAAATTTCCTCCCTTTGGAAGGGCCAGACATTGAATCCACAGTCCTTTCAGAAGTGTCAGGAGAAGAGATGAGTCTAACAGATGACAGGAGGAAAAGGTCTCTGTTCAGTACAGATGGAGAATCGAGAAACAGTAGGACTGCTGTGTGGATTTTACAAGATGTAGGCCCCAAAGCATCTCAGAGTGCAGGGGAAGTTACTGTAAAAGAGAGGACCAATGAACATGTTATGGAGTTGGAGGAATCAGACTTTGCAAGTCCAACAGGAGAGAATAATCCTTCTACCAGAAATGAGTATGAAGCAGGAGGCACAAACTCTGACAGTGAACAGTGTGATGATGACAATAGTGTTCATGAATTCGAATCAGATCAGTTGTGCACCAGTCGTGAGGGAAGGACAAGGCAATCTGTGGGTAACCAGAGTGGCCAAGATGAATCAATTGTTTCATCAAATGATGTCAGCTCAACAAGTAAATCAGTCAAAGGCTCTAAGCATCAATGCTTCAGTTGTGCACATTCGCAGAAAAAGTCCCTGAGAACACAGTCCTTAGTAAGCACTACCATGAAATCGAACGAAGAAGCGGTGAGAACCAGGGCAGGAAGACTAGTGAGACCTGTCAGACGCCTGCTTGAGTGTATGAGCATGATATTGACTGAATCAGGACAAAACGATTCTCACACAGAATTGCTCAAAATTCTGTCAAATTTTATAGAGGCTTAAACATGTTTCAAGTTGAATTTTAAGATATGATTGAAATTTAGGTCTGAGTGAGCTTTAATGGGATATGAGAAGTAATCAATGCGGGGGTGCATGGTAATATGTATAAGGGCATATTTCTACCAGGCAAAGTGTCTTTGCTATTCGTTTTGAATTATTACATTTATGGGGACCCTCTGTTGATGAAAATGCCTCACCCACAGTTTTAAAGTTCACTGAAATTTAGGAGGGGAGAGTGTAGTGATTTTGTTTGGACTGTTCCAGTGAACTTTAATTTGTTTTTATAAATAAATAATTTTATTTTCTTATCATTTTCGTCCAAATAAAATTATTAATAACCTCATAAAAGTATATAGGAAATGTGCATTTTTTGTTTTAAAATCAGTTTTATGTTGAGTGATGTCACTTCCTTTAGCTCCCGTCCCGCTCTCGTCAGAACGGATTTGGACTTGAGTGAGACAGGTATGATGTGAATGTGCTCTGTGATAAAAGGTTAAAATATAGTCAATTAGGTTAAAATATTTGTTTATATCAGTGGATGACATGTTTAGATGCTGGATTGAGTGGAATAGTGCGCCTGTTAAGCATTATTTTCCAGTATAGAGGGAGTTTTGTGTTATGAGCTGTTATTGCCTTGGTTCACGTTACCGCCCGCGCCAATTTTTTTAATGGCGGATTATATATTCTTTTTCTATCGACTTTGCTACTTAAACATAATTTAAAAAGGTGGATTATGTCTTTGAGATCATCATGCAGTTAAAATTGTCTAGAAATATTTTCATTTTATTTCCAGTTTGTGCCTTTGTAGTCATGTATTTTTGAGTTGATTATCTGCTTCAGTGTTAATGGGGACAGTGGTTCACTTTTCTCTTTTTGCAACTCTCACAGAACAGAGAACTGAGAGTGTGCTGTGTCGTGATAATCACTGTCTTGTCTTTAATAAACTGCAGGTATGTAATTGTAACAAAATAATAACCACTATACGATCCAATTTATATGTGATGATAGACTAAAATATTGTTCTTTGTTTTCAATGTATGAAATTGTATGTAGAAATTTATAAATGTTACTTAATATATAATATTATTTAATTGTGTATATTATTATTAATACGTTATGCAAGTTTGTGTGTATGTGATGTCTATTGTGTACTTTTAGAAAACAAGAGAAACGAAACAAAATGTTGTATGTAAAAAAAGTTTATTGTTATAAGAACGGATTTGGACTTGAGTGAGACAGAACAGAGAACTGAGAGTGTGCTGTGTCGTGATAATCACTGTCTTGTCTTTAATAAACTGCAGACGTGATCCACCAAAGCCAGTGGTGTCGGGGAATTCTTTGTGGCGAGAGACGAAGTCCGCTACATGACTATGATGTTTAAATTTTCACAGTATGTCTGATTATATTTTTTCTTCTGGAGAAAGTCTTATTTGTTTTATTTCGGCTAGAAGAAAAGCAGTTATTATTTTTTTTAAATCCATTTTAAGGTCAATATTATTAGCCCCTTTAAGCTATTTATTTTTTTGATAGTCTACAGAACAAACCATCATTATACAATAACTTGCCTAATTACCCTAACCTGCCTAGTTAACCTAATTAACCTAGTTAAGCCTTTAAATGTCACTTTAAGCTGTATAGAAGTGTGAAAAATATCTAGTCAAATATTATTTACTGTCATCATGGCAAAGATAACATAAATCAGTTATTAGAAATGAGTTATTAAAACTATTATGATTAGAAATGTGTTGAAAAAAATCTCTCTGTTAAACAGAAATTGGGGAAAAAAAAATAAACAGGGGGGCTAATAATTCTGATTCAACTGTGTGTGTGTGTGTGTATGTATATATATATATATATATATATATATATATATATATATATATATATATATATATATATATATATATATATATATATATATATATATATATATATATATAATTAAAGCATAAAATCAAAGTTTTATTTTAGCATAATTGGAAGAAATAAAATATATAAAGGAGAATTTAAGAAACAAAGAAACTAAAACAATTGAAAACATCAAACAATAAATAAAACACTATAATGTGTGAGTTAATGTTAACATGTGTATCTATTTAGTGCACAGTATAATTCATTTTTAGTCTGTTCATTTATTGCCACATCAACAAAACCTAGAATAAAAATGTACTGAAGGCACGCAGACATGTTTAAACAAACAAACAAATAATTGCAACAAATTAGAATTTAAATTACAAATTATGAGCAAATTAGTTCAAAATATTATAAGTGAACTATTTTAGTATATCAATGGCTACTGTGCTGTATACTGTACAGTTGCAGGTTGTGTAAATAACACACACACACACACACACACACTAGAAGAACGCTGTAATTATGCTTCAAGTGTAATTATAGTGAAAGAAGTATGATAATGATCTCTGGTGATTATGAGTGTGTTTCACCTCCGAACGCTCCCAGCAGCACCTTCTGATAGAAAGGCATGGGGCCCTGACTGCCACTGCCCAGCATATCTCTGACCGTCTCGTAGATCGCGAACCTCGTCAGAGAATACGACATCTAAACACACACACAGTTGAAGTCAGAATTATTAGCCCCTTTAAATTTATTTTCTTTCTTAAATAATTCCCAAATGATGTTTAACAGATTCAGGAAACTTTCACAGTATGTCTGATAATATTTTTTCTTCTGGAGAAAGTCTTATTTGTTTTATTTCGGCTAGAATAAAAGCAGTTTTTAATTTTTAAACCCATTTTAAGGTCAAAATTATTAGCCCCTTTAAGCTATATTTATTTTCAATAGTCTACAGAGCAAACCATCATTATACAATAACTTGCCTAATTACCCTAACCTGCCTAGTTAACCTAATTAACCTAGTTAAGCCTTTAAATGTCACTTTAAGCTGTATAGAAGTGTCTTGAAGAATATCTAGTCAAATATTATTTACTGTCATCATGACAAAGATAAAATAAATCAGTTATTAGAGATGAGTTATTAAAACTATTATGATTAGAAATGTGTTGAAAAAAATCTCTCCATTAAACAGAAATTGGGGGGAAAAATAAACAGGGGGGCTACAAACAATAAATTTGCCTTTTTTTTTTTTTTTTTTTTTTTTAAACCCACTCCCACCCATCCCACCCCTGGTAGACTTCAAAAGATGAATAATAATAATAATAATAATAATAAATATAAATAAATAAACAAATAAAAAAATAATAATTTTTACAAAGAAATTTTACAAAGATTTTAAAAAGGATGACAACATCAAAAGCTGAATGCCACATACTGACCGTTTTGTTCAACTGTATATTCCCAACATTTGACTTTTTTCTTAAAATCGATCATGTTAATATTTCACACTATAATGACTTTAATTATATAGTAGATGGTTTTATTTATTTTGTATTATTGCATGGCCCTAATCCCCTTGCATAATTCCCACATAGAAAATGATTGTTATTTAAGTAAACACCATTCACATTTATTGCACAGTCATGCTGAACACTTGACATTTAATCAGTTCAGCAGATCAGTTCTGTTTATGTTGTTGCAGCAGTGATCAGTATCTGCAGGATTACTTCACTCTTTTACTCCAAAACTCAGTGGCCGACCATTATAATATGAGCTTAAAGGCTAAAGTATGCGTGTGTGTGTGTATGTGTCTGTCTGTCTGTGTATATGAGCTGTTTGTCCAGGAGTGTGTGTGCTCTGACCTGTCTGCAGAGTGAAGCGCTGAGTCCGCTGTAAAGCGCCAGAAAGCCGTCGTTCTTCACCACGTGGATGGCCATCCCCATCATCCTCATCCTCACCTCCTGCTGCGTCTGCAGGTGCACCTGAACAACAACAGCACTATTAGTACACACAATATCCCACACACACTCATACAGACCAACACAGAAAACATCGCTCGCACGCACGCACAGGTTTGGGTTTTGTGAATTGTGGGGACAATTAATAGGTTTTTATTGTTTTTATACTGTTTTTTTACTACCCTACACCAACACTACAACTTCAGCCATCAATATAGGTATTGGTAATATAAAAAAAACACTTCAAATATTTCTTTACAAACAATAAATAGAGTATTGTAGAGTATTGAGTAACAGCTTGATCGCCCAAGCATTGAATACATGATGCAACATGAAACGGACCAAAACACACACACACACACAGAAACAATCTCTCCTTTCTTATACACACACTACCTGAAATAAATCTCTTTTACACACACACACACACACACACACACACACACACACACACACACACACGCGCGCGCGCGCGCGCGCGCACACACACGCGCACACACACGCGCACAC
>LR812519.1:71853762-71898762 GCA_903798195.1 Danio kyathit
TTATTTACTCCCTCATTCAGTCATTCATTCATTCATTCATTTACTCATTCATTCGTTCATTCACTCACTCGTCCAATTATTCATTCACTCATCCGTTCATTTATTCATTCACTTGTCCTTTCATTCATTCGTTCACTAGTTCGTTCATTCAGTCGCTTGTCCATTCATTAATTTACTCATTCATTCGTTCATGCATTCATTTACTCATTTATTCACTTGTTCACTCATTCATTCAATTGTTCATTTAATCACTTGTTCATTCATTCGCCAATTCATTCATTCATTCAATCACTTGTTCATTCATTCATTCATTTGTTCACTCATTCATTCACTTGATCGATCATTCATTCACTCATTCTTTCATTTCGGCTGGAGCTTCAGGACAGCTGATTTTCTGCTCTGAGTGGAGAAAAACACAGCAGAACAACTGAAGGACAAACAGAGACACAAGACAAGAAAAGACCACCACACTGGACACACCTGGTGACAACACAAGCATAACTCATGAAGAAGCATGGATGGAGTCCACACACTTGTACGTGCGCGCACACACACACACAATTATATGCTCATAAAAATACTAACACACTTGTACTCACACTATGCACACTTATAAATACACAGCACATGCATACACACACGCACACGCACTCAAATACATTCACACACTTGTGCGCACACACAGTTGTATGTGCACTCATAAATATACACACAAACACACACTTGCACATGTACTCATAAATACACACTTACACGTTGTCTGATGTTAATGAAGTGTAGTTTCTGCCTCATAAGCGTCTGAATCAGCATTACTCAGCACAATAAACACCTGATGCTGAAACACCGCTGGCCTTTAATATGACAGTACAGCATGTAAAAACCAGTATGCATGTGAAACACCACAGAACAGTTCTGCACACGGTTCAGACTCTTGCCCAACTCTATTATAAGCTCAGACTGCATGTGAACTTCAACAACGTCCTTCACTGTCATTAAATGTCCATCAAAGCGGCCTCAGGACAGGCTTATAAATCACAGAAACACAACATTTGCTCCAAATATGCCTGACAAGATCTCAAACTATTGTTCGACTGAAGGACAGGCAAGCAGGTGTGTTCAGTAAATTACAGTAATTATGATATAATAATAACAGATCACAACCTGATGAATATAAACAAGCTTAAAACCCCTGTGTTGTCTTCAAGCCATATTTCAACAAGTAAAATAAAACTAAATTAGATAAAACTAATTTTGAGTGCGTAAATTGGCACAATATTCTCTTAAAGGGCCATTAAACCCCCCTGTCTCAGCAGGGTGTTTTAACACCTCTAGTTTGGAAAAAGTCAGGAAAGTGGGCATGTCCAGCTCTGTTTAGGTGGGAGTGTCGGGGGAGGGAAAGAGGGAAGGATTTGCAAATATGGGAGTTTCCGTTTGGGCACGCAGATGCAGGGGAGAAAGACAGTGACTGTGTTTACATGGACATCAGTAATCGAATTACTTGCCAAATTATTAATTTGTGGACTTTAACTGCAGGTTGGCACTTTCACTTTTTATTCAGGAACATTTCCTGCATGTCACTCGTGACAAATGAGATATTGAAAGCGAGGAACTGCTGGAGAGTGGAGTTTTAATGGTATGTTTGATACCGCACAGCGAATGAGAGAAAACAATCCTCCGCATTTCTCGGTAACTTAGATGCACTCGGTAGGTAGCGTCAGAAAGCCATGCGTGTGTCTAGACTATCCTGTCACAAGATGCAGCGAAAATCCTACACGACGGTAAAAGTTTGATTGTGGTGTTTACATGTTTACACTCGGAGAGCAGCATTTACAGCGGATCTTTCAGTCTATATTATTGTACTATAATATTGCAGTGATATTAACATACTGTAAACTTAGTAACTAAATCATTTTGACTGAGGTATGTCTTTAAAATCTGAAAGAGCACTGCTCATGATACGAAGTAACTTTGCCATCTGAATGAACAAACAAAGGACACTGCTCTCACACACTTACCAAATCTGTAGAGACAGGACAATCAAACTGGAACTGTGTCTTATTTTAAAAGGAGACGAGCGGCAAATCCAGATTTCATCATTTCCAGATGCGAAAAGTTCTCGGGTAAAAAATGTTCCTTACAAACGCATTTCTGTCACGTGCACTGTAATCCACATATGAGTCCAGCTGCCCTCTCATAGCGGGAAAATGAAAACAAAACCTTCGTCGCAGCACATTAATAAACACAGCACAGTAATAAATGCAACACTGATGTGTCTCCAAATTCTCGTTCTTTCACTTGTTTTGGCAACACATCGTGGCGTCTCTCTGTCGTCTGAACACTGTAACAGGTAAAAACAGTCTTAGAAGCTATCATGCATATTAATGAAGTTGCGCCGCATACACAATAGAGCGCGCTGATTGGTTTGAACAAAGTCTTTCTCATGAATTAATGCCGCACACTCAGAGACGTCACGATGTACTCGCAGGTACAAACATCCACTCTCCACGCTGGATTTACACACAAGTATCTAATCGCCGTGACACAGCTTCAAAAATTACTTTCAAACCGGAAGAACGAATTTGCTCAAAATAACGCAAAAACAACCAATTTTTACTTTTTAGTGCAATATATGTGTCCTGATAGTGTTTATAAAAGCGTGGGACACATATATGACTGTCAACAGCTCAACACATGTGTTTTGGCGTTTCGTGACCCTTTAAACTGCCTAAATATTCTCAATCGAGTTACTGTAGTTTATCTTAAATTACATTAAACTGACATTAATAACTTAAAATATAATTAATGCAGAGCTGGACAATAATTCAATATATATGGCAAAACAATTCCTATACATTTCAAATGTAAGTTATGTTAAAAGTTCGATATAAGTTTAAAATTGCCAATTTTTTTTAATATTGATATCAGAAATATATAATATTGACCTAAATAAAAAATATGATATAAAATGTTGCCCATATCATCCAGCCCTATTTAATTTCATGACTTATTGATCACATACAATTTTTTTTTTTTTTACAAAAGTGTATGAATTCTTCAAATGAGGAACTTTTTTCACATTAATGTTTTGCTAGCAAACCAGACAATCCAGTTATGCGCTCTAGCGGTTAGGCCTTTGATCTCTCCCTACCTGTGCCAATTACATTAGTTAAATAGTGGTTCACACACAAACTCTTTTATTATTATTATTATTATTATTCATTCATTCATTCATTTTCTTTTCAGCTTAGTCCCTTTATTAATCTGGGGTCGCCACAGCGGAATGAACCGCCTATTATTATTATTATTACAGAGAACTATATAGTATGGTGACACTCTCGCCTCACAGCAAGAAGGTCGCTGGTTCGAGCCTCAGCTGTGTCAGTTGGCATTTCTGTGTGGAGTTTAAAGTGCAGAAGCTTATAGATGTCCTTAAGACTAACACAGTGATACGAACATTAACTTTTTTTTATATTTATGATTTCACAAGAGCTTAACTGCACAAACTATTCTTGTCGCCCATTAACATTCATATAAGGGATATTTCCCAAACATAATAAACAACGAATGAAAAGCATCTTGAAGGAGGCGGGGCATGTCCGATACTAGAAAGCATTTGATCAGAAGACTTGAGACACTGAAGTGACGTCAAAAAAAACAATTCACTCATTTATGCGAAAGCGACGTAAAGCAAGCTTTGGATGTTTATATCTTCTAAACGTGAATTATGTCAGTCTTTTAGAGCACACTAGCTTACACATATCTTTAAGGCTAACAAACTGATACGAACATCTAAAAAACTATATTTTGATTTCAGCTGCCCTTTAAAATGCACAATGCTATTTTTGTCACCCATTGACATTTACGAATGCAATATTTCCCAAACATAATAAACTAATTTATAACAAGACTATTTTTCTCCTCTAAAGGTTAATTCACACAAAAACTCACCTAGATCAAATCAAATCAAAAGTGTCTTGAAGGGGGCGGAGCATGTGAGACACTAAGTAGCATTTGATTGGTCAGAAGACTGAAGTGACATCAAAAAAAATATTGACTCATTTAGGCGGAAGCAACATACTGTAGGGATGGGCGATATGGCCTAAAATCCATATTGCGATATACATTGCAGCCTCTTGCGATAACGATATATATTGCGATATATAAATTATAATAGAACCATTTCAGAACAGGTTACATAGACCCTTAGGAAAGCCAAACTGCTATTTTTTTTTTAAGAAATAAAGAAACGTTGCATGTCATTTTGAGAACATTTATTGTGCAAAAGCAAAACTGTAATTAAACAACACAATGTTGCAGATAAATAAACTAAATGTAGTGCCTTTTAGAAAGAAAGACTTTTCTTTTAAGTCCTTGGTTCCTAAATGCCAAGTTGCAGAGAACAAAAAAAACTGGTGTTTAGTTAAGGAACTTACACTGTACTGAAATTACTTCCAGTATTAAATTAGTCAAATAAAATTGTGTATTGCAGATACTTTAAATAAAAACATATTTCTAACCTGCAGCCTAGGTAAAGCATTTGGTTTTAAACATTTTGTTCTCCTAATGAAATTAAAACTGGTGTCTTGATCTGCTCTTTCTCCCCCCCCCCCCCCCCCCCCCCCCCCTCTCTCCCCCTCTCTCTTTCTCTGTCTGCTGTAGTGTTGGAGCTGCTGAGAGATTGAGACGCACCAGATAAAGTTTGCTTATAAAGTAATGCAAAAATGAATACAATTAATATTGAAAGCGAAAGCAGATTCTCGGACATGTCCGGGGAAAACGTATTGTCACCCCAAATAATGAGCTGGATCAGTCTATTTAGTCTTCGCGCTCTTCTGTATCCAGTCTCTGTGGGTCTGCATGCAGAGCATGCGAGTCTGTGGCAGAGTGTTCTCAGTTTCTCGCGAACACAGAACCGGGCCGCCCCAATAATATATCTGCCGCCCAGGTAAAATCTGTGTGGGAAGCGCTGTGTGGGAATCTGTGTGACAAGCCTCGATATGCCATGCATGAGGCTCGCAAGTTGTGCGACACGTCGCCATTCGGTGCCATGCGTTGCTTAGTGCTGTTGTTGAGAGCGTCAGAGTTTTACAGTGGCCGACTGAATTAAGTTATCAATCGAGCTTATTATTTTTTGTCGCAAATGCGAGCGAAATGGTCGCACTGTTGTTTATTCAAGATGATGCGTTGCAGCCGGCTGCAGCTCGTTGCTCTTAAATTTCGCGGGTAGATTGCGTCATCAAACATGCATTATCGCGATAGTGCAATAGAATTAGAATCTCTATCGTAGGCCAATTTTGTATCGTTTATATCGCATATCGTTTATATCGCCAATTACTAACATACTGCGAACTTTAGATGTTTATATCTTCTAAATGCGAATTTTGTCAGTCTTTTAGAGCACACTAGCTCAAACATATCCTTAAGGCTAACACACTGATAATAACATTAAAATTTTTTATTTTGATTTCACAGTAGAGTTTAAAATGCACAATTTATGAATTTACGAATGTGTTATTTCCCAAACATAATAACAAACTATTAACAAAACAATTTTTCTCCTCTAAAGGTTAATTCACACACAAACTCACCTTAATCAAATCAAAACAAATGAAAAGCATCTTACAGTGGGCGGGGCATGTGTGACACTAGAAACCATTTGATTGGTCAGAAGACTGAAGTGACATAAAAAAAAAAAAAAAAAAAGACTCATTTAGGTGGAAGCGACATACTGCGAACTTTGGATGTTTATATATTCTAAACGCGAAATTTGTCAGTCTTTTAGAGCACACTAGCTCATAGATATCCTTAAGCCTAACACACTGACTACGTTTACATGGACATCAGTAATCGAATTATTTGCTTTAATCTAATTAAGAGAATAATATGATTAAGGTGTTTACATGAGTTGCTTTTTGAGTGTTCCTTTCATGATCGCGTTTTACATGTTACAGCACATAATTCGATTAACGTCATTGCGTCACCGCACTATCTGCATTTCCTCTGCGGTTTTATGTAATTTCGGGTGTTTCATTTATAATTTGTCGACTTTAACTGCAGTTTGGCACTTTAACTTTCATTCACGAACATGTCATGCAAGCCCACCGTGACAGACGAGATATTGGATGCAACTATGAACTGCTGGAAGAGTTGTTCTAATGTAAGTTCATACCGCATGCTGAATGGAAGAAAAAAAAAAAAAAAAAAAAACGCATTTCACGATGCAGGTGTCTGTGGTCTGCACTGACTCGGTAGGTGCAAAGTGTCAATCAGCCGTGCGTGTGTGTGTGTGTCTGGGTGTGTGTGTGTGGACTACCCTGTTGCAAAAAGCGGCTTAAAGTCCTACATGAGGGTAATAGTTCGATTAAGGCGTTTACATGTGTGTACTGCACTTTAATAATGCAACTAAAATCGGCATACTCCACATGTCTTAATTCGATTTCTCTTTAGTTTGATTATGACCTTAATCTGATTAAATTAATCAAAAATCGCTGTTTACATGGTCGACTCTTAATCAGAGTATTGTCTTAATCGCATTAAAATCGAATTATTGGTGTCCATGTAAACGTAGTCAGTGATACTAGCATCTAAAAAAACTTAATTTTGATTTCAGCTGGCCTTTAAAATGCACAAAACTATTCTTCTCGCGCATCGACACTTACGAATGCGATATTTCCCAAACATAATAAACAAACTAATAACAAAACAATTTTTCTCCTCTAAAGGTTAATTCACACACAAACTCACCATAATATAACCAACTGAAAAGCTTATTGAAGGTGGCGGAACATGTGAGACACTAGAGAGCATTTGATTGGTCAGAAGACTGAAGTGACATCAAAAAAAATATTGACTCATTTAGGTGGAAGCGACATACTGCAAACTTTGGATGTTTATATCTTCTAAACACAAAAATTTGTCAGTCTTTTAGAGCAGTTGTTCTCAAAGTGGGGGTCGGGGGACAATGGGGGTGGGGGGGGGAGGGTTGGTCGCCTGGTGATTTCCAAAAATCTATTTATTTTTATTAAACCATAAAAATTACCATATTTTATCCATAACCTACTGAAGAGAAAAAAATGTCGTTTATAGTTACTGTATACTATATAGTTACTATAGTAGCTTATAGTTACTAGTTCTATTGGATTGCGACCCCTGGGGTAATTACATTATATTAAAGACACAGCAATAGCGTCAGATGCAGCAGATTGATTTTATAACACCAGGTTAAACTTTCTGGCACATTTACAGCACTGACATACATAAAAAATAAAATAAATGAAGAATAGACTTGGGTCTATTGGTGTGTGTGCGCCATTGCATGCAAGGTATTTATAACAACCTCAGAGGATATTGGGGGTCGCGAGGCACTTGCGTTGTTATTTTGGGGGTCGCGGGCTAAAAACTTTGGGAACCCCTGTTTTAGAGCACACTAGCTTATACATATCCTTAAGGCAAACACACTGATACTAGCATCTAAAAAAAACTTAATTTTGATTTCAGCTGGCCTTTAAAACGCACAAAACTATTCTTCTCGCGCATCGACACTTACGAATGCGAGATATCCCAAACATAATAAACAAACTAAAAACTATTTTTTTCTCTTCTAAAGGTTAATTCACACACAAACTCACCTAGATCAAATCAAATGAAAAGCTTCTTGAAGGCGGCGGAGCATGTGAGACACTAGAGAGCATTTGATTGGTCTGAAGACTTGAGACAAAGAAGTATGAGGTGACGTCAAAAAATATCGGCGGAAGCAACAAACTGCAAGCTTTGGTTGATTGAAAGAAAGTTTCTCGCGAACACAGAACCGGGCCGCCCCAATAATATATCTGCCGCCCAGGTAAAATCTGTGTGGGAAGCGCTGTGTGGGAATCTGTGTGACAAGCCTCGATATGCCATGCATGAGGCTCGCAAGTTGTGCGACACGTCGCCATTCGGTGCCATGCGTTGCTTAGTGCTGTTGTTGAGAGCGTCAGAGTTTTACAGTGGCCGACTGAATTAAGTTATCAATCGAGCTTATTATTTTTTGTCGCAAATGCGAGCGAAATGGTCGCACTGTTGTTTATTCAAGATGATGCGTTGCAGCCGGCTGCAGCTCGTTGCTCTTAAATTTCGCGGGTAGATTGCGTCATCAAACATGCATTATCGCGATAGTGCAATAGAATTAGAATCTCTATCGTAGGCCAATTTTGTATCGTTTATATCGCATATCGTTTATATCGCCAATTACTAACATACTGCGAACTTTAGATGTTTATATCTTCTAAATGCGAATTTTGTCAGTCTTTTAGAGCACACTAGCTCAAACATATCCTTAAGGCTAACACACTGATAATAACATTAAAATTTTTTATTTTGATTTCACAGTAGAGTTTAAAATGCACAATTTATGAATTTACGAATGTGTTATTTCCCAAACATAATAAACAAACTATTAACAAAACAATTTTTCTCCTCTAAAGGTTAATTCACACACAAACTCACCTTAATCAAATCAAAACAAATGAAAAGCATCTTACAGTGGGCGGGGCATGTGTGACACTAGAAACCATTTGATTGGTCAGAAGACTGAAGTGACATAAAAAAAAAAAAAAAAAAAAGACTCATTTAGGTGGAAGCGACATACTGCGAACTTTGGATGTTTATATATTCTAAACGCGAAATTTGTCAGTCTTTAGAGCACACTAGCTCATAGATATCCTTAAGCCTAACACACTGACTACGTTTACATGGACATCAGTAATCGAATTATTTGCTTTAATCTAATTAAGAGAATAATATGATTAAGGTGTTTACATGAGTTGCTTTTTGAGTGTTCCTTTCATGATCGCGTTTTACATGTTACAGCACATAATTCGATTAACGTCATTGCGTCACCGCACTATCTGCATTTCCTCTGCGGTTTTATGTAATTTCGGGTGTTTCATTTATAATTTGTCGACTTTAACTGCAGTTTGGCACTTTAACTTTCATTCACGAACATGTCATGCAAGCCCACCGTGACAGACGAGATATTGGATGCAACTATGAACTGCTGGAAGAGTTGTTCTAATGTAAGTTCATACCGCATGCTGAATGGAAGAAAAAAAAAAAAAAAAAAAACGCATTTCACGATGCAGGTGTCTGTGGTCTGCACTGACTCGGTAGGTGCAAAGTGTCAATCAGCCGTGCGTGTGTGTGTGTGTCTGGGTGTGTGTGTGGACTACACTGTTGCAAAAAGCGGCTTAAAGTCCTACATGAGGGTAATAGTTCGATTAAGGCGTTTACATGTGTGTACTGCACTTTAATAATGCAACTAAAATCGGCATACTCCACATGTCTTAATTCGATTTCTCTTTAGTTTGATTATGACCTTAATCTGATTAAATTAATCAAAAATCGCTGTTTACATGGTCGACTCTTAATCAGAGTATTGTCTTAATCGCATTAAAATCGAATTATTGGTGTCCATGTAAACGTAGTCAGTGATACTAGCATCTAAAAAAACTTAATTTTGATTTCAGCTGGCCTTTAAAATGCACAAAACTATTCTTCTCGCGCATCGACACTTACGAATGCGATATTTCCCAAACATAATAAACAAACTAATAACAAAACAATTTTTCTCCTCTAAAGGTTAATTCACACACAAACTCACCATAATATAACCAACTGAAAAGCTTATTGAAGGTGGCGGAACATGTGAGACACTAGAGAGCATTTGATTGGTCAGAAGACTGAAGTGACATCAAAAAAAATATTGACTCATTTAGGTGGAAGCGACATACTGCAAACTTTGGATGTTTATATCTTCTAAACACAAAATTTGTCAGTCTTTTAGAGCAGTTGTTCTCAAAGTGGGGGTCGGGGGACAATGGGGGTGGGGGGGGGAGGGTTGGTCGCCTGGTGATTTCCAAAAATCTATTTATTTTTATTAAACCATAAAAATTACCATATTTTATCCATAACCTACTGAAGAGAAAAAAAATGTCGTTTATAGTTACTGTATACTATATAGTTACTATAGTAGCTTATAGTTACTAGTTCTATTGGATTGCGACCCCTGGGGTAATTACATTATATTAAAGACACAGCAATAGCGTCAGATGCAGCAGATTGATTTTATAACACCAGGTTAAACTTTCTGGCACATTTACAGCACTGACATACATAAAAAATAAAATAAATGAAGAATAGACTGGGTCTATTGGTGTGTGTGCGCCATTGCATGCAAGGTATTTATAACAACCTCAGAGGATATTGGGGGTCGCGAGGCACTTGCGTTGTTATTTTGGGGGTCGCGGGCTAAAAACTTTGGGAACCCCTGTTTTAGAGCACACTAGCTTATACATATCCTTAAGGCAAACACACTGATACTAGCATCTAAAAAAAACTTAATTTTGATTTCAGCTGGCCTTTAAAACGCACAAAACTATTCTTCTCGCGCATCGACACTTACGAATGCGAGATATCCCAAACATAATAAACAAACTAAAAACTATTTTTTTCTCTTCTAAAGGTTAATTCACACACAAACTCACCTAGATCAAATCAAATGAAAAGCTTCTTGAAGGCGGCGGAGCATGTGAGACACTAGAGAGCATTTGATTGGTCTGAAGACTTGAGACAAAGAAGTATGAGGTGACGTCAAAAAATATCGGCGGAAGCAACAAACTGCAAGCTTTGGTTGATTGAAAGAAAGTTTGGGTATTACCTAATAAATATCTAATTACAAATAAAATTAAAGAAATCTCATTTAAGATACTACACAAATTTTACCCTGTTAAGCATTTTTTTTTTACCAGATTTATTGAAGACATGGATGTCAATTGTTCATTTTGTTCATCATACCCAGAAACAGTACCTCATATTTTCTGGCATTGTCAATATACAAAACGGTTATGGGGGATGGTATCTAAATTTATAAATGATAAAGTGCTGTCAAATTTTCTTCTACTGTATGAATATGTTATTTTTGGTTTTTTTGAACTATGATAAGAAGTTGGAAAATGAAGCCTATGTTATTAATCTTCTGATTATACTTACCAAGTTTCACATCCATAGATGTAAATTTAGCAACCAGAAACCTCTGTTTTTAGTGGTACTTAAAGAACTAAATATTTATATAAATACCATTAAGGAGAGTACAAACAAAAAAGCTGTTAAAACTGTATATTTGTTTGACACTTTTAAGTTATTGTGAGTTAGCAAGGCCTAGCATTATTTATTTGTAATATTGTTTTATCTTCTTTTGTTATTTTTTTTGTTTTATCTATTGAGTTTTTTGTATCTCTCTATATTCTTTTTATATATACTTTTCATCTTTGTATACCCCTGGTATTGTTTTGTATGTATCGTTCTTGCATTAATAAAAAAAAAAAAAAAAAAAAACTGCAAGCTTTGGATTTATATATAGGGGGCGGAGCATGACAGACACTAGAAAACATTTGATTGGTCAGAAGATTTGTTTGACATGACGTCAAAAAATAATTGACTCATTTAGACATACTTTGGATGTTTATATCTTATAAACGCGAATTTTGTCAGTCTTTTAGAGTACACTAGCTTACACATATCCTTAAGGCTAACACACTGATGCTAACATCTAAAAAACTTAATTTTTATTTTACCTGGCCTTTAAAAATGCACAAAACCATTCTTGTTACCCATCGACATTTACGAATGCGATATTTCCCAAACAAATTAAGAACAAAACTACTTTTCTCCTCTAGAGGTTAATTCACACGCACTCACCTTGATCAGGTCCAGCGGGTGCGTGCAGCAGGCGGCTCCGCACGACGCGATCCCACCGAAATACCAACGCGACATCCGTTTCTCCGCCATCTCTCCGGTTACCGTCAGCTTCTCTCTCTGCACGTGATACGTTATGTCCGCTACACGCACCGTTCTGTCTTTGCTAAAGTGTGTATGATGTCGCTGATCATCCTGAGTGCGCGCGGCGTGCGTGACCGGTGCGCGCGGACAAACACGAGTCGCAAAGTTCACGCGCAGCCAATTGCTCGCACGCAATGTGGCACGGCCTCCCGGTGCGCCAGATCCACCTCTTCAGTTACCGACACACACACACACATTACAATGCAGACGGAGAGAAACATCCATCCGCCTGTTCACCGCTCATTGACAACGAGCTCTGGACTCTTAAAGAGACAGCAGCCGCTCAGAGACGGAAGCCGCGCTGGATGGTTGTACTGTCACTTTAAGAAGAAGCACTTCCTCATTCAACCAGAGAGCTGTGACACAATACAGCTACAATAGTGTTGTGTAAAGAGTTTAGTGGGTCAATAAACCTGTGATCTTGGAGATTTATGCACCTGTCGGGCTGTTTGAAGGAGTATTTATCTCGATGTTATGTCTATTTAGGATGTGTAATAATTACCATATGCTCTCCTTGGTTTTCAAGTCCTTGACTTTCACGTAGGCTAATACTGATAAGCACTGATACGGTTAAAAAAAGAAAAGAAAAGTAAAACAATATGACAAATAAAATGAAAACAGGCCTAATATAACAGTAGTAGCTGTAAGAACAAATAAAACTAGCACGTATGTATATTATATTGCAATGTAGTATCTAATATCTTTTATATAATGATTTGTAATGTAAATTAACCAATATCCACAGTATCTATCTTCATATAAAATATTACTAAATCATAAAAAATAACTACCATTAAAAATAAAACAAGGATTCAGTAATTAACTGTTAATAATGCTACAATTAAATAAGGCTATTAGATATTAAAATGGACAAAATATAAAAGTTATGGCAGTGTAAAGTTCCTTATAGATTTGATCATTTGACCTATATGCTTCTGAGGGGAATGTTGAAACCCTGCACGAAACCGCTTCAAGGTGAGATATCCATTATCCGCAGTAAATAATTGATCATTATTGCCAATATTTAACTGATGAGACTTTATTTTGCTACTGATTTATGTAGTCTGTGTGATCTGTGAATAAATGTTGAACAGAAAAAAGTTATTCTCAAAAAAATGAAAGATTGTTTAAGGGGGTTTTCAAAGTGAACATGATTATGATTGAGTGAACATATATTTATTTTCTAATAGTGAAGATTTTAATGATGTATTTTTTTAAAGAAGCTCTTGTGTAATGAGCATGTAATGTTAAAGGTTCTTCAGTATCTGTAAGGATTTTCTTTGTTGTTGAAAATGTGGAACTTGAATCCTTGACTTTCACTGTCATCTTGTGGACATCTGCAGTACTTCAGCTGCTGGGATTGAAACATTTATCCACAGAATACACTACCTTATAAAAGTCTTGTTGTGGATCCCAGTTGTAAGACCAACACATACTAACTTGACTTCTTGTTGATCATTTGGAAAAGTGGCTGAAGGTGGATTTTTCAGATTAATCATCTGTTGAGCTGCATCCCAATCATCATCAATACTGCAGAAGACCTACTGGAACTCACATGGAGCCAAGATTCTCACAGATATCAGTCAAGTTTGGTGAAGGAAAAATCATGGTTTGGGGTTACATTCAGTATGGGGGGTGTGCGAGAGATCTGCAGAGTGGATGATCAACATCAACAGCCTGAGGTAGCAAGACATTTGTGCTGCCCATTACATTACAAACCACAGGAGAGGGCAAATTCTTCAGCAGGATAGCGCTGTGGGGCACCCCCCCCCCCCCCCCCCCCTCCATAATATATATATTTAGTAAATCGGGTCTAGCGACGCCACTGGCGCTCCTCATATTTCAGCCTCCACATTAAAGTTCCTGAAAGCTAAAAAGGTCAAGGTGCTGCAGGATTGGCCAGCCCAGTCACCAGATATGAACATTATTGAGCATGTCTTGGGTAAGATGGAGTAGGCATTTAAGATGAATCCAAAGAATCTTGATGAGCTCTGGGAGTCTTGCAAGAACGCTTTCTTTGCCATTCCAGATGACTTTATTAATCAGTGATTTGAGTCATTGCAGAGATGTGTGGATGCAGTCCTCCAAGCTCATGATGGAGTCAGACACAATATTCATTCTGTTTCCACTACAGCATGACTTTATTATTCTATACTGGACATTATTTCTGTTCAGTGAAAGGACTTTTGTCTAAGCAAAGTCAGACCTTACAGTTCTAATTAAATCATTCAAAATCAAGCCATGATCATATTTTATTTTGGTAAAATAAGCGTAATCTAGAGGCCTTTGCCTTTGAAATAGCCACTTCTGATACCAAATGATCAACTAGAAGTCAAGGTATTATTTGTTGCTCCTATAACTTGGATAGGCAACAATACTACTGTCAGGTAGTGTAGAATACAACAGAACTGAAAAGGATAGAATGTAACAGAACAGAATAGAATACAATAGAACAAAACAGAAAATAATAGAATGGAATAGAACAAAATAGAACTGAAAAGAACAAAATATAACAGTACGGAATAGAACAGAGTAGAAGACAACAGAACTGAACAGAATAGAATGAAATAGAACAAAATAGAACTGAAGAGAACAGAACATAACCGAATAAAATACAACAGAACAAAACAGAAAATAATAGAATGAAATAAAGCAGATTAAAATACAACCCAACAGAAAAGAATAGATTGGAATAGAACAGAAAAAAATCGGCGGATAATCCAATCTTTCTCCATCAATAATTTCCTTTCTTAAAACACCAGCAGTTTAACCCTCTATAGATATAAGAACCATATATGATAACTCTATTAACATTGATTACAACATATATATACATATTTTTTCAAATCATAAAGTTCTAAAGTCTTGTATAAACCCATAAGTTTTTACAATGAGTATTTCAATCAGTGCCCTAAAGAATTATTGAAAAACAGTTTAAGCCCAAAAACCTGGCACTCTTTCTTCATAGTGGTTTAATGATATCTGTCAGACACTGATGTTTATGAATGCCTGCTTGTGAAGAAGTCTGCAGCATGATGACATCATCATCATCATCATCATCATCAGACAGTGGGTTCTCTGTTTATTGTCCGTCCTGCATTCTACAAACCCGCCGACGCTTTTACACAACGCAATCCACAGAGTAAACATCTGGACATGCACACGGATGAGTACAATATTAGCTTTATTAGTTAGACAGATAATGCATAATAATACACATATAAATAAATGACATCAGGAGATGCAAAAGAGTGACTGAAATCAAGTAAACAACTGCAACTTAAACTGAATGCGTAAAAAAATCCATCAGAAATCAATAATATGTCAGCTTAATAAATTTACACGGACAAATTCGGATTTCCTAATGTATTTGAATTGTCTAAATAAAAGTTCCCTCATACATTTTTTGATTGACAGCTAAACAATATTTCTTTTGAGCAGACATTGAAAGCAACAGATAATTATTATTATTATTATTATTATTATTATTAATAATAATAATAAACAATAATAGTAATATTACATGTATCCTGTATAGTGCTTTTTAAATTAGGTGCCTTTTATTAGTAGTGTATTTTAATGACATTTCCTTTGTGACTTTTAACATTGTGTCCAGTGACTACAGATGAAAAAAATGTCTTTGGCTAATTCTGGTGCATTAACAGAAATGCTTTATTAATGCACAATGTGCCTGTTAACTTAAGAAATCAGATAAAAATAAAATAAATTAAGCATTTTTATACACAATAAGCTGTCAAGCTCCAAATAATACACAAAAAATAATATAAAAAAAGTCCTTCATATGATTTGCATGCTACACTTAGTCATTTGAGAACTGTATGTGATGAACTGATCCACATTTTGCTCATAATTAATGAAGAAAGTCCCTGCAGATCTTAAATTGTAAATAATAAACACAATAAAAGAACAAAAGCATCATAAAAGTCTCATAAACATCACTCACTCACTCATGAACTGTTATTTTGCCTTCTGATGTACAGTAGTTATTACACAAAGCTCTTATATTGCTTCAGATGACTCATTTGTTTTATCATATCTGATAATGCTGTTTTGACATTTGTAGTGTTTGTTTCAGAGCATTCATTTAAGTCTCCTGTATGGTAAAGTAATGGTTTCAACCCAGGCTCATTCTGATAACGCACCCCTATATACACTTCTGAAGAGAACAAAATACGTCCCAGGAGCTATGTTTCTTTTTTCGCAGTCCGCAGTCCAGAGTCCGCTGTGTACACGTTTTCAGATCTCAAATTTCTCTTGCGAGTGCCATTCGCACCTGCTGTTCTTGCATAAATCCACTAGAGGCCGCTGTGTACACGTTTTCAGATCTCAAATTTCTCTTGCGAGTGCCATTCGCACCTGCTGTTCTGACATAAATCCACTAGAGGCCGCTGTGTACACGTTTTCAGATCTCAAATTTCTCTTGCGAGTGCCATTCGCACCTGCTGTTCTCGCATAAATCCACTAGAGGCCGCTGTGTACACGTTTTCAGATCTCAAATTTCTCTCGCGAGTGCCATTCGCGCCTGCTGTTCTCGCATAAATCCACTAGAGGCTGCTGTGTACACGTTTTCAGATCTCAAATTTCTCTCACGAGTGTCATTCGCGCATGCTGTTCTTATATAAATCCACTAGAGGCTGCTGTGTACACGTTTTCAGATCTCAAATTTCTCTCGCGAGTGCCATTCGCGCCTGTTCTCACATAAATCCACTAGAGGCCGCTGTGTACACGTTTTCAGATCTCAAATTTCTCTCGTGAGTGCCATTCGCGCCTGCTGATCTCACATAAATCCACTAGAGGCCGCTGTGTACACGTTTTCAGATCTCAAATTTCTCTCGCGATTGCCATTCGCGCCTGCTGTTCTCACATAAATCCACTAGAGGCCACTGTGTACACGTTTTCAGATCTCAAATTTCTCTCGCAGGTGCCATTCGCGCCTGCTGTTCTCACATAAATCCACTAGAGGCCACTGTGTACCACATTCTCACCCTGTCATTCACTTGTTAATTAGATTTTTTGCCTTCTGTTTTTGTCTTACCTGCTTTCTGGAATCATTCTTCGCCAAACTCGAACCCGGTCGTCGTGGTCAACTCTGCTCTGCATCACAAGTCTGCCGACGTACGTGTCGCGCTAACTGGACAAACTGGTAACATTGCGAAAGCCGTCCACATGGAGGTAAGCAGTCAGCTGGTAAGTATGAAAAGGAACGGCATCATACCGCCTCGTATCGTTTGTTGTAAAGACAAAATGCAGCCATGCGTACCTCTGGCTACATAATTCAGGATCTCAAGAAATGTATATAGGGCTGGGTTTTTAGAATGAGCCTGTGTTGAATAGTTTTCTGTATTTTGTTATTTATGTTTATTTCCTCATTTATGTATGCTTATGGGACCTCGACAGAACTTCCAAAGATAAAAAGTGACTTTTATGAACATTTGAAGTAGTTTGCAGTGCTATATTGTCTGGGTTTTAGTGATGTGCGGATTGATACTAAAATATTGATATCTCCGATACCAGCTTTATATGTTCTAGAATCGATTATCTTATCAAAATATTGATATTTCAGTAATTTGGAGCAAATATGAAGTTTATTGGAAATAGAAATACAGCGGAAAGTAACCACAATTTTAAAAAAGTAACAAAAAAGTGAGGTACTGTGGTAATACCACAAACCTAATCAAACATCTACATATAAAACACTTTCAGACGAAAGCGGCAAAGAGCGTCAAAGTAGCCGGAAGTCATTCATTTATTAATGAGAGACGCCAGCGATAAGCAACGAGGAGCAGTGCGGCACGTCTTCGCCGGTGTGGGCGTCGAGGAGAGTTGAAATCAAGTCAACTTTATGGTAATGAGCTATTACGCCCCATTCACACAGGGCTTCAGCGTCAACGCTTGAAAGAGGGCGTGTCTGAAGTTGGGGCTGATGTGATCGTCAAAGCAGCGTCAGCCAATGAAATTAGTCAGCAATCGGCTACTGTCTGAGCTGGTGTATTTGCATACAGCGATCTGATTGGCTGACGCTTCCTTCTGCGCTTAAAAAGTTGAGAAAGTCCCAACTTCTGCAGTGAGCAATGACACTGAAGCATTGCCGACGGATCCTCAATGCATTTCGGCAATGCCTGATGTTACCCATTCAAAGTGAATGTGAAGAGTTGAAGCTGACGCCCCGTGTGAATGGAGTCCAGAGAAAACAGTCACTGTAAACAGTGCTGAATCCAAGTTTGCGAGTAAAAAATAACATAGGCGGGTAGTGGATATTCGGGCGGTATTGTAAAGGTACGCCCGCTTGCCCGCGATCTCAGGTAACTCCCCACTATTCGTGAGTTTTTTGACCACCCCTCATCCATTTTGGAGCGTCCATTCCCCCCCCCCCCCACTTTTCGTGAAATATGGAACCGTCCAACACCCCAACCCCCACCCCCCTTTTTGTAAAATCGAGGTTGTTGGGCGGGTGTTTTTCACATCTGGCAACACTGACTGTAAACTTTAGTTCCGACCACAGTTGTTCCCAAGTGTTTGATTATTGCGGTCGCCGGATTTCCAATTATTTGCAATGTTTTCTTACAGGAACATACATCAAAAAAGTTACTGGTGAGTTACTGATGTGCATCAATGTTATATATATATTTTTTTCTTTAAAAAAGCGGGAATCTCATGCGACAATACAAAACAGTATTGCTGCTTCAGGATATTTCAGACATATGGACACATATTGGATAAGTGGAGCAAAGCCACACCACATGCAACTTGATCTTCCGTAGTTAAATGAATTTGATAATAAGTGCGCAACATTTTCACGCTAGAAAGCATGTTTGATGCGGTAATGTAACTGATATGATATGCTGCAACGGCCCTTTAAATACGAGATCAGTGTAGCGAATTTTGACGCTCTCGCCGCCGGAGCTGAAGGTGCAGCATGCAGGCACTATCTAGGTACAGAGGGAGAAAATGTGGCAATGTGGCTGTATTTTGGGGGCTTGGGTTTTTGTGACAATACAAAAGAAAAATGTTAAAAATCTTCAAGGGGACCTGATTAACATGTCACTAAACTAAAAGGTGTGAATGTTTATTGTTTTATGTTAAGATGTTCAGGCAGGCCTTTTAAGATATACTCAGATGCTGTCAATAAATATGTAAGTTGCTCTTTTTTTGTATGATAATTCTTCATCAATAAACAAGAATAACACGTAATATGTCTCGTATTCAGTATAAAGTGACACTTTTAAGTACACTACTTGTAACTTTATTTTCCCAAACAGTAATTTTTGGGCAAAGTATCAGTATCGCCGATACTCGCCTTTATTTTACTTGGTATCGGATCGGATAGAAACCAGTGGTATCACACATCACTACTGGGTTGGTGTTGTATATTACACTATATAAACCTTGTAATAAACTGTCAGTACATTTTCTGTCGTTTTACAAACTTTATTTCCTATATAGACTATTTTGTATACAACATATTGTTTCAAACTACTAAAATGTCAATAAAAATCACTTTGTTAAACTGCAGAGTTGAATTTTCAACATCAAAAGTGAACAGAGCAGAGCTCAACATCCCATAATGCAATTCACAACCGCGAATCAACAGAAAAAAAACAGCGAATCACAAAACAAAAAAACAGTTAAATACAGATAATTAAATATATTTTTATATATAAACACACCCTAACATGATCATGCCGATCAAAGCATTTGGATGACCATTAACTGACGTCCTCTTACACAAACACCTTCTCTGGTTTGCTCTCTGCTGTCGATGGAGGATTCACTTTCCCGCCTCTTCCAAAAACAGGCATGACTGGAGCTCCAGGGGAGGCGGAGCCTAAATACAGCAGAGCTCCGCTCACCAGCATGAGCAGCGCCACTACCCAGCCTAGGTAGAGGGCAGGGCCGAGCTCTCGCTTCAGTGCCGGTGGCACATTTGGGTCATAGAAATTACCAATTACGACATACGCGTTCCAGCACACCGGCAGCAGGAATAAAAACGCAGCAGCCACAAAGAGTGCAGCGCCGACCCGCACCAGCCGAGCCTTGGGATCCCGTGCCTCACCCATACACTGTGTGCACTTGAGGCCAAGGATGCAGAGCGGTAATGCCAACACACACAGCAGCAAAGACAAAACACACAGCACGCGGCACGTCTGCGTGGATCCCGGCAGAGCCAGACCTGAATCGTAGACTTTACACTGCAGGCGACCCCGCTCTGATAGACAGGTCATCCAGAGCCCCTCCCACAGCACCTGCGACACCACCAGCTCATTGCCCACGAATGCGGACGTGCTCCACCAGGGGACGATGCAGACCACGATCCCGAAGACCCAGCCGGACACGCCCAGAACCACACCCATCACCTGCAGACCTGTGTTTGCCATGACGAACAGAGGATATCGTCGCTCTGGAAGACACACAATATTTAGTTTATTATAGACACGTTTTTTTGGATTTCCGCACTTATGTTTGGACAAGAGTTTTAACCAAGCGGCAACCTCACGCTCAAATAGCAGATACGGAGGTAACTGAAATTGCAATTCATCGAAATTCCGCTAGTCCTGGCTCCATAATAGAGCACATTTCTATTGAGCGTACTGTTAAAATGGCCGACTTTACGGCAGAAAAAAAGGTGTTTACAGCCTGGTACAAAGAACGATTTTGGTTCATAAAGCTAATAGTATCCTTCATGGCAACTGTGATGGGGGGTGATTTTTTTTTATAACTCATCTGTTTCATTTATATTAAGTTATATTAACTCTGCATAATTAAGGGCGTGGCCACTTGAGTGACAGCTAGGTCTCGCTGGTCGGGGTCACTTCACCTTAGCTGATTCTGGCTGATTAGCCGCTGAACTCGGCGTATACATCGTATTTTTGTTCTGTTTTATGTGGCTTTACACAGTCAGCTGCCTTTTGGAATTATTTCTTACAATTATCAGATCATATAGCATGCTGTGTGCACTTAATAGTGCTCACAAACCATTACAGTTGCCTTCATTTCCCAGGTGAGTGAAATTATATACTGATATACCATCTCTATAAATCTATTTGTTTTATTTAAGATCATTTATCATTAATATTTTTCTTTAGACCTGTAATGCACTCCAGAATCTGAAAGGTTGATTAGATGTAGGCTCTATAACAGTCATCTGAAGCGTTGTCATACAGTGTTATGCCTGGATTTCATCAATAGCCCTGCATTTACTAACACAGACTATATTTGAAGTGTTTGGAAGTAATTTGCGTTTTCCTCCTGTAGAAAAACATCATAAGAACAATGTTTAGTGGCTCAATGTATCACAACAGTGTTTTTAAAAGTCTAAACATTTTATTGCTATAGCATACAACCTAGCACATGTGGTCAGAACACAAACGAGTCGCAGGTAATGAAGTATTCAGCATTTCTCCCAAAAAGAAAAGCCCGTCTAAGCAAAATGCTAGTAGGCCTTTGTAGCTCCGCTTACGCTCCGCCTCTTTGCCCTTGTTTGGTAACCCCCGGTTGGTGCGATGACACACGAACAACATGGCGATGGTTGGCCACACCTACTTGTAGCTTCATTTGCGCTCTTTAGAAACCTATGGGTGACGTCACGGATACTACGTCCATATCTTTTCCAGTCTATGGTTTTAACCCAGCTTAACATTTTAGGTTTCCCAGAATGTTCATTTATTCACTTCTGCAACGTCTTGCTGTTTAAATCAGGCACCTTTTCTCTATGAAAATAGAATGTTTCATCTAGGTTAGGGGAACGTTCCCAAAACATTATTTTTATTTATTTATTAATTATTAACTTTATTTATTTTTTACATTTTTCCACAGAAAAAAAAAAAAGCTCCATTCAGAAGTTCCCAGAAGGGTATTGTGATTCCCAAAACATAACCAATTGCAAACCAAACAGGAACCATATGAGAATGTTAGAAGAATGTTTTGTTTACTGGACAAAATGTAATAAAACAAACAAACAAACAAACAAACAAACAAAAAAGGTAAATCTGTGCCTTTACGGTAACACACACACACACACACACACACACACACACACACACACACACACACACATATGATATATTTACTGTATACAGTTGAAATCAGAATTATCCCCCCCCCCCCGTTTATTTTTCCCCCAATTTCTGTTTAACAGAGAGCAGATTTCTTCAACACATTTCTAATCATAATAGTTTTAAAAACTCATTTCTAATAACTGATTTATTTTATCTTTGCCATGATGACAGTAAATAATATTTGACTTGATATTTTTCAAGACACTTCAATACAGCTTAAAGTGACATTTAAAGGCTTAACTAGGTTAATTAGGTTAACTAGGCAGGTTAGGGTAATTAGGCAAGTTATTGTATAATGATGGTTTGTTCTCTAGACAGTCTCAAAAGAATTTGCTTAAAGGGGCTATTAATATTGACCTTAAAATGGTTTTAAGAAATGTAAAATTGCTTTTATTCTAGCTGAAATAAAACAAATAAGACTTTCTCCAGAAGAAAAAAATATTATCAGACATACTGTGAAAATGTCCTTGCTCTTAAACATCATTTGGGAAATATTTAAAAAAGAAAAAAAAAAATCAAAGGGGGGCGAATAATTCTGACTTCAACTGTATTTATACATTTAATTAACAACTACATACAGTAATATGAAATGTGTTGTTAATATTGTCATGTAATATAAGAATCTTTTTTGTAAATAAAATGACAATTATGCTTTTTGAATTTTGCATAATTATTATTAACTATAGACATTATTTCTATTAATTACAACAATCATAATCTATTATAGAATTTATACAGACAGTAAAAAACTACCACTGATCTGGATAAAACAATTACTTAATACTGGTTAATGCATTCATTCACAAAGAGTAATAATCATGTTGTCTTAAATGGGTTGTCGTAACACAGCATTGGGTGAAATATGGCCAAATTGGGTTAATTTTTTATAATTAAACGAATAACACATTTTTTAAACTCAATTCTTGGCTTTGTCCATATTTGACTCAGTGTTTGGTTAAAACAACCCAGCATTTTTAAACTAATGCAGTTTATATTCATCTAATTCCTATTAAAAACCTGTTTTCTGTTCACAATAAAAAACAACAACAACAACATAAAACACATTCAGTCTGAACTCCAACTAAAACTGACAGACAGCTTTAACTGAGCAACAGGTTTAAGTCATTCTGAGAGTTTTTATCGGATGATGAAGTGCAGTACTTACAGTGTGTGAGGAGCGCCTGTGTCTGTGTGTGTGTAAATGCTGTTTGACTTTCATCTGTGTTTGTAGAAACACACTTTCTCTTTGTTCTTACATGTGGGAGTAAATCAGCATTTGAGCGGCGGACAATATCATCTCATAATTATGTGAACACACACATTAACACAGAGCCACGGCATGCACTTATGCAAGCGCCTACACACACACACACACACACACACACACACACACACACACACACACACACACTAATACATACATATTCACAAGAAAACCACATTTCTTCAAATATGCTCATTTGCAGATCCCGTGCTATACTCACTGATGTTTACATGACCTCTTTAATCAAATTTACATAAAACATACCACTATTTTGATTATCCATAGTGTTTTTGAACCATTCTATAGTAAAGTACTTGAATTAATCTGTTGTGGTGACTCTACAGTTGCTATGGTAACACAGCAACTATAATAAATGATCAGTTGTGTTAATTCTACAGTTGCTATGGTAACACAGAAACTATAATAAATGATCTGTTGTGGTAATTCTACAGTTGCTATGGTAACACAGAAACTATAATAAATGATCTGTTGTGGTAATTCTACAGTTGCTATGGTAACACATTAACTATAATAACTGATCTGTTTTGGTGACTCTACAGTTGCTATGGTTACACAGCCACTATAATAAATGATCTGTTGTGGTAATTGTACAGTTGCTATGGTAACACAGTAACCATAATAACTGATCTGTTGTGGTGACTACAGTTGCTATTGTAACACAGCAAGTAAACTATAATAAATGATCTGTTGTGGTAATTCTACAGTTGCTATGGTAACACATTAACTATAATAACTGATCTGTTTTGGTCACGCTACAGTTGCTATGGTAACACAGCAACTATAATAAATGATCTGTTGTGGTAATGCTACAGTTGCTATGGTAACACAGCAACTATAATAAATGATCTGTTGTGGTAATTCTACAGTTGCTATGGTAACACAGCAACTATAATAAATGATCTGTTGTGGTAATTCTACAGTTGCTATGGTGACACAGTAACTATAATAACTGATCTGTTGTTGTGACTACAGTTGCTATGGTAACACAGTAACCATAATAACTAATCTGCTGTGGTGACTACAGTTGCTATGGTAACACATTAACTATAATAACTGATCTGTTTTGGTGACTCTACAGTTGCTATGGTTACACAGCCACTATAATAAATGATCTGTTGTGGTAATTGTACAGTTGCTATGGTAACACAGTAACCATAATAACTGATCTGTTGTGGTGACTACAGTTGCTATTGTAACACAGCAAGTAAACTATAATAAATGATCTGTTGTGGTAATTCTACAGTTGCTATGGTAACACATTAACTATAATAACTGATCTGTTTTGGTCACGCTACAGTTGCTATGGTAACACAGCAACTATAATAAATGATCTGTTGTGGTAATGCTACAGTTGCTATGGTAACACAGCAACTATAATAAATGATCTGTTGTGGTAATTCTACAGTTGCTATGGTAACACAGCAACTATAATAAATGATCTGTTGTGGTAATTCTACAGTTGCTATGGTGACACAGTAACTATAATAACTGATCTGTTGTTGTGACTACAGTTGCTATGGTAACACAGCAACTAAACTATAATAAATGATCTGTTGTGGTAATTCTACAGTTGCTATGGTAACACAGCAACTATAATAAATGATCTGTTGTGGTAATTCTACAGTTGCTATGGTAACACAGTAACCATAATAACTAATCTGCTGTGGTGACTACAGTTGCTATGGTAACACAGCAACTAAATTATAATAAATGATCTGTTGTGGTAATTCTACAGTTGCTATGGTAACACTAACTATAATAACTGATCTGTTTTGGTGACTACAGTTGCTTTGGTAACAGCAACTATAATAAATTATATGTTGTGGTAATTCTACAGTTGCTATGGTAACACAGCAACTATAATAAATGATCTGTTGTGGTAATTCTACAGTTGCTATGGTAACACAGTAACCATAATAACTGATCTGCTGTGGTGACTACAGTTGCTATGGTAACACAGCAACTAAACTATAATAAATGATCTGTTGTGGAAATTCTACAGTTGCTATGGTAACACTAACTATAATAACTGATCTGTTGTGGTGACTACAGTTGCTATGGTAACACTAACTATAATAACTGATCTGTTTTGGTGACTCTACAGTTGCTATGGTAACAGCAACTATAATAAATGATCTGTTGTGGTGATTCTACAGTTGCTATGGTAACACAGTAACTTTAATAACTGATCTGTTGAGGTGATTCTACAGTTGCTATGGTAATGCTGTGTTCACACCAGACACGGAGAAGCGTCAAGCGCGAGTAATTTACATATTAAGTCAATGCAAAGCCCCGAATAGACATCCTGCGGCGTGATATGTGCAAATGAGGCAGCACGAATTAATAAAGCAGCTCGAGTTGAGCGTTTTGCGCGATTGACGCACTTAACATGTGTATGGCATCGTTTTGCGCGAATCGCTCGAGTTGGAAAATCTGAACTTCAGTGGATGTTTATTCATTATTCATTAGGAGCTTCCTCTTGTAGGGGTGTGATTATGTTGTAGCGCCTGTTGTTGGTGTCCCGGGGAAAATCCTCTTGCTGACATCGAACAACAGCTCATCAAACTGGGCTCGGCTCAGTCTGAAGCCCTGCTGAAAGCTTCCATCATCCAGGAATAGTCTCTGGAGGAGATGATGAACTCACAGAGCTCGGTCACCTCTGAATGGATCTAGTAGACACGGCTCCAAGCGAATCGACGCTGTTTAAGGAAGCCTTCCTAAAGCACATAAACACAGCTATTCTCTCATAATCCATCCAATTTGCAGCGCGTTTCTTCAGTTGTTTATGTCGTGATCGATTTGCAACACGTGTGCTGTCAAATTGACGAAGATCATTTCTTTATTTGCTGGTGTTTTTTGAAATTGCAGTGCGTTAAGCTCCTGGCCACCGTACTTTTACACTATAATACACCAGAGTTTACTGCAGTAAAAAGTACAGTATACTACAGGTTTATCTGCAGCTGTTGTATAAGGGCTTTATTCTGTGATAACAACCGGCTGGATGTACATTATACTGCTTATTACATGATTACGTGCCACAAAACTAAACTATTAGACACAAAACATTGATCTGAACCATAATAGTTTACAAAATCTTTAATAAATAGTAAAGCTCATGGGAAAAAAAATGGATATTTCACTAACCTACTTATTATTATTTGAATTCACTCACATAATGGCGCCACACACACACACACACATACACACATACATGCTGCATATACAGGGTGGGCCATTTATATGAATACACCTTAATAAATTACATAGACAATTGCTTTCAGATGACCCCAAAGGTAAAAGTCTAAGGGGGTCAGATCGGGAGACCTTGGGGGTTATTCAACTGGCCCACGATGACCAATCCACTTTTCAGGAAACTGTATTCAGGAAACCATTCCCATTTTATTAAGGTGTATCCATATAAATAGCCCACCCTGTATAACATTAAAATGGCCTTGATTGATCGTAGTACCCTCAATGAGTCTGTGTTATTACTTTAATTGGGTGTTGTAATTGTCCAATCAGAATCCAGACAGCCTTTTAATAACAATTAAAATAGCCCACCACCTTTATGTCACTATTAATTTTAATATACTTGTTGCTATTTTCATTAACAAACATGTCGAAAAGACTAGCATTGCGCTGTTGTTTTGTTTGTTTGTTTTAGTGGATGTCAGATAAGTTCAAGACACAAAAAAAATACCTCAAAATTATGAATAAACCACTGCTGAAACTGAAATAACAGGACTTGAATTCTTTATACAGGTGAAGTCACATGATCAACCTGTTTATTTACGTGGATGCTTTCAGTTTGTTTCCAGTCAAAACCTATTCAGTCTTTATAACCACAGCTAACATGATTAATCATTGGTGAATAATCAGACCATAGTAAACATATCATACGCAAGTCACAGCATAGCCTATTATATACAGTAGTTTAGTCCATTATTCACTTTAAGATGTCAAAATTCTGGCAATGGGTGACGCTGACAGTTTTTATGGCATGAGGAAGCGTGTCAATGTCCACAGACACAAGGGTGGAAAAACTAAGCAGCAAAACAAACGACAACAAATATAAGACATGGCATCTGGATTTAAAGGTCAGTGAAATGTAAATAAGCTTACGTGATATTCAAAGCTAATGTAATTTTGTTGCTAGTAGTTAGCAGCAAAGCTTGAATGACTTGAAAGACTTGTTTAACTAAAAGTAACACAACAGCCAGTTAGCATTAGCAGCTCCAAATATTGTTCTGAATCTATTTATATTTGATACTTATTGGGGTTTAGGGTTTTTACAGCAACGTGTTTGTTTGATACTCATTTGAGCAGATTAAAAAATAAAACACTGAGCTATGCTATGTATATCAATCAGAAAGTTTATCACGGCTGCTATTTAGTAAAGTTGGTTGGATTTATTATTAGTAGACATTTATTAGTGTTTAGGGACTTTACAGTTACATGTTTGTTTACTACTCAACTATTTGAGAAGATTAAACAAAACAAAAAAACAATTAGATATGCTATGTATATCAATCAGAAAGTTTATCGGGACATGGCTGCTATTTAGTAAACTAGTTAGTAGGTTGGATAGTTAACTAGCATGTTTGAGAGATAGCTTAGACACAATTATGTAGGTTAACAAATTATCTATCTAGTTAATTATTTAATTGGCTAGCTTGTTAGAAATTAACAGCTAAGTTGAACGAATCGAAAGACTTGTTTACTAAAAGTAACACAACAATTAGTATTAGCAGCTCCAAATGTTGTTCTGAATCTATTTTCCTGCTGACAAAAACAGCTTAAACCAGCCCAGGCTGGTTGGCTGGTTAATTTAGCTGGTCAACCAGGCTGGTTTTAGAGGGGTTTTGGCCATTTCCAGCCTGGTCTTAGCTGGTCAGGCTGGAAAATGTCTAAAAATATATAAAACCAAAACCATATAAAACCAACTTGACCAGCCTGGTTTAAGCTGGACATAGCTGGTTTTGGCTGGGCTCCCAGCCTGGCGAGGCTGGTCAAGCTGGTCATTTTCCAGCCTGACCAGCTAAGACCAGGCTGGAAATGGCTGGAAACCAGCCTGGAAATGGCCAAAACCCCTCTAAAACCAGCCAACCAGCCTAGGCTGGTGTATGCTGGTTTTTCAGTAGGGTTATATTTGACATTTATTTGTGTTTAGGGACTTTACAGTGACATGTTTGTTTACTACCCATCTATTTGAGAAGATTAAACGAAAAAACAGCTAGCTCTTCTATGTATATCAATCAGACATGGCTGCTATTTAGTAAACTAGTTAGTAGGTTGGATAGTTAACTAGCATGTTTGAGAGATAGCTTAGACACAATTATGTAGGTTAACAAATTATCTATCTAGTTACTTATTTAATTGGCTAGCTTGTTAGAAATTAACAGCTAAGTTGAACGAATCGAAAGACTTGTTTACTAAAAGTAACACAACAATTAGTATTAGCAGCTCCAAATGTTGTTCTGAATCTATTTCCCTGCTGAAAAAAACAGCTTAAACCAGCCTAGGCTGGTTGGCTGGTTAATTTAGCTGGTCAACCAGGCTGGTTTTAGAGGGGTTTTGGCCATTTCCAGCATGGTCTTAGCTGGTCAGGCTGGAAAATGTCCAGCTAAAACCATCTGAAACCAACTTGACCAGCCTGGTTTAAGCTGGTTTTGGCTGGGCTCCCAGCCTGGCGAGGCCGGTCAAACTGGTCATTTTCCAGCCTGACCAGCTAAGACCAACCTGGAAATGGCTGGAAACCAGCCTGGAAATGGCCAAAACCCCTCTAAAACCAGCCAACCAGCCTAGTCTGGTGTATGCTGTTTTTTTCAGTAGGGTTATATTTGACATTTATTTGTGTTTAGGGACTTTACAGTGACATGTTTGTTTACTACTCATCTATTCGCGAAGATTAAATGAAAAAACAGCTAGCTATGCTATGTATATCAATCAGACATGGCTGCTATTTAGTAAACTAGTTAGTTGGTTGGATAGTTAACTAGCATGTTTGAGAGATAGCTTGGACACAATTATGTAGGTTAACAAATTATCTATCCAGTTAATTATTTAATTGGCTAGCTTGTTAGAAATTAACAGCTAAGCTTGAACGACTCGAAAGACTTGTTTACTAAAAGTAACAACAATTAGTATTAGCAGCTCCAAATGTTATTCTGAATTTCCCTGCTGAAAAAAACAGCATACACCAGCCTAGGTTGGTTGGCTGGTTTTAGAGGGGTTTTGGCCATTTCCAGGCTGGTTTCCAGCCATTCCCAGCCTGGTCTTAGCTGGTCAGACTGGAAAATGTCCAGCTAAAACCAACTTGACCAGCCTGGTTTAAGCTAGACATAGCTGGTTTTGGCTGGGCTCCCAGCCTGGCAAGGCCGGTCAAGCTAGACATTTTCCAGCCTGACCAGCTAAGACCAGGCTGGGAATGGCTGGAAACCAGCCTGGAAATGGCCAAAAGCTTAAACACGAGTATGTTTGTTAACAAAGTAACTAGCTAGTTAATTATGTAATTAGCTAGCTGGTTAGCAGTTAAATAGCATTTAGTTGGCTGGTTAGCTAGCTAGCTAGTTTACTAGATAGTTAGGATAAATCAAGTAGTTTGATGTTGGTTAATTACTTAGCTAGCTTATTAACTACTTGGTTTGTTACTTTTAGTTATAGTTGAATGATGTTAACTATTTAGCTAGTTAGTTAATGACTAAGCAATATTGACAGAGTTTGGTTAATTAGCTGGTTAGTTGGTAAGCTATCAAGCAAGCTGGGGATTTAGGTATAGTTAAATGGCATTAAGTGAGTTGTGTGTAGTTGGCTAGTTAGTAGCTAACTAACTAGTTAGCCAGATGTATTTATATGATGTTGGTTAACTAGTTAGTTTTAGTTACTACCCTGCTGAAAAATCCAGCTTAAACCAGCCTAAGCTGGTTGGCTGGTTTTAGCTGGTCGACCAGCCTGGTTTTATAGGGGTTTTGGCCATTTCCAGGCTGGTTACCAGCCGTTTCTAGCCTGGTCTTAGATGGTCAGGCTGGGAGTTGTGTAATGAGCTGGCTAGGAAGGTGGCTAATTAACCATTTTACCTGATTGTTGGTTTATTTGGTTGGTAGTTACATTTAGCTGGGTAAGTTAGCAATCTGACATGGAAAATACATGACATATGACATACAAGTTATTGTTTGGATCTCACAGATACAAAATATATGTCATATATGCAACATATAATTAAAAATATTGCAAAAATATACACTTATACATAGGTTATGATCTTCCAAAGAGATGTCATCTCCCAGCCCCAGACTCTACCTGGATAATACCTCGCGCTCTCGGTACTAAAACATTTGTCGTCGGTATGCGGAGGAATGATCTGCTCTCAATGCTGCAGGTGTGAGAGACGGCTGTGTGGCAGCTCGTTGCGAACAGTAACGTTAGGAACGGTACAGCACGGACACATGAGAGTCTCTAAAACCTTGAGTAACACCTAAAGCATTCGCTAGTCACTGTTTTGAAAATTTGGAGCTAGGGGAGTCTGAAAAGTCACTAGGTTGGCAAATCTGGCTGGCAGTGTCTTTAATTGAAGCGCAGCGCTCACACCTCGCACATGTGCAGTACGGACGGAATGTTCCATTATTCATGGGGGGCCGCCAGTTTTGAAAAGAAGTAATAAAGTTAAAATCTTAACAGTTATAGACATATAACAATATATAACATATATATATTACAACATATGATAGAAAATGTATAAAAGGCTATTTGATTAATATAGGCTTCTTGGCATCAGTCGGGGGCCTCTAATTCCCTGGGGCCCTAAGTGGCTGCTTACCTCACTTATTGGTTAAGTCCGCCCCTGCATATATGTTCAAATATATTGTTTATATTTCTGTATGGGTTGTTACTTTACTAGTTTACCAGGTTAACTAGTTTATTCAGTCATTTTCTAGTTAGTTTAGCCATCTCTTCTCTGTGCACAGTCACAATAAAATATTATTACGGTATGAATGGATAACCTGGAGTGCAACAAGCTAACAAATTGTTCATTATATACTCACAAAACCAACATCAGTCAATAAATTATTGTTTTAAATACCAACAAAATTCAGGAGTTTAAAAATCACAGAAACTATCTTGAGTTAATGATGTGATCTGTTTGACAGGTAATACACCTGATGTGAGGATTGTGCTGCTGGGAGCTTCTGGAGCTGGAAAGAGTTCAATGGGAAACGCAATACTGGGTCGAGATGCATTTAATGAGAGCAGAACGAGAGAGAGCGAGATACAGAGAGGAAGAGTAGAAGACAGAAACGTCTCCATCATCGACACTCCAGGATTCTTCAACACTCACCTGACTGATGAAGAGCTGCAGAATGAAATGATGAAGAGTCTTTATCTCTGCTATCCTGGACCTCATGTGTTTCTGCTCATCATCAACCTGGAGAACTTCACAGACGACCACAGGAACATTGTGCAGAAAATCCTGGACAACTTCGGTCCTCAAGTCTTGAAGTTCACAATGGTGCTGTTTACCGGAAGAGAGAAATTGACAAACAGAAAATGGAAGCTCTTTATGGAAAGTAGAAAGTTTCAGGACATAGTCGCTCAATGTGGAGGTAAATATCACGCAATCAACAGTAAAAATGACATTATTCCAACTCACATCAGAAAGCTGCTGGAGAAGACTGATGAAGTCCTCAAGCAGAATGACGGCCAGCATTACGACATTGATATTCGCTTAAAAACTCCAATGAAGACGAGAAAAGAAAAGATAAAACAAGAGAGGGAAACTGCAGTGCAAAAGAAGCAAGAGCAGAAGAACGTAGTGCAGGAGACATTTCATATGCACACTGTAAAGGAAAAGAGCACAACAAATGTGACTGAAATGAAGGATTGTGTTACTTATGTGACTAAAATTGAGAGAATGGAATTATATGAAGACATATACTCTAGAGTTCAACACAAGAATGATGAAGGAAAGGTGATAAAACACTCAAAATCAAGGAGAAATTCTTCTGACAATATGAGAAAGCAGGTAAAATGCAGGAATAGTAATGGCACAGAAAAGCAGGACCAGAACAACCAACATATAGCGAACAAACGGCATACATTTCAAACAGGTGAGAACTATATTGTCATATATTTCTGCAAATATCATGAGACAACACACCTAACTATACTATAATATAAATACTATAGCAACGCAGTGGCGCAGTAGGTAGTGCTGTTGCCTCACAGCAAGAACGTCGCTGGGTCGCAGGTTCGAACCTCGGCTGGGCTGGGTCAGTTGGCGTTTCTGTGTGGAGTTTGCATGTTCTCCCTGCGTTCGCGTGGGTTTCCTCCGGGTGCTCCGGTTTCCCCCACAGTCCAAAGACATGCGGTACAGGTGAATTGGGTAAGCTAAATTGTCCGTAGTGTATGAGTGTGAATGTGTGTGTGTGGAAATTCCCAGAGATGGGTTGCGGCTGGAAGGGCATCCGCTGCGTAAAATCGTGCTGGATAAGTTGGTGGTTCATTCCACTGTGGCGACCCCGCAAGGGACAAAGCCGACAAGAAAATGAATGAATGAATAAATACTATAGTAATTTATAGTAAGTACCCTGCTGAAAAATCCAGCTTAAACCAGCCTAGGATGGTTAGCTGGTCAACCAGCCTGGTTTTAGAGGGGTTTTGGCCATTTCCAATTTTAGCTGGTCCAGCTGGGAGATGACCAGCTAAAACCAGCTTGACCAGCCTAGCCAAAACCAGCTATGTCCAGCTTAAACCAGGCTGGTCAAGTTGGTTTTAGCTGGTTTTAGCAGGTCATTTTCCAGCCTGACCAGCTAAGACCAGGCTGGAAATGGCTGGAAACCAGCCTGGAAATGGCCTAAACCCCTCTAAAACAGGACTGGTCGACCAGCTAAAACCAACCAACCAGCTTAGGCTGCAACAGGGATACTGTATACTTTTTGAACCATACTATAGTAAAGTAGCTTACATGAGCTGATCTGTTGTGGTAATTCTATGGTTACACAACAACTATAGTGTAAACATACTACGCAACACTGACGTCTCTTTAAGGCAAGTTATTTCACTCAAACATCATAAAAACATCAAATTCTCCAACAGTGTTTGCCAGTGCCGAATTTAGGATTAAATGTCATATTCAGAATTACCAACACCTCTCTCTAAAGTATTGTTCATTCCCTTCAGACTGAACTGAAGGGAATGCACATTCACAACAATCTCTGTTCCTGGAGGACACTTATGCTGGTTCTTATAATAGGTTCACACCAAACCCAAAGCACAATATAAGTTGCTCTAGTTTACTCACGGATATGTATGTCCTCTCGTGCAAATTTTACGCTCGTTAAGTTTTTGCGTTCGTGACAAACGCGTCACATTTGGCGCCATTTGCGCCACGCGGCAAAAAACCGGCCCTATTGATAGGTTATGCCTTTGTATGTAACTTAATCGCGCAAATATTTAAGTCCGTGTCTGGTGTGCAGCATTATCAGTGAAGCTGTAGTAAATAAACATTCGTCTGGACCAAGCCTGTCCTCCAGTGAACCGTCAGCAGTGTTGCCAGATATAGCTGACTTTTTTCAGCCCAAAAGCTGCCCAAAAAAACCGCCCAAACGCACAAAAAATAAGCAATATTTTAATTAAGTTTATTTATTTAAATCCAAAAATAACCTAGTTACTTTAACTGTCATACTTTTTTAACCATACAGCAACCAACACCAACAGTCACAGAACCACAACATAACCGGATCACATCGAAACACTGCCCCCCTCTCACCTGCACACTGCACTTACTGTTGTGTAGATTACACTACCTATTAGAGTATGTTTTTCTTCTGAAATGGCGTGTCCCATTTTGTCGTTTAAAATTCTTTTGAACATTATTTGGTGTGGGTGGTGTGGAGGCGCAGTGGGTATCGCTGTCGCCTCACAGCAAGAAGGTCACTGGTTCGAGCATCAGCTGGGTCGACCGTGTTCATGTGGGTTTTACGCTGTAAAAAGCTGATGCATTTACATGTAAATTGTGGATATGTGTAAACGTAACATTCTGTAGTGCATTTAGTTATTGCCCAGCAGGCACAGCGTCATAAGACGTTAAAAGGTTAGATTTAGGTTGTAACATCAGGTGATCAAAATCCAACTTTGAGCCAACATCTTAAATCATATTCACGTCAGATATGGCAACCAAAATCCAACATCTGACCGATGTCATATTGGTAACGTCCACACAACGTCAAGCTGTAACATCATTAGACATTGATGTTTGGATGATTTTGGGTTGGACATTGGACAGTGACGTCGGCCTGACGTTGGGTTCTGATGTCAAACCAATTTTCATTTCCAAAAAAAAAAAAAAGTAACGTTCCCACAATGTTGAGGTACAACTTCAATGTAATGTCATGTTGACGTCTTGTGCCTGCTGGGTGTTTAAGGCCATTTCGGTCATCATAAAGTAAACATCCGTCATCTTCTCATCAGTGACCTGCACCTAAACAGTCTCTGGATCAATGCGTGTAAAAATTTTGGACATCTTCCTGGACACTTTTAATGCTTCCAAACAGTTTGCTGCAATTATATATCGCCAGTTCATTATGAGTAGGTAGTTCATTATGAGGCCATTTACATTCTATGTGTGATTTGATTGGACAGGAATCACAGGACTGATTTTTCTGATCTCCACAGACAAAAAAAAAAAAAAAAAAATAAAGTAGTGACTGCAGGTTGGAGGAAAGTAGTGGAGTAAAAGTACCAATACTGCAGTAAAAATCTACTTGAGGGAATGACAATTCCTGAGAAAAACTACTCAATTACAGTAATTTGAGTATTTGTAATGTGTTACTTTATGTTGTATATTCAACCGTAATAAACACCAAGACCTCGTGAATCAGCCTTACAACTCTGCTTGATTACAACAACTCAACTCTCTTCCGTCTCCCTCTCTCCATCCTTACAACTGGTCTATTAGCGACCCCTATTGTTCATGCATGCATATTTCACTACCCCACACTTTACACCACTGATCATCAACTGGCGGCCCGCGGGCCAAATCTGTCCCGCTGAGCCGTTCAATCCGGCCCGCGACTGGATTCCAAAATTGTGAGGATCAAAAAGAAAATAGTGGTCCACACTGTTAAAGCAACTAACAATAACAACAACTGAGTCTTTTGTCAGAATAAGCACCATTATTGACTATAAGGCTACACTTCGAAACGAGGACAGACCATGCGGCGTTAAGCATTTATTGTTTCAAACAGGTTTTAGCGTAAGTAAAGACCATGTGGGGTGTAGGGGGAGTACGCGCAACGTGTGTGTGATGAAGAGCAAGGAGGGATGCGGTGGAGAGAGGTGTCCGACGTATTTGAGGAGCGGGAGGAAGACGACCGATTTTGTGGGAGATTATAATTCGTTTGCGGGCATCCGGGAGCCTCTATGTATTTGCAGGAGACTCACAGAACTTCCGGGAGACTTGAGATGTCTGCCTCAGGACTAAAATAAGGAGGAAAAACAATCTGGCACAACTTAAAATAGCATGGTAAATAAATAACCTGGTACCAGAACAAAACAGGTCACAAATAATGTTCGCACATCAAATGAAACGTTAAGTGGGCTTGAATTCAAATCACAATGCTGAAAGGGGCTACTCACAGTGCTTAATCAATGGCTAAAGTTACATTTCCCCTTGTTGACTTAGCCTAATTGAGTTGAGACAAAATATCTATCACTCCTAGTGGTTGACTGTGGTATAGGTGATGGGAGCCTGAATCAAATGCCTTCAGTTTTGTAATGAAATTGAAAAGGTATAAACATTAAACATAATGTTAAGCCAAAATGAGATTTTTATTTGATTTTCTTTTTGGGGGTCCGGCCCCCAAGGAGACGGATTAGTAAAACTCTGGCCATCTGACAAATATAGTTGATGACCCCTGCATTACACCACTGCCCCTAATACATTTTACTATAGTGAGGTTCGAAAATACTATAGTATTTACTAGATTACTATAGTATACTTTTATTTGGGATTGATTGAAAATTTAGTGCAACTTATTTTCTTATTTGTCTGATCCAAATGCAGAGTCCATACAGAAAGAACACAACAAGCCTGCCGAATGCACAGATCTCAGGATCGTGATGGTGGGTAAAACCGGAGCCGGAAAGAGCGCCACAGGAAACACCATCTTGAGACGAAAAGTGTTCAAGGAGGAACTATCGGCTAAATCTGTGACCGAGAAATGCCAGAAACACCAGCGGGAGGTGCGCGGTCGAATCATCTCCATCATCGACACTCCAGGACTGTGTGACACGTCAATAAATGAAGAAGAACTGAAGAAAGAAATCGAGAAATGCGTCTACATGTCTGCTCCTGGTCCTCACGTGTTTCTGCTGGTTCTCAGACTGGACGTCAGACTCACAAATGAAGAGAAGAACACAGTCAAATGGATCCAGGAGAACTTCGGAGAAACAGCTAATCAATACACCATCATCCTCTTCACTAGAGGAGATCAGATTAAAACATCCATAGAGGAGTTTCTGGCAAATAACGAGGAGATGAGAGCGCTAGCTGAACAGTGTAAAGGTGGATATCATGCCTTCAACAACACAGATGAAGAAAACAGATCTCAGGTCAGTGAGCTGCTGGAGAAGATCGACTCAATGCTGGAGGAAAACGGAGGACAGTTTTACACCAATGAGATGTTCATGGAGGCTCAGAAACAAATAGAGGAAGAAGAGAGGAAGCAGAGAGAGGAATACGAGAGAAAGAGGTTGGAGGAGGAGGAAAATATAAGGGCGGATGAGAAAAGGAGATTGATAAATAAAGCTCTGTTGTCGACGGGTGTAATAGTGAGCACAGGAGCCGCCGCTGTTTCAGGAGTGAGTTTGAGTCCAGCTTTACTCTCAGGACTGGCAGTTGCCGGAGGAGCAGCTTTAGCCTCCGCTTCTGATGGAGCGACGATTTCTGAAGCTTTAATGGCAGGAGCTGCAGCCGCTGGAAATGCTGCGCTCGCCTCCATCACTGGAGAAACTAATCTGTCTTCAGCTTTAAACAGAGGCCGGAGGAGGGAGTCAAACTACAGTTAAACACGGTTTCAACTCTTCCAATCCAGGCTCGGGATACAGACCCAGGTGTACATTTCTGGGGACAGCAAAATACATAACCGGAGGCACGTCTGCTTACAAATCCACCAGAGGCCGTTGTGTACGCTTTTTGATGATCTCAAATTTCTCTCGCGCATCCTCTTCTCGGATAAATCCATCAAAGGGTGCAATACACACTTCAGCTGACCAGGCTAGCTTGCTGTCGACTGACTGACCAAGTGACCCGACCACCGTCTGCCCTCAACCCAACTGATAGTGTTTTCAAAAGCAATCTAGAAAAGAACACACAGGTTGGGAATCGCCATTTACTTTAAAAACGTTTTCTCCTGGTTTGTGGCAGCGAGGGAGAAAGAGAAGTTTACTGTAATTTTATTTTAGCAGGTATGTTAGGAATTTTTCCCCTGCAAGTTAGCTGTCCATTTGTTTGTTATTTTGGCCTGGATTCCCTTCCGAAGAGATGCTTCTGAGATCTTTATTGTAAAAAAAAAAAAAAAAACCTTATTTCTTGATAAACTGGTTGTGATTATTGTGAGCTGGGACAGGAGAAGGGGAAAACCCTAAAGTGAGTATTTAAAAGTTTAATTTATTTATACTTTTTTTTTTTTTTTTGTACAGTATACACAAGAAAATATCACAATATCAATAATTTACACTTTTTTTTTTTTTTTAACAATAACTAAGGGTAAACAAGAACATTCAAAAACCCTCAGTCCCCCATCCCACCCCCAAGGAGGAGAAAAAAATAAAATAAAAACACACAACAACATTAGCCCCTACAAAAATTGTCAAAGCAACTAAATAAACATACATAAAATATAAGTAACACACGCACACATTCATAAAAAGGGCTTATAAATCAGTGAAGAGGTGTGTTGTGTTCCTGACAAAATTAATTAGAGGATCCCAGTTTTTATAAAATTTTTCAGTGGAACCTCTTAATGTAAACTTAATTTTTTCAATGTATAGAAAAGACATCAAATCTTCTAACCATGAGACAGTGGGAGGAGGTTTAGAAGACTTCCAGTGTAATAAAATCCGTCTCCGGGCTATCAGTGACGCAAAGGCTAGAACATTAGCATTCTTATTTGAAAGTTTATCCAACAAAGCCGTTACACCAAAAATAGCAATCAAAGGGCATGGTTCAAGAGAAATGCTAAAAATTATTAAAAAAAGTATCAAAGAAAGAGGGTCAGTTGGCGTTTCTGTGTGGAGTTTGCATGTTCTCCCTGCGTTTGCGTGGGTTTCCTCCGGGTGCTCCGGTTTCCCCCACAGTCCAAAGACATGCAGTACAGGTGAATTGGGTAAGCTAAAATTGTCCATAGTGTATGAGTGTGAATGTGTGTGTGGAAGTTCCCAGAGATGGGTTGCGGCTGGAAGGGCATCCGCTGCGTAAAATCGTGCTCGATAAGTTGGCGGTTCATTCCGCTGTGGCGACCCCGCAAGGGACAAAGCCGACAAGAAAATGAATGAATGAATGAATCAAAGAAACTGATTTGGACAACTTTGGACAAGAAAAAAACATAAGGGTATGATCAGCAGGAGCCAGAGAGCACCTATTACAACAAACATCCACGCCTGGGAATAGCTTGCTTAATTTGACATTCGTTAGATGAGTTCTATGAAGAACCTTAAATTGAATCAGACTAAGTCTGGCACAGGAAGAAGAGGAATTAACCCTCTCAGCAGCCATTTCCCACCATTCCTGATCCAAACAAAGTCCAAGTTCTTTCTCCCATTGATGCTTAAACTGAGAAAGAGAGGGCAAAGTATAGGGAAGAATCAGATTGTATAAACTAGATATAGAGCTGTAATTGTGATTTAAGCACCTCTCGTGTAAAGAAGGCTCTGACAGGTTAGGAAATGAAAGACAATGGGAACGGACAAAATTACGCACTTGAAAAAAACGAAACAAATTAGACTGTGGAATATTAAATTTCTCTACAAGAACAGAAAAACTAGCAAAAACTCCATCAATAAATAAATCAGAAAAATAAAGGAGGCCTCTATTTTCCCATAAAACAAAAGAAGAATCTAATGTTGAAGGCGGAAATAGATGATTATTACAAATAGGGCCATAAACAGAAGCTGCAGCAAGTTTAAAATGCTGTCTGAACTGCCTACAAATCCTGAGAGAAGAACAAACAACTGGGTTTGTAGTATACGTAGAGGGGCGAATAGACAAGGGGTACACACTAAGGCCGACAGTGAAGATTTGGAGCAGGACTGTGCTTCTAATTTACACCAATCCATTTGGGGATAATTATACCAGTTATGAATTTTGCTGATGTTTGCTGCCCAGTAATAAATCAAAAAGTTAGGCAGTCCCCCCACCTTTTGTGTCTCTGAAGATATGCCTTACTTAAACGAGGGGGCCTCCCATGCCAAATATATGAAGCAATAGCCCTATCCAACTGCTTGAAAAAAGATTTTGGTAAAAACACTGGGAGGGTCTGAAACAAGAACTAAAACCTCGGCAGAATATTCATTTTAATTGACTGAATTCTACCAAATAGAGTAAGAGGTAATTTATCCCAGCGTTGCAAATCTGATTTAACTTGAGTGAGTAATGTAGAGAAATTATGCTGATATAATAGATCGAAGGAATGCTAAATATTTACCCCCAAGAAACGAAACTTTGAGGAGGATAAATTATTTATACTTTTGTTATTGTTCCCGCCAACCCTACACTGGTCGGGATGTAACAGATGGAAAGACACAAATGTACCTCTGGTTACATATTTCGCGATCTCCAGAAATGTAGACAGGGATACATATCCACAATAAGCCTGTGTTGCACTCTTTCAGGGACACCAGATTCAAGCACTTTCAAGGACTTTTTAAAAGTACCATTAATTTTTAAGTCAAGTAACTTTGTTATTCATACCCCAGCATATATCACCATTAAAGCTGTTACATAACATTTCACTTACAGTTAATGTTTTCCAAAATTTAGGAGAGGGGTCTGGATGCAGACATTGCTTGCAATGCTTTTAACGGGCTCACCTAACCCCAGGCCTAACCCCACCCCTCACAGTGATGTCACTAGCTCCATTGAGTCTGACATTGCACCACTGCCAGATGCAATCTCATCTCGCATCATAAAGGCTGCATCCAGATACAATTAGATTTTAGACCATTTTAAACTGTTATGTTCAAAGAACTGTTATGTTCAAAGTTTATTCATTGTTACTGTGCAATATTTAAATGTAAAATGTTTACATTTTTCAGCACAGTGCAATTAATGAAATAACACCATAAACAATGGTTTTAGTAGTAGTGTAACACTACTAGCTGAATGAACCCCTCATTAGCTGTTTAATAATAGTTAATAAGGTAGACGTTGGGTTTATTTTGGTATGAAGTGCTAATAAACACTTATGTAATAATCTAGTAGTTAATAGTTAACTGTTAATTAAGTTAATCCGTTTCCATGTGTTGTGAACCACAGGTTTATTTACGGTTGTGAATTGTATTATGGGCTGCTGGATATACGCTCGGTTAACTTTTTTGATGTTGAAAAATTCTCTGCAGTTTAACAAAGTGACCATTATTGACATTGTTAATAAAAGTTTGAAACAATATATTGTATAAGAAATAATTTATACTGTAAATACAAATAAATCCATATTAATACAGGAAAAAAGTACTGTCAGTTTATTACCAGGCTTTTTGTACTGTAATTTACAGCGCCAAATATCACTTTAAGGCTGTGTGATATTAAAGGTGCTGTATGTAAGTTTGTGACTCTTCTAAAGCATAAAAATACCATAATATGTGTGCAGGTATTTAAGAAACATCCCAAGTGAACATACTTGTTTAACTGAAAAACAATGCTGAAGTCAGATATTCTGCTTTGAAAATGGTTTTTCCGTGCCGGAACGCTGTCTTTGTTTAGCCTGCAGAATGCCAGTTTAGCCAATTATATTTCAGCACTCCGGGTTGCCTTGTTGGAAAACAGCGTATTTCATTCATTCATTCAGAAAGGCTCTGAAAGCATGCGCCCGTGACCGCAATGGACAGTATCAGACGCCGAAATGAGACAGATTCAGTTCCACATGAGGTTATTACTTAGCAAATGATATAAACATTACGAACGTAAACATTAGGTGAGCAGGTTACATTGTAATCTCGTGTCCTAACAACACGCAAACAGCAGTTTAGCTGTTTGCACCAGACGAAACATGACAGAAATGTAAATACAGCCATTCAGAAGCACAGAATAAGCACTCACTCACGAAACGGTAAGGTTTAGAATCCATTCAAACTCACATTGTTAGCATTTAGCACTGAATAAAACACAAGAGGCTTACCTGAGGTGCACTGTCATAGGTTTCACATGTTGAGCTGTGAGAAAATGAAACCGTTTCTAATATCTCAATTCGAGGTGTTGGTTAGAACTAAAACTCCTTTTAATATGGAAAATATTCCCTCTATCGCGTGTCGTTGATTTTATTTAGAACACGGTTTAAATCACTCGCTCAATCTGGCATCCCACGCGTGCGTTTATTTTGATCTAGGAGTGCAATACCTAGTTCAACCACTGGGTGTCAAACATACATACTGCACCTTTAAAGAATATATTATATTGATTGCATATTAAATAATGCAATAGGGTATATGCAGAGCTAGTGTTTCTTCCCATACTGATAAACTTCCGGTGAGCGGTTAATGTTTTCCATTTTTTACGGTTCCTTTTACAGCATTGATGTTGTGTAATTAAAATACAATCAGTTAAATAGACTTTGGGATTCATTTAGTTGCTCAAGCGTAAAACGAGATGAAAAGCAGTTTACTCGCATGCGCCCGTCAGGATCGGCAAGCTAGTGCAGAAGCTCCATTAAATACTGTATACTGGGGTAAAATAAATGCTCATATTTTAAAGACATGGCGGGGAAAATGTAATTTAATGCAGTGCTTCTTGTCCAATCTGAGACCCACTTTATATATCACTCAGCCAGCGGAGATCGCTGATTTTGAAATAGAGATCTGAGCGGGACAAAAGTTTTAATCCCGCTCTCGCCAGGTTTTAGTCCGAACCCGACCGCTCCGGCATATATATATTTAGGATTTATTCACCAGCTGTCCGACCCGCCCCATTTTCTACCTGCCGCAACGGTTCCCGCTACCAGAGGGGTGGTGGTGGTGGTGGGGGGATGGGGAGACACCATCACGCTCTCGTTCGCTCTCTCTCTCTCTCTCTCTCTCATTCACACACTCACACACACACATAGACAGCACCAAGCAAGCAACATACAGCATCACGGGAGGTGGGGGGTGGGGGGGTTGACGTTGAGGATACGTCCCCCTCACTTTTAGAGACACACCATTTAGAAACAGGTAATTAAGAATATAAACTTTTGGATTTCATACAGCTGCCAACCCCCCCCCCCCCCCCCCCCCCCCAACCCCCCACACAAACACACTTTTAAAATGTCCACTACGCCCCTGCACAGCAACCAAGCAATATACAGCATCAAGCTCTCTCTCTCTCTCTCTCTCTCTCATTCACACACACATAGACAGCACCAAACAATCGATACACACACACACAGCATCACGCTCTCTCTCATTTACACACATACATACACAGCATCCAGGCTGGGAGCGTCGGAAGCGATATTGTTAGACCGCCCGCTCCCGTTCAAATTACACCAGAGTTACCGACCACTTCCGCGCTTTATTCAGAAATTTATTCCTGCGCCGAAAGAAATCTGGTCGGGTCCCACGGTGCAGCAGACCTTAAAGATAACAGACCTTAAACACGCCGATTTTGTAATGGCAAATAGCTTAGAATGACCAAGAGGCGACACTCAATAGAACTTTCCATTGCAACTGCAGCGCCCAGCCACAGTCCCGGATTCCGCCATTTTGGAGTGAAAGCGATCGGCTGTCCATTGGATCTTATTGCTGTCGCGATGGCAAGCAGCTGCTTTATTTTTTATTTATTTATTTATTTAAAAAGTGCATTAAAGCTGAGATACAACCTGAAAGACGACAATACAACACTTACTGTCACAATCATCAGCACTTTTAATAGTTTATTTTACAGACTTATAATATGCTGTTGTTCGATTGGAATTTTCATTCCAAAATGGCCGCCGCATCATCTAGTGGCTGTTTACCAAATCGTACTAGAGTGTCGCCTCTTGGGCTGCGTCTGAAACCGCCTACTACTCAGTAGGTACTGCATTTGAATTTAAACGTACTACTCGGCCGTTAGAAAAGTACATTCTATACAGTATGAATGTAAAAAGTATGAATGGAATTCGGACGTACTACATCCGCCATTTTGTCATGGTCACGTGACCTACCTGCGTCAGTTGCGTCGATTCACTCCCATTCATGAATTCTCTCGCGGGGCATCATGGGATAGCGCAGCGTGCATGGGATGCGCACTTCAGAATCTCTCCGGAAGTAGTAAGTCATCCGGGTACTTCTCGCATACTGATTTTTGAATTTTATGATTTAGGACATACTACTCGGCTCACATACTGATTTTAGTGTACTGCATAGTATGGAAGTATGCGGTTTCGGACGCAGCCTTGGTGATTCTATGCTCTTTGGTAATAGAGTGGGGGAACTATAACGTCAATTTGTATGCAAAAACCCGGAAGCGAGTTAGCATTTTAGCAGTTCCGGTTCCCTCGTCCTAAAGTCAATGGGTTTTTTTTAATGGGATTTCAGTTAAAGCGCTTAAACAAGGTCTGTGACTAACACAAACTCAAGATACTTTCACGTTTTATTCTACGACATAAAACACATCAGTTACATCACACTCATGATTTTTTAAATCGGTTATACTTCTTTAAAAAGACGGTTGCTAACAAGTTGCTAATCGGGACTACAGACGGTGTCGGAGACATTATACGTCATCGAGCTGAACTGATCTGGAGTGCAGCTCACTTGTGTTGGGCATTTGGATTTGTCTGTTATTTAGGTATTTTCATGATTAGTATTTTATACTTTGTAGTATTTTTCTAATTGGGAATACATATTGTGTGTAGATAATGCCTTCACTTGTAAAGACTGTCAAGACAGATTAATTTGTTGATCATATATTTTAATTAAACGATATTATGGGGATACTGCTTACCAGTGCAGCCTGTCTCTCTCCTGCTGTCAGTAATGCAAACGTGTGAATAAATGTGTAATACATATTAACTGTCATTTTAACGTGATCCATAGATTTTTCGTTAGGTTTTTTTCTTCATCTGAACACATTTAACTCTGTCATAACTGCAATATTTACACTCCTCCTTAAAATGTACAGCATATGTGACTGTATGGGCTGCTTTTCACTGTACTCGGTGACAAAAAAGAATACTGAATGTTGTTCTGGGTCCATGATGGAACTTGCAGGCATACAACATTAGACTTGTACCTCACACCTCATCTCCTCATTTCTGTCGTCTGTTAGTAAGGTAAGCGGGCTGTATGTACGCGAGCGATACACTTATTTAAACATGTCTTATGATAATACTATGTAGGCACATTTATACATACAGCTTTAAAACTTTTACAACAACCGTAAAGCAAAACAAAATGTATTTCCGCGTAAAAACTATCCAAAAGGCACGTCTATGTGTTTTTGCGTATTTATTTGTTTATAATATATAGCGTGGATTATAATATAATAAACCGAGAGAGTAAATCATTGTCATCATGCTTGAAGAGTTGTCTGTA
>LR812519.1:71911262-71996262 GCA_903798195.1 Danio kyathit
TCCCAACACAAATCGATTAAGTTAACTGAACACTTTTAACAAATTTATGTGGATTGAACATAAATTGAACTTATTGAACTTAAACTTAAAAATTAAGTTGTCCTAATGGAATCTCAAGAATTGTGTTGATTCAGCTCATTTTAATTAAGTAGTTTGAACAAGCAGCAAACGTCACTGTTTGAGTGAATCATTTTGATTCCTCTCTAAAACAGTGAATATATCTGAGTAATTACGCTTGAGAGATTTACTTCTGAGTGTGTGACTATTATAATACTTTAAACTGAAAACTCTTTTGTGTGGAATTTATCATTGCATCGGCACGCAGTTCAGTGTTTTATGAGAATGCCGAGCACATTATTCAGCATCTCAGTTAAAAATTACGACCACTGTCGAAGCTACTGTCGTTACACTTTACGACTTCAAAACACAACAGCAATGTGCCATAGATGATCGCATTAAGTTGGTTAAAAAATGTTGAGAATGTTCAATGCACTTTTCAAACTTTAGGATCCAACAAACACACAAAACAGATTTAAAGTGAAGCTGATCATCAAACTAAGAGTTGCTTTCACTTTTCAGCAGTTTACACATGACTTGATTTTGTTTTCATTTATCAAATAATAAAAAAGTCCCCCTTTTAAAAGTGTCCCAAGCATAAAAAGCTACAGTTTCTGTCAGATTAGCTGTAGAGCTTTTAAATTGCACTATTGCACTGTACAAAAATATCCGTATTTTGTGATTCATGTTTTAATTTTTTCCTGTTTATTTCTGCTTTTGAATTGCTTTATGGGACCTTGATCTTTCTTCCAACAACTTGTAACCTTGGAAAAAAAAAGTGTCTTTCCTGATCATTGTGTAATAGTTTGCAGTGCTACATTGTCTGGGTGGTGTTGTATATTACACTAAAAAACCTTATAGTAAACTACCAGCACATTTTCTGTTATTTTACAGACTTATTTCTCTAGATATTATACTTTATATTATTTTAAACGACTAAAACTTCAATAAAATCACTTTGTTAAACTGTAGAGTTGAATTTTAGGCCACGGGTGTGGCCTGGTCTATAAAGGAGGTGTGTTAGGGTGCATTGTTGGCGCGTTGCTATTTTGAGGAACTGAAATAAACCACACTATTGACCAACTAAAAGCTGCTCTAAAGTCTAGCGAGTTAGATATGCACCTATGGAGGTCCAAATGCTTACACATTGCTTAATATACACAGGATGTACAGCAATACACAAACATCTTTACATATGAAAAGAATTAAAGGATTAAAATGTTTATTATTAAAATTATGATTAAAATTATTATTTTCTACATCAATATAAAAACCACTACCTCCATGCCTTCATGTGGGGGGCCTTTTTTCAGTTTATTCATGACAATCTGCATTTGTATAATGTTATTATTATTAGCAGTAATATTCATTCATTCATTTATTTTCTTTTTGGCTTAGTCCCTTTATTAATCTGGGATCGCCACAGCGGAATGAACGGCCAACTTATCCAGCATACGTTTTACACAGCGGATGCCTTTCCAGCTGCAACCCATCACTGGGAAACATCCACACTCATTCACACACACACTCATACACTACATTCAATTTTAGCATACCCAATTCCCCTATACCACATGTCTTTGGACTGTGGGGGAAACCGGAGCACCCAGAGGAAACCCATGCGGACACAGGGAGAACATGCAAACTCCACACAGAAACGTCAACTGACACAGCCGAGACTCGAACCAGCGACCTTCTTATTATTTATTATATGCATATTTATATTTGTTTTAATAAAAACAAGTGTAGATTTGTCCACCTGTTGGGTTTTGGAGAAGTCTGCATCACTATATGGGGCATAGGAACAGGACATGTGTTTGGATATAACTCAGTTTTTTGAGCACACTTCATGAAATTAAATATGTAGGCTAATGGATGTCTTCAGTGGAGTGAGTCCACAGTGGAATGAGCCTCAGTAAAGAGGCTGAATGGAGGAGGCTCATTCTTTATCTTCGCGCTGCAGATGGTCTGTTTAACTCTTTTCTTACTAGTGAAGCATTCAGTTTTTACACTTACAAAGTCCGACATGTAAATAACAAATGCGCCATGGCGTGACGCAACTGACTCTTAAAGGGAATGTGAGATGAGACTGATTGTTTTAATGCACGTTATGCTCAAAACACACCCATAAGTCATTAAGAGAATAAAAATACCCCTGTTAGAGCATAGATGCTGGGGCGCAGAGCGTATTTTTCCATCCTTAATCCTTGATTCAGACACGCCCTTAATTATTTTGCGCCATGCGCTTTAAACTTTGCGCCTAGATCATTAAAATAGAGCCCAAAAATTTTCCAGTTTTTGGCTAACAAAGGTAAAAAAAAGGTCTAAATTGAAAATTGACAGGCATAGGCGGAGGGTGAACAAACTCCAGGGTAAGGCTAATATATGCGCTGCCCTTTAATGCATTTAAAAAGATTTGCGACCGACCAAGAAGAGGTTTTAACAAAAGCACCGCCGATTAAACATCTATTATATTCAACACGCACATTAAATTATTTTATTAAACTCACCCACTGATCTACACTACCGGTCAAAAGTTTGGGGCCAATCATTTTTTTATTATTACTTTTATTTAATAATTTAATTAAAATTATTCTGTTCATCAAGGCAGCATTTATTAAATATAAAAAAAAATTGTTAAATACTTATTCATTAAATATTTATTTATTACTTACTGTATGCAGTTTTAAATGAAATTATTACTCCTTGTTGCTTTTATTACCATTAATAAAACTCCAAACGATTGCCTAAAGAAGATTACTACACTATACCAGGGCCGGAGCAAGCTGAACTGGCGCTCTAGGCGAACAGCGATCACGTCGCCCTCATCCCAAAAGTGAAAAACAAAGTGACCGGTTTGCGGATGAAAATGAGGACCGGGGGGTTCGGGGACATCGCCCTCAGTATTTTGCCGCCTTAGGCGGCCGCCTAGGTCGCCTCTATGGACGCGCCGGCCCTGGGATAGACTATATGTTACAATCAAACTACCAATTTCATTTAATGCTGAAAACAAGTTAAACCAGTGTAATATATTATTATACCTCTCTCGTAATACTCATTTGTCATTTTATTACTTCAGAATTGTCCGCTGGCCAGCAGTTTTGGCTTGGTCTTCAGAGCTGCTGCGAACTCCAGTAATAAACAGCACTCATCAGTGCAAAGTGCGGAGTTGGACAGTTCCATTTTTGTGCGGAGGGAGACTTTAAACGTAAAGCCGCAGTCACACTGGACTTTACTCCCTATAGACTTCCATTCATACGCACGCGAATGCGTCAGACCGGAAACGCAGGGTCATGCATCCACTTTCGCATTTCGCTGCGGTGCAAAGTTCAAGCTTGGTGAACTCTGACCTGCGAAATCGCATCACTTGACTGCGTGAGACCAATCCAGGATCAAAACATGACCTCTCTGAACAGAAGTTTAAAAACATGGAGCAATCGCTCGCTTTTTTTAATGTCTGATCATCTTGTTTAATCCCGCCCCTTTTCGCAGCGCCATACGACAGAATTTCGCACACACAAACTCTAGTATGACTGCGGCTTAAGATTGACAAACTTACAATAGCTAAAGTGCTCTGTTAATCATCAACATTAAATTCCATTCATATTCCGCCTTACATGTTTTCAATGCATTTTTTTCTTTGCTGCTATCTACGTGGTCTCTGGCCAGGGGGAGGCTAAGCCTTCCCCAGCCTTGCACACGCTCTGCCTATGGTGACAGGTCAAAGGTCAAGTCATCTGTTATTAAGTTGTTGTCTATGTAGCTTCTATTCTATCGTTCACATATTTAACTGAGTCTCCATCTGTGTTTTACCTCCTCAAGACATGTCAGATCTCAGGATTGTGTTGGTTGGTGAAAGCGGAGCTGGGAAGAGCTCATCAGGAAACACCATCCTGGGAGAAAAAGTGTTCGATGAAGAATTATCTGATGAATCTTTCACAGAGAAATGCCAGAAACACCAGCGGGAGGTTAAAGGTCGAATCATCTCCGTCATCGATACTCCGGGACTGTGTGATACACAAATAAATGAAGAAGAAGTGAAGAAAGAAATGGAGAAATGCATTAATATGTCTGTTCCTGGTCCTCACGTGTTTCTGCTGGTGCTCAGACTGGATGAGAAACCAACAAACCAAGTGAAAAACACGGTGAAATGGATTCAGGAGAACTTTGGGGAAGAAGCTGTTCATTACACCATCATCCTCTTCACTAGAGGAGATCAGATTGAAACATCCATAGAAGAGTTTCTGGCATATAACGAGGAGATGAGAGCACTAGCTGAACAGTGTAAAGGTGGATATCATGTCTTTAACAACACAGATGAGGAAAACAGATCTCAGGTCAGTGAGCTGCTGGAGAAGATCGACTCAATGCTGGAGGAGAATGAAGGACAGTTTTACAATAATGAGCTGCTGATGGAGGCTCATAGGAGGAGAAATCTCACTCAGAAAGTGGTATTTGTGGGAGTAGGTCTGCTTGGAGGAGCCATTGAAGGAGCAGGAGCTGTTGCTGTGGTTCAAAGTGCCGTGGCTTTAGCAGCCGTTCCTGTGGCTTTTATCGCTGCAGGAGTCGCCATCATGGCCGAAGGAGCTGCTCTGGCGGTTATAGATGCACTGAGAGCATGCATGAAGAGGGGAAATAAAGGCAACGGCAAATAAAGGTTATGAAGACAGTGTTGGGGTGATGCATTACAAATAAGGTGCACTAAGAGCACGCATGATGAGGAGAGATGAAGAAAGCTGTAAATAAAGAGTGTTGGGGTAATATTTATCAAATAATGTGCACTGAAAGCTTGCATGAAGAGGAAAAATGAAGAAAACGGTAAATAAATGAGCTATTAGTACTGCAGGACAGTGTTGTTGGGCTAATATTTTACAAATAATGTGCACTGAAAGCTTACAAGAAGAGGAGAAATAAAGAAAATGGTAAATAAAGGTTATGAGGACAGTGTTGGGGTGATGATTACAAATAAGGTGCACTGAGAGCATACATGAAGAGGAGAAATGAAGAAAGCTGTAAATAAAGAGGTTATTAGCACTGCAGGACAGTGTTGGGGTAATATTTATCAAATATAGTGCACTGAAAGCTTGCATGAAGAGGAGAAATGAAGAAAACGGTAAATATAGGGGTTATTAGTACTGCAGGATAGTGTTGTTGGGGTAATATACAAATAAAGTGCACTGAAAACATGCATGATGAGGAGAAATAAAGAACATTTTAAATATATGGGTTATTTGTACTGTTGGGGTAATATTTTATCAAATATTGTGCACTGAAAGCTTGCATGAAGAGGAGAAATGAAGAAAACGGTAAATAAATGAGTTATTAGTACAGCAGGATAGTGTTGTTGGGCTAATATTTTACAAATATTGTGCACTGAAAACATGCAAGAAGAGGAGAAATAAAGAAAATTGTAAATAAATGAGTTATTAGTACAGCAGGATAGTGTTGGGATAATGTTGTATTAAATATTGTGCACTGAAAGCTTGCATGAAGAGGAAAGAAATAAAGAAAACCGTAAATAAATGGGTTGTTAGTACTGTAGGATAGTGTTGTTGGGCTAATATTTTACAAATAATGTGCACTGAAAGCTTACAAGAAGAGGAGAAATAAAGAAAATGGTAAATAAAGATTATGAGGACAGTGTTGGGGTGACGATTACAAATAAGGTGCACTGAGAGCATACATGAAGAGGAGAGATGAAGAAAGCTGTAAATAAAGAGGTTATTAGCACTGCAGGACAGTGTTGGGGTAATATTTATCAAATATAGTGCACTGAAAGCTTGCATGAAGAGGAGAAATAAAGAAAACCGTAAATAAATGGATTGTTAGTACTGTAGGATAGTGTTGTTGGGGTAATATTTTACAAATAATGTGCACTGAAAACATGCAAGAAGAGGAGAAATAAAGAAAACGGTAAATAAAGGTTATGAGGACAGTGTTGGGGTGATGATTACAAATAAGGTGCACTGAGAGCATACATGAAGAGGAGAAATGAAGAAAGCTGTAAATAAAGAGGTTATTAGCACTGCAGGATAGTGTTGGGGTAATGTTTATCAAATATGGTGCACTGAAAGCTTGCATGAAGAGGAGAAATGAAGAAAACGGTAAATATAGGGGTTATTAGTACTGCAAGATAGTGTTGTTGGGCTAATATTTACAAATAAAGTGCACTGAAAACATGCATGATAAGGAGAAATAAAGAACATTTTAAATATATGGGTTATTTGTACTAATGGGGTAATATTTTATCAAATATTGTGCACTGAAAGCTTGCATGAAGAGGAGAAATGAAGAAAACGGTAAATAAATGAGTTATTAGTACAGCAGGATAGTGTTGTTGGGCTAATATTTTACAAATAATGTGCACTGAAAACATGCAAGAAGAGGAGAAATGAAGAAAATTGTAAATAAATGGGTTATTAGTACTGTAAGATAGTGTTGGGATAATGTTTTATCAAATATTGTGCACTGAAAGCTTGCATGAAGAGGAGAAATAAAGAAAACCGTAAATAAATGGATTGTTAGTACTGTAGGATAGTGTTGTTGGGGTAATATATTACAAATAATGTGCACTGAAAGAGTGCAAGAAGAGGAGAAATAAAGAAAATGGTAAATAAAGGTTATGAGGACAGTGTTGGGGTGACGATTACAAATAAAGTGCACTGAGAGCATACATGAAGAGGAGAAATGAAGAAAGCTGTAAATAAATGGGTTATTAGTACTGTAAGATAGTGTTGGGACAATGTTTTATTAAATATTGTGCACTGAAAGCTTGCATGGAGAGGAGAAATGAAGAAAACGGTAAATAAATGAGCTATTAGTACTGCAGGATAATGTTGTTGGGCTAATATTTATCAAATATTGTGCACTGAAAGCTTGCATGAAGAGGAGAAATTAAGAAAGCTGTAAATAAAGAGGTTATTAGCACTGCAAGATAGTGTTGTTGGGCTAACATTTACAAATAAAGTGCACTGAAAACATGCAAGAAGAGGAGAAATGAAGAACATTTTAAATATATGGGTTATTTGTACTGTTGGGGTAATATTTTATCAAATATTGTACACTGAAAGCTTGCATGAAGAGGAGAAATGAAGAAAACGGTAAATAAATGAGTTATTAGTACAGCAGGATAGTGTTGTTGGGCTAATATTTTACAAATATTGTGCACTGAAAACATGCAAGAAGAGGAGAAATAAAGAAAATTGTAAATAAATGGGTTATTAGTACTGTAAGATAGTGTTGGGATAATGTTTTATTAAATATTGTGCACTGAAAGCTTGCATGAAGAGAAAAGAAATAAAGAAAACCGTAAATAAATGGGTTGTTAGTACTGTAGGATAGTGTTGTTGGGGTAATATATTACAAATAATGTGCACTGAAAACATGCAAGAAGAGGAGAAATAAAGAAAATGGTAAATAAAGGTTATGAGGACAGTGTTGGGGTGATGATTACAAATTAGGTGCACTGAGAGCATACATGAAGAGGAGAAATGAAGAAAGCTGTAAATAAATGGGTTATTAGTACTGTAAGATAGTGTTGGGACAATGTTTTATTAAATATTGTGCACTGAAAGCTTGCATGAAGAGGAGAAATGAAGAAAACGGTAAATAAATGAGCTATTAGTACTGCAGGACAGTGTTGTTGGGGTAATATTTTACAAATAATGTGCACTGAAAGCTTACAAGAAGAGGAGAAATAAAGAAAACGGTAAATAAAGGTTATGAGGACAGTGTTGGGGTGACGATTACAAATAAAGTGCACTGAGAGCATACATGAAGAGGAGAAATGAAGAAAGCTGTAAATAAAGAGGATATTAGCACTGCAGGACAGTGTTGGGGTAATATTTATCAAATATGGTGCACTGAAAGCTTGCATGAAGAGGAGAAATGAAGAAAACGGTAAATATAGGGGTTATTAGTACTGCAAGATAGTGTTGTTGGGCTAACATTTACAAATAAAGTGCACTGAAAACATGCAAGAAGAGGAGAAATGAAGAACATTTTAAATATATGGGTTATTTGTACTGTTGGGGTAATATTTTATCAAATATTGTGCACTGAAAGCTTGCATGAAGAGGAGAAATGAAGAAAACGGTAAATAAATGAGTTATTAGTACAGCAGGATAGTGTTGTTGGGCTAATATTTTACAAATAATGTGCACTGAAATCGTGCATGAAAAAGAGAAATAAAGAAAACGATAAATAAATGGGTTGTTAGTACTGTAGGATAGTGTTGTTGGGGTAATATATTACAAATAAAGTGCACTGAAAACGTGCAAGAAGAGGAGAAATAAAGAAAATGGTAAATAAAGGTTATGAGGACAGTGTTGGGGTGATGATTACAAATAAGGTGCACTGAGAGCATACATGAAGGGGAGAAATGAAGAAAGCTGTAAATAAAGAGTGTTGGGGTAATATTTTATCAATATTGTGCACTGAAAGCTTGCATGAAGAAGAGAAATGAAGAAAACTGTAAATAAATGAGCTATTAGTACTGCAGGATAGTGTTGTTGGGCTAATATTTTACAAATAATGTGCACTGAAAGCTTGCATGAAGAGGAGAAATAAAGAAAATGGTAAATAAAGGTTATGAGGACAGTGTTGGGGTAATATTTATCAAATAATGTGCACTGAAAGCTTGCATTAAAAGGAGAAATGAAGAAGACGGTAAATATAGGGGTTATTAGTACTGTAGGATAGTGTTGTTGGGGTAATATATTACAAATAAAGTGCACTGAAAACATGCATGATGAGGAGAAATAAAGAACATTTTAAATATATGGGTTATTTGTACTGTTGGGGTAATATTTTACAAATAATGTGCACAAAGCATGCAAGAAGAGGAGAAATAAAGAAAATGGTAAATAAAGGTTAAGAGGACAGTGTTGGGGTGACGATTACAAATAAGGTGCACTGCAAAAAAACATGGAAACTTTGTCCTGTTTCTTATCCAAATATCTACAAATTCTTGAAGTCAGAAGCATTTTTCTAGATGAAGAAACAAAATAATGAATAATAATAAATATATAAAAGAACAAAATCTATCGCCACTTACTTTGCTTCCCATTTATTAATTGCATTTATTCTCTTGTCTCTGCGTTGACGTGTGTAAATCATACTCCTGTTTTCCCCGCTACCCTCCCATTTTGTTATTTCCCTCAGGAAACTCCTACAATTTGTAAGGCCCAATCTAGTTAAAAAAAAATAAAATCACTTTTTCCGTCCTTGCCAGATCTTTTATGAAGCTCATCACATTAAAATATTGCTGAAATATTCAAATATCGAAGCATGTTTTACCTTTAACAAACCTTACAAACCAGTTGTGCTGTTGATTTCTGTTTGTAGATATCTATCTGTAAAAATGTGTGCAAATTTTTGCTCTTCTCACTTGCTTTAAAATAAGACGATGCCTTAAAATAAAAATAAAAAACTCCTATTATTTACTGATGAGGAGTGTTTCAGGTACTTTTCATGCATCAAATACTTCATGTAATCCAAGAAGGTTTGTTTGAGCTTGAGTTGAATTGCACAGAGTTGCATTAATATTTGCTGCCTTACGTTTCCTTATTCACTTCACATTTACTTTTGGTGTAAAAGGCCTTACATTAAATATGTAAGATAAAATAAAAAGTAAATATACAGTGCTTAGCATAAATGAGTACACCCCATTTTGAAAATGTATATTTTGATCCATTTCTCAGTGAATATAGGTAAAATATATTTGGTGTATTTGAACAAAACAGATTTATTAAACAGATATATTTATTAAAATAATATTTTAGTCACCAAACATCTTTAGAAATAGAAAAATAATACATTTAAATTCATATTGCAAAAAAAAAAAAACTACAAAATTTCAACAAAACTGCCATTTTTAACTATTATCATCACCTTTTGGACTTTAATGAACTGGAAATGACGGAATTACTTTCTAACAAGAGGTTACATGTGCTGGTGAAGATTACAGATACAGATAAGTTTGCACTGACTGTGGGCTCTATTTCGTGTTGTTTTTGAACCTAAATAAGGACTAAATGTATGCTGTGTGTAGTTTTTCTGTAATTGGTAACATATCAGAGACTGTAAGGGTCTGTATGTGTTCATATATGGTGCATTTATTTCTTTAATGTAATCGCAGACGCTACAGTGGGCTATTTCACACTGTCATTGATCTGCAGTTATAATCAAATCATGTTCAAAGGTTAGTAATGAACATTTATACACAAGTATTTGTGTATAAAGCCTCTGTTTTGTGAGAAGTGCTGCTCATATGAAATGTGAATGACCCGTACAGCTTTACTGTAGACATTTCCTTGAGCGAGAATGACGTTGACTGAAATTTTCTGTACCATTGGTACACTTTTGGCAGTGCAAACACAAGCCTGATAAAGGTGACCCGTACCGACCTGTACCATACCGTGCTGTACCACTCAGTGGAAACAAGCCATCAGTCAGTCAGTTAGTCAGTCAGTCAGACAGTGGCCTCTGGTGGATTTACGTGAGAACAGCAGTTGCGAATGGCACTCGCAAGAGAAATGTGAGATCTGGAAAAGCGTACACAGTGGCCTCTAGTGGATTTGCGAAAATAAAAACGCCGCTCCTGGGACGTATTTGGCGCTCTTCAGAAATGTATATATAGAGGTACGTTTTCAGATCGAGCCTGGCTTGGTTTTTTTAATCAGCTTGTCAAATGTATTGTCAATGAGCTATTATGCGTGTATTAAACTCTTCGTATGATGCTACTGCCACACTTTAAAAGCCTTTTTTGGGATCAAAAAGTGGTTAAACATAAATTTCTCTATCAACACAGAACTGTTACTACTGTTAAAGGGGGAGTTTAAATTGCTATGAAAATACTACAAATAATAGGCATTAAGGACTATGTACATTAGAGATGCGCGGATCAGCTCAAATGTCACCCGAATCCGCTCCTTCATTCTAATCATCCACCCGCCACCCGCCCGCACATATTATTTTATCTGATATATATATCCGCACCCAATCGCCACTTTAATAATTCTAATTCTTTGTTTTAAGCATGATAGGTGTAACTTTCTCAGCAATGTCCGCAATGGCGGCAGAGTGACAGCTCGTTAATTCATGCTCGAGCAAATGATGAGACGGACAAAAGTACTCGATGCGTGCCCTTTCTGTTTTCAGGTTCACAGTGCAAAACAGCTCCCCGGTGGAATTACTGAAGTAAAAATAAAACAAAACCGGATAAAACTTTCTCCCTCTAATTCACCGCACGCACAGCACACAGCAAGAGCTCACATCACACAGCATGCGTGTCGAACTACACTACCCACAATGCCCCTAGCTATGGACTACAACTCCCATAAAAGCAGTCCTAAAAGCGGCCACACTATTTCCCCTCTCCTGCAACTTAGGTCACAGTGGATCATTCGTTATTAACAGCAGATTCAGCTTTTACATATACAGGAAAAAGAGAACAAAAACGGCGTCCCTTCAGCCTAAACAGCAGCTATGTTGTGTGTACTTGGCCCTTTTCTTAACACTGTGCAAAAACAGAATAGCATCTACTGTGCCTGGATTCGGGTGATTCCGCCTCGCCTCCAAAACACGGCTGGCTGCACTAAATGAGCGTTTGCGCGAACCGCTTGTTACAGGAATGCACAAGCTTCTCCTTGCAAGGCGCTGCAGTCGTGTAAGTAAGCGATCTTGTTTCTCCCAGAACGATAGCAGATTTCCCTCTGATGACTCCTCTAACTGAAGTTAGCAAAGTACTCTTACACTTCATCCATTATTTTGGGCGTCTCTCATCTTCACATTCTGCGATGTCCACTCTCTGCTTTTTTTGCTGGTCAACTGCTATGACACGCTACGCGACCCACCCGCAATTAATCATAATGTATTTTTTTATTACCCGACCCGCGGATTATCCGCAGCGCTCGCGGATTTAACCGCCATCCGCGCATCACTAATGTACATATTCACATTTACTTTAACAAGTTCAATTCAACCAGCAGTACAATTTTACTCATGTGCATAGTTTTTATGCAAATCTTAATAAGCATATGAGGAAAATCTATAAAATGACACCACTTAAATCGAATATTAGTAAATTATCATATTTGTTACACCACCAGCATAACGTTTAAGCAATGAAGAAAGTGTTTGTACAACAAAAAACAAGTGGAATAAAACTGATAATAATAGTGGTTCAAAAAAATATGTTTTGGCAGGCTCAATCACATTATATTTTGACCTCAGTTGCGGGCTAGAGGGAGGAGGAGGGGGGCAGTTTGAGACCCGTGCTTTAAGCTAAGGCTGTGCGATAGTGATGAAAATATTATATTCGATTGCATCAAAAAAAATGCATCATTTATTCATTCATTCATTTATTCATTTTCTTTTCGGCTTAGTCCCTTTCATTATTCATTATATAGAATTGAAGTCAGAATTATTCGCCCCCCTTTACATTTTTTTCTCTTTAAAAATATTTCCCAAATGATGTTTAACAGAGCAAGGAAATTTTCACAGTATGTCTGATAATGTTTTTTTCTTCTGAAGAAAGTCTTATTTGTTTTATTTTGGCTAGAATAAAAGCAGTTTTTGATTTTTTTAAAAAGCCATTTTAAGGTCAATATTATTAGCCCCTTTGGGCTAATTATACAATAACTTGCCTAATTACCCTAACCTCCCTAGTTAACCTAATTAACCTAGTTAAGCCTTTAAATGTCACTTTAAGCTGTATAGAAGTGTCTTGAAAAATATCTAGTCAAATATTATTTACTGTCATCATGACAAAGAGAAAATAAATCAGTTGTTAGAAATGAGTTATTAAAACTATTATGATTAGAAATGTGTTGAAAAAATCTGCTCTCCGTTAAACAGAAATTGGGGAAAAAATAAACAGGGGGGCTAATAATTCTGACTTCTATATATATATTTAAAATTATAAAACTAACATATTATTTCAGGGGGGAAAGTCATCATTACAACTTCTGAAATTGAGCTGTTGCATAAAAGAAATCTGATATTTTAACAATCTGAACAAACACCACCAACTTTGCTTTTTTAGTATAATAAAATAAAACAAACATCCTAAAAAAGCACCAAGAGCAATCAGAGAAACAAACAAACCAATAAACAAAAAACAAAGTGGAGTTTCTTGCTTGCTGTTTTATTGCTTTCTTACAAGGCTTGATTACTATTATTATGATTATTATTACAATTGATTATTATTGATTAGGATGTCAAAGCATCATATACTATTTATATTATTACTATTTAGTGGTTGTTTTTCCAAAAAACCCCCGAAAGATTATACTGTACACCTGAAGAGCGATTAAACAACAGTTCAACTGCAAAGCGACAAATAATGATGGGACGCCGCTGCAGTTCTTGCTCTTGGCCGCCAGATGGACACAAAACATCGCCTTTAAGAATTTTGTATATACTGTAGTGCATACAATGAGAAATCAGAATGACATGTAGGCTATGCAGGCCCAGACTAAAGGCCGATTTATACTTCTGCGTCAAGCGCACACGTATGCTACGGCGCAGCCTACACGTGGACGCATAGCGCTTCGTCGTGGCCATCATAGACGTTAATGCACACCTCTCAAAAAAATGTAACGCGTACGCGTAGTGCAAGCTCTGTGATTGGTAGGCTTGGTAGCGTTGACGAGTGTAGGCGGGGGTGAGAGCCACGCACCCGATGCAGCGAGTGTTTACAAGTGTGGAGTCCCGTGAAGGAGCTCTGGATGGAGACTGTTGTTTTGTGTTTACCTTATGATTAAAGTTGTTGCACGTCCGCCGGTTCCCTCCTCAAAATGAGCGAATTTGAGCCACTTGTACATTAAGGAAGCGTTCAGAAGAAACAAAACACCAGCAAAGAAACTCGACACAGAGGAACATAAACACCTACTGCCAGCTAGAGTTTCGGAAATGTATTGCAGAGAAACAGAAACATCGCGCAGAAGTATAAATGCACGGCTACGCGGGAGGCTTGCGCCGTGGGTCACGCCGATCACTTGACGCAAAAGTATAAACCAGGCTTAAGTCATTTTTTACCCGCACAATCGGATTCAAAACCGCCCAATCTGGCAACACTGAAAGGGACTGATGTCATGCTCCTTTATAAAAGTATTTTGTAGTGTTTTTAAAATACACAAATACTGTATTTTATTTTGATACTTGTTGTGTCTGCTGTGTTTTGTAGTTCATTTTGATACACTTAAACTTAAGGTATTTGGTATTTTATTTTAAAACACATTTCAATGTATCTTTGGGGCGTCATGGTGGCACAGAAGGTAGCATGATCGCCTCACAGCAAGAAGGTCGCTGGTTCAAGTCTCGGCTGGGTCAGTTGGCATTTCTGTGTGGAGTTTGCATGTGCTTCCCGTGTTGGCGTGGGTTTCCTCAGGGTGCTCCGGTTTCCCCCACAAGTCCAAACACATGTGGTACAGGTGAATTGGGTAAGCTAAAATTGACCGTAGTGTATGAGTGAGTGTGTGTGTTTATGGATGTTTCCCAGTGATGGGTTGCAGCTGGAAAGGCATCCGCAGCGTAAAACATATGCTGGATAAGTTAGGGCGAGGCAACGCAGTGGCGCAGTAGGTAGTGCTGTTGCCTCACAGCAAGAACGTCGCTGGGTCGCAGGTTCGAACCTCGGCTGGGCTGGGTCAGTTGGCGTTTCTGTGTGGAGTTTGCATGTTCTCCCTGCGTTCGCGTGGGTTTCCTCCGGGTGCTCCGGTTTCCCCCACAGTCCAAAGACATGCAGTACAGGTGAATTGGGTAAGCTAAAATTGTCCGTAGTGTATGAGTGTGAATGTATGTGTGTGTGGAAATTCCCAGAGATGGGTTGCGGCTGGAAGGGCATCCGCTGCGTAAAAATCGTGCTGGATAAGTTGGTGGTTCATTCCACTGTGGCGACCCCGAAAGGGACAAAGCCGACAAGAAAATGAATGAATGAAAGTTAGGGTGACGCGGTGCACAGTAGGTAGTGTTGTCGCCTCACAGCAAGAAGGTCGCTGGTTCGAGCCTCGGCCGGGTCAGTTGGCATTTCTGTGTGGAGTTTGCATGTTCTTTCTGCGTTCGCGTGGGTTTCCTCTGTGTGCTCCGGTTTCCCCTACAGACCAAAGACATGCAGTACAGGTGAATTTGGTAAGCTAAATTGTCTGTAGTGTATGAGTGTGAATGAGTGTGTATGGGTGTATATCTCAAAGCTTTTACTGATGCTGGCACTTTTTTTTTGCACCATCTCCCCATGCCGTCCCCGGCAAGGTACCGTCCTGGGCGATCGCCCATATTGCCCATGCCTAAATCCGCCATTGGGTCATACCTGCCAACACTCCCGTTTTTCCCGGGAGTCTCCCGTATTTCCAACGCAATCTCACGCCAATTCGTAACTTTTTTATTTAGTGACTTATTCGTATGAATTCGTACGATCTCATTCGTACTATTTAGAACATTTTCGTATGACTCAACTACGAATTCGCACGAATTAGCCACTAAACTGACAAAACGTAAAATACTTACGTTTCCTCGTGAGATCAGGCTGGTATTTCAGACCCACCTCCCGGTTTGTAATTTCTCCCGGAAAACTCCCGGAATGTCAACCCCTTCCTTTGCTCCTCAGGTGTTTGGTACAATCTGTACCCCCTGTAACACCATCTGGACACAGACATCCAGGGACCCCTTCTTGTTGCTCCGTTCCGCCACTTTCCAGCCCCTGTAAAGTCTCTGAATTGTACTGGACATCCTCCTCCTCGACCACTCCACCCCCCGGTCTCCCGGATTTTCAAAGACAAATGTTGGCAGGTGTGCACTGGGTACAACATTGTACCATTTTTTCTGAGAGTGTAGTGTAAGTTTGTGAATGAGAGTGTATGGATGTTTCCCAGTGATGGGTTGCAGCTGGAAGGGCATTCGCTGCGTAAAACATATGCTGGATAAGTTGGCGGTTCATTCCGCTGTGGAGACCTTAGATTAATAAAGGGACCAAGCTGAAAAGAAAATGAATGAATGAATGAATGTATCCTTGCCCAACCTTGATTATATGTAGTAGTAGATTGTGCGGCATAAATAGCCTTCATAGCTTTATAGCCTTTCAAGAGTTCACACTTAGCTGATGATTAATTATAAAGCTTGTTTGGCATGCTGTCCCGGGAGAGAGCCCTGAGTTCATGAGATCCTCGAGCCCGGGGCTCCCTCCCGTTGCAAGGCGAGAGGGGAGATCGAGCTCAGGTAGATCTCGAGAACTCCCCCATCGTAGTGATTGAAGAGCAGATAGTAGTTCTCTTTAAGGAGATAGGTACTAGATAGGGAGCAAGTCTATAGTGTTGATTAATCAATAACTTAGGTTGCATGTTTTTAATTGGTGGAAGGAAACCGGAGGACCCGGGGAAAACCCACGTGAGCACAGGGAGAACGTGCAAACTCTGCACAGAAAATGCTCGCTGGTTTGGTAAAGCCTAGAACCATTGACATTCTTGCTGTGAGGGAACAGCGCTAAGCGCTGGGCCACCATGTCACCCATCTAGAAAAGAGGAGGAGTAGGGGTGGAAGGGGGGATTCTTCAAAGCGAAGATAGCGGTGATATGAAACCCGAGGTATTTATAGTAGCTTAGGGATCATCTGATTGGTGCATGGTGATTTGGATAATGTGGGTCCAGCCGCTAGCAATCATAAGCACGTGATCCTCTCGAAATTAGTTTATAAATAAACTTCACTTCAAGAGTTCACACTTAGCTCATGATTAATTATAAAGCTTGTTTGGCATGCTGTCCGGGGAGAGAGCCCTGAGTTCATGAGATCCTCGAGCCCGGGGCTCCCTCCCGTTGCAAGGCGAGAGGGGAGATCGAGCTCAGGTAGATCTCGAGAACTCCCCAAAATGCCTTATATAGCTCGGGACAGCAGCTGCGTATTGAAGAACCCCCCCAAAATGCAGATGGAACAATGCTATATCTGGCTGCTGGATATAATTTTGATCGCTTAGGAAAGAGAGGCTCCTGCGGGAGCAGCGAAAAGTAGACTTTTGCTGGAGTCTAAGCGGGGGGGTGGGAGGGGCGGGATTGACTCCTGCGGGAGTCGAAGCTCGGATGCACTCCTGCGGGAGTGAGAGCTGGGATGGGTAGGTTCCTGCAGGGGTCGGGAAAAGTTTTGGACTGTGAAGACTCCTGCAAGAGAGGATGTGAGGTGGGCTGGGGGGGCATGAACTCCTGTGGGAACCTCCTCGTTTTAGTCACTCCTGCGAGAGTTAGAGCTGGAGATTGAGGGCCTAAGCTGAAGAGAAAAGAGTGGCGGGTTAACTCGCCGAAATAAGATAGAGAAAAAAAGGGGGCGGAGGATCTCGACACCGGAAGGAAGAAAAGAAGAAGGGGAATCATGGAAGCGCACGCATGCGGGCCTACGCACGTGCAAGGACACGCACGCTAGGGCGCGCAATGCAAGCCTGGACACGTGTATGAACACAAGTAATGCATATGCACGCACCTGAACACACATATACATACATGCGCATACACCTGTATATGTTTATATACACGTGTATGCGCACACGCACACACATGTACTCATGCATACATGTGCATACGCGACCATATGTATATATACACGCGTGTCTACGCATTCTGGGGACCAGTAGGAGTGAGGAGAAGGGAGGGGGCGGTGATGACTCCAACTGGGAATGTGACTGTGAAGGGGTTGGCCTAGGGTGGGCCTAAAGAGACTCCTGCGGGAGTCGAAGCTCAGGTTGGACCCCTGCGGGGGTCCGAGCTGTAGGGAGGGTGGCAAGAGGGTGGCTGAGACATTCAAACTGACCAATCAACATGTGACCACATCGTAAAACCCCCAAAGTCCACACACCAGGCCCTGATCTTATCAGTATCTCCCTTTGGAGTCAGCATGGACCTTTTTTGGTGAAAGGCATGTTTTGCCATATAAACAAATGCATAGGATAATTTAGACTCTTACACTGGGTTATGGACTTTCTGACTAACAGACCTCAGAATGTTAGATCAGACCACATCTGCTCCACCAGCGTCACACTCAACACTGGTGTACCACAGGGCTGTGTGCTGAGCCCCTTCCTCTACTCCCTTTTTACCATCGACTGTAGGCCTGTGAACAGTTCTAACACCATTATCAAATTTGCAGATGACACCACAGTGATTGGTCTAATCAGCAACAATGATGAGACTGCCTACAGGGAGGAGATACAGCATCTGGCCACTTGGTGCACCAACAATAATCTGCTCCTTAACACCGACAAGACCAAGGAGCTCATTGTGGACTTCAGGAAGGGACGAACAGGCTCACATGATCCCATCCACATCAATGGTATGACCGTCGAGCCTGTCTCATCCTTCAAGTTCCTGGGGACCCACATCTCAAAGGACCTTTCCTGGACCACCAACACCTCCAGCCTGGTCAAGAAGGCTCACCAGCGCCTATTTTTCTTAAGGCAACTTAAGAAGAACCAGCTGTCATCAGCCGTCTTGGTGAACTTCTACCGCTGCCCAATAGAAAGCATCCTGACGAACTGTGTCACAGTCTGGTATGGAAGCTGCTCTGTTGCGGAGCGTAAGGCACTGCAGCGGGTGGTGAAAACTGCCCAACGCATCACAGGGACCACACTGCCAACCATAGAGGACATCCAGAGGAAACACTGTCTGCCCCGAGCACGCAGTATTCTTAAAGATTCCTCTCACCCTGCTCACAGACTGTTTTCTCTCCTGCCTTCTGGCAGGTGCTTCAGGCTCCCCCGGACAAAAACCAGCAGACTAAGGAACAGCTTTTTCCCCAGAGCTGTCTCCCTTTTGAACCCACTGACTCTTTGCCCCCTAATACACCCCCCACTCTCCTCATAACTTATACTCCTCATAACTTATACTCCGCACTATTTAAAAATGCACATATTCATTGCACTGATTCATTTATTTGAACTGTACATACCCACTGCACATTTGTAATTATGTACATACAAACTGTACATATACATTTGTAATTGTTTATCTATCTGCAAACTTCTAATTATTAATAGCAACCTGTACATATATCCATCTATTGTAAATCTCTGTTCATAGCTAATACAACCTGTATATAATGTTCATAGTACATCCATTTGTAAATATCACCATAGTTTTTCTATAACTGCACTTTATAACTTATACCTGTATCCTGCACTTGCTGCTATTTCACTCCTGGTTAGACCTAAACTGCATTTCGTTTGCTTGTACTTGTACATGTGTAATGACAATAAAGTTGAATCTAATCTAATCTAATTTAATCTAATCTAATCTAAATTAGCTTAAATTTGAATTTTCCCTGTTTGTTTATTTATGCAATTGAATTGCATTATGGCATCCTGATCTTTCTTCCAACAATCTTAATAAGTTGTCAAAAGTGACTTTTATTGACATGTGTAATACTGTGCAGTGCTATATTGTCTGGGTTGGTGTTGTATATTACGCTACAGAAAGCTTGTAATAAACTGCAGGACAACAAACCATTTAAGTTTAAAAACTAATCCTAATGAGTACTGTGAACTTAATTCATTTGAGTAAACGAAGCAATTTGAGAATAGTAAAACCCAATAAATGAAGAGAACTCAAACCAACTGAGTACTTTAAAACCCAATAAGTTAAGGCAACTCAAACCGCTTGAGGAAACCGATTGCAACAAACCATTTGAGTTAAAAAACTAATCTATATGAGTACTGTGAACTTACTCCATTTCAGTTGAAGTAATGAGGTATTTAATTAACTCATTACCTTCAACACTGAGTTCAAAACTCTTTTCAAATGAGTAGAATTAACTTTCAGTCAACTACACTAATTTCATTTGATCAAGTTGACTGTTGTGTTTTACAGTATAGCTTGAAGTTGCTCAAGGGACTGAGATGTAACCGAGAGAATACGGCCATTTTACAAGATAAAATATTTTTCAAAACAAAAGATCGTTTAGACTCAGATATTAAATAAAACGGACATAATTAATGATTTCTTGTGCAACCCGGTACACAGAAAACAAAATTCAAAGATGATTCCTTGTGTTTACTCCTTTTTTACGTTAAGTGGTTGTAAACAATGTATTTGGGCTGAATTTAAACAAACACATTAAGTTGAACATTACTAAATTTAATTTGTTTCAATTCAACCCATATAAATTGTTTGCAACAGTTCTGCAGAAATCATTTTTTTTCAGTGTACCAATTGATACCCGGAGGTTGGGGACCATGGATTTAGTACACAGTATAATCCTACCCTCAGTTTCTCCATTATATACAGGTAGGCAGGAAAAACATACTATTGAAGTCAATGGTTACAGATTTGGGAAACACTTTAATTTGACGGTCCATTTGAGTGTTAGTAGACTGTCTGCTTAATATCTGCTGATACTGCTGCTAAACAGACATTTAACTGACTATAAGAAACTTTGCAAGTGCATGTCAACTTACACTAACCCCAACCTAACAGTCTACTGATAATCTAATGAGAATTACTGTAGTTGGCATGTAGATGCAATGTGACTTAAATTCAACAAATGGACCATCAAAATAAAGCGTGACCCAGATTTGCAACATTTTTCAAAATATCTTCTTTTGGGTTTAACTGAAGAAAGAGACTCGTAAAGGTTTGAAACAAGTAAAGGGCAGTAAATGATAAGAGAATTTTCATTTTTGTGTGAACTATCCCTTTATCTAGGACAGAGGTGGGCAAACTCGGTCCTGGAGGGCCGGTGTCCTGCATAGTTTAGCTCCAACTCTAATCAAAAACACCTGAACATGCTAATCAGTGTCTTCAAGATCACTGGAAATCTATAAGCAGGTGTGTTTGATTAGAGTTGGAGCTAAACTGTGCAGGACACCGGCCCTCCAGGACCGAGTTTACCCACCCCTGGTCTAGGATTTGCTTGTAAATTATCGGTGTGTGTCTGTGGATCTAACAGAGCTTTATGAGCTTTGAATTCTTAGAAATTTTTGTTGTATTACAGGAGTTGACTCTCTCTTGTTATTTGTTCATTCTGCAATCTCAGGCGATGTCATTTCATCGTCTATGGTCCCGTTTACACTTCAAGTTAAATGTGACCCAATTCCGAGTTTTTGCTCATTTTTGACACAGATCGGATCTGTTCTATGACCGTGTAAACACAAAAAAACACATTCAAAGATCAGTTTCAGGCCTCCTTCATATGTGTGAATAAATCATATATAAATCTGATATGTGACAATGTGACTATCATGTAAACAGGCAGATCAGATTTATTGAGGCGTTCCGTTTTATACGTCATTAAACTTGTGGCAATGTGGTACTTCTACGCAGTTTAATGACGTAGAAGCAATAACGTGTGTGGAGAAGGCAACGCAGTAAACAACAACAACAACAAAAGAAACATGGAGGAGGAAAGTGGCCAGTCACTACAATTTGCTCCCACCAGATCTGAGATCTCTCTCATACCCACAAATTTCTCTGAATGGTGGAGGACACCATATATATAAACTGCAGGCGCAAGCTGCGATGGCGGCCCTTTCCCTCCTCCTCCGCCTCAAAATCATTTTAAAGTTGGGCGAACTTCGCATATTTCAAGAGCTAAAAGCAAGACAATTTCTTCCATCGTGGCTAGTGTAGCGCAGATGCTAGAACCCGCCTTTACGCATGCATCGTAAATTGTATGGAAAGTGTAAACCATAGACTGTAAAAGATATGGACGTAGTAACCGTGACGTCACCTATAGATTTCTGAACATTGCAAAAGAAGCTACAAGGAGGCGTGGCCAACCATCGCCATTTTGTTTGCGCGTCATCGCACCAATCGCGGGATACCAAACAAGGGCAAAGAGGCGGAGAGTGAGCGGAGCTACAGACGCAGGCTGGATTCTCAGCATTTTGCTTAGACCTGGCTTAGACAGACTTTTTATTTTGGGAGAACGCTTAATACTTCATTACCCAAGACTCATTTGTGTTCTGACCACACGTGCTTGGTTGTACACTATATCAATAAAGTGTTTAGACTTTTAAAAACACTGTTGTAACACATTGAGCCACTAAACATTGTTCTTATGACATTTTTCAACAGGAGGAACACGCAAATTACTATCAAACACTTCAGATATAGTCTGTGTTAGTAAATGCAAGGCTATTTATAAAATCCAGCACTAATCCTGTATGACAACGCTTCAGATGATTGTTTTATAGCCTAGCTAATCAATCTGTCAGATTCTGGAGTGCAATACTGGTCTAAAGAGCATTATAAATGATAAATGATCTTACAACAAATACATTTATAGAGATGGTATTTAAGTATATAATTTCACTCACCTGGGAAATGGAGGCAACTTGAACGTTTTGTAAGCACAATTAAGTCCACACAGCATGCTATAGTATCTGAATTGCAGGAAATAATTCCAAAAGGCAAATGACTGTGTAAAGAAACATTAATCAAAACAAAAATAAGATGTACATGCAGAGTTCAGCGGCTAATCAGCCGGAATCCGCTGAGGTGACAAGACAGCGAGCAGCTAGTCCTATAGCTGTCACTCAAGTGGCCACGCCCTTAATTATGCAGACTTAATATAACCTAATAAAAATGAAGTGGATGAGTTATAAAAAAATTCACCCCCCTCACAGTTGTCATGAAGGGTAATCATAGCTATATGCATCAAAGCCATCGTTTGTACCAGGCTGTAAACATGTTTTTATCAGCTGTAAAAATGGCCAATTTACCAATGCAGTCAGAAAGCACTTGGACTTCCTGGAGCAGCCCCCCAAGGCGAGTCGATTAATTGCAGTTTTAGTTACTTCCATATTGGCTTCCCGAGGGAGAGCAGGAGGTTACCGCTTGGTGTAAACACATGAATCAGATCAGGTCACAATTAAAAGAAGGTGTAAACGGACAGGCAAAAAAATCAGATACAGGCAACAAATTGGAATTGGGAATCAAGACCTGACAGTGTAAACGGGGCCTAAAAGGCATCGCTGTACACTTCGCTGAATGGGATTTAATTCTAATGCTGATTAATTTCTCCTCTTGTACATTTTTTTATTAGTTTAATGCAACGAAAGTTTCCATGATTTTGTTAAGTCAACTATGTGGGTTTACAGTGCTCTGAAAAAAAATATGTCTGCAAAATTGTTGCTAACAACTTATGTGTTGAATTTAAACAAATTAAATTTATGTTTTTAAATTTGTTTGTTTAAATTCAACCCAAATAAATTTTTACAACCACTTAACTTAAAAAATTTTAGTAAATCCAAGGCATCATCTTTGAATCATTTTTTTTTCAGTGTGTGTAACCATTCACTTCCATAGTAAGAAAAACAATGGAAGTCAATGGTTACAGGTTTTCAGCATTATTCAAAATATCATCCATAGTGTTTAATGTAAAAAAGAAACTCATAAATGTTTGAAACAAGTAAAGGGTGAGTAAATGATGAGAGTAATTTTATTTTTGCGTGACCTATCCCTTTATTTAGGATTTGCTCATAAATTATTGGTGTGCGTCTGTGGATCTCGAGTTTTAGAAGCTTTGCATAATGGGGCGTTCACACCAGATGTGGTTTGTGCAAATAGAACACAATAGCAATGTTTACAACAGTAATTAAACTCAGTTAGAGCTCGTCTGTCTTGTTTTGTAATATGCTGTGAAGGCTGTTTTCATCATCCTCTAGAGAGATCTTGAGAAAATATTTGCCTCATGTTTTATCTGACACAGTGACTGCAAATTACATTCTGTTTATCTGGTTACTGTTTGATCTTTAGATTCTGCTTCTGATTAGCAAGTAACTGAATTTTATTAACATTAAAGATTAAGTATATAGGGGAGTGGCGAGGACTCAAATAGAATGCAAGCGTACACTCACCGGCCACTTTATTAGGCACACCTGTCCAACTGCTCGTTAATGCTAATTTCTAATCAGCCAATCACATGGCAGCAACTCAATGCATTTAGGCATGTAGACATGGTCAAGAAGATCTGCTGCAGTTTAAACTGAGCATCAGAATGGGGAAGAAAGGAGATTTAAGTGACTTTAAATGTGGCATCATCTTGGAGCCAGACGGGCTGGTCTGAGTATTTCAGAAACTGCTGATCTACTGGGATTTTCACGCACAACCATCTCTAGGATTTACAGAGAATGGTCCGACAAAGAGGAAATATCCAGTGAGCGGAAGTTCTGTTGGCGCAAACGCCAGACTAGCCAGACTGGTTCCAGCTGATAGAAAGGCAGCAGTAACTCAAATAACCACTCGTTACAACCGAGGTCTGCAGAAGAGCATCTTTGAACGCACAACACGTCCAACCTTACACTATGCCTTCTTGCAGTTTGTGTTTTCGCAAATCCTCCAGAGGACGCCATGGATATTTTTGACAATCTCAAATTGAGAGTTAGGCCCAATCCCAATTCTATTTTTGTACCCCTTCCTCTTGGCCCTTGAAACAGAGTGTGAAGGGGAAAGGCATCAACATTTACCCCTAAGAATTGGGACAGCACTACAGAACCTGGACACATCATCACATGTCATCGCGATCTCTTGCTTCATATGAGATCGATGATGGCAACTGCTGTAGTTATTCCAGTTGTGTTTTTTTTTTTTTTTTGGAAATTATTCCAAATTTTTGTATTTATTGTTGTTATTTATTGTAAATTTATTTATTGTTGTTATTATATTACAATCAGGCCTGTATGGTGGAGTGGCCAGACGGAAGCCACTCCCTGTGTGGAGTTTGCCAAAAGACATCTGAAGGACTCTCAGACCATAAGAAACAAAATTCGCTGGTCTGATGAGACTAAAATTGAACTTGTGGAGTGAATGCCAGGCGAAAACCAGGCAGCGCTCATCACCAGGCTAATAGCATCCCTACAGTGAAGCATGGTGGTGGCAGCATCATGCTGTGGGGATGTTTTTCAGCAGCAGGAACTGGAAGACTAGTCAGGATAGAGGGAAAGATGAATGCAGCAATGTACAGAGACATCCTGAATGATAACAATGACCCAAAACACACCACCAAAATATCAATGGAGTTGCTTCACAACAACTCGATGAATGTCCTTGAGTGGCCCAGCCAGAGCCCAGACCTGATTCCTATTGAACATCTCTGGAGAGATCTGAAAATGGTACACCGACGCTTCTCATCCAACCTGATAGAGCTTGAGAGGTACTGCAAAGAGCAATGGGCAAACATTCCCAAAACAGGTGTGCCTAACTTGTGGTATCATATTCAAAAAGGCTTGAGGCTGTAATCGCTGCCAAAGGTGCATCAACAAAGTATTGAGCAAAGGCTGTGAATACTTTTGTACATGTGATTTTTTTCAGGTTTTTTACTTTTAATAAATATGCAACAATTTCAAGAAATATTATTTCTTTTTTTTTTTGTCATTATGGGGTATTGTGTGCAATATTGCAAAAAAATCTACTAAGTTTGATATATTTTTTGTTTCTCTTGATTTTTTCCCCAACATACAAATTTTAGCTGCTAAATTTGGGACTGTAATCTTCAGGTTTTTTTTTGTTAGATTAACTCCAGTTTTGGCTTCACTATTGACTAATCAGATGCATATTTTGGATGCTTTTAATCTGGATAATTTTTTGCCCATGCACTACTGATTATTAGAAAGAAAAATCATTTGCAGACATTAAAGAGATAGTTCACATCCAAATAACTAAAATGTACTCTCCATTTACTCTCTGTTAAGTGATTCCAGACTTTAATGTGGTTCTGTTAAACACAAAAAGAAGATATTTTGAAGAAAGCTGAACAAAACTGCACCCAAACAGCTAACTTTGCTAGATATTTGTGTGGAATTGTTTTTACATACACTGAAACTAATCAGCCCTATAGTTGATTTAACATCCCACTCAGCAAAGTTTGTGCACTAGTAACCCAAATAGTCAACTTTACTCAAAAATTGTGTGTAAACAAGCTTTAACATTACTGTAGTTTAAAACTACAGCTGACTCCAGTCACATGCACTCTTAAGGCTGATTTATACTTCTGCGTCAAGCGCACGCGTATGCTACGGCGCAGTCTACACGTGGACGCATAGCCCCTTGCTGTGGCCGTCGGCGTCGTTGACGCGCACCTCTCAAAAAATGTAAGGTGTACGCGTAGCGCAAGCTCTGTGATTGGTCGGCTTGGTAGCGCTGACGAGTGTGGGCGGAAGTGAGAGCCGCGTGCCCGATGCACCGAGTGTTTACAAGTGTGGAGTCCCGTGAAGGAGCTCCGGATGGAGACTGTTGTTTTGTATTTACCTTATGATTAAAGTTGTTGCACGTCCTTTCGGTTCCCGCCTCAAAATGAGCGAATTTGAGCCACTTGTACATTAAGGAAGCGTTCAGAAGAAACAAAACACCAGCGAAGAAACTCGACACAGAGAAACATAAACATCTACTGCCAGCTAGCGTTTCGGAAGTGTATTGCAGAGAAACAGAAACAACGCGCCGAAGTATAAATGCACGGCTACACGCGAGGTTTGCGCCCTGGGTCACGCCGATCACTTGACGCAGAAGTATAAACCAGGTTTTAAAGGGACAGTTCCCCCAAAAATGAAGATTTACTCACTATTTATTCACCCTGAAGTGGTTATAACAAGTAAAGGATGACGGATATTACCAGAGGCGTAGTAAGTGGGGGCAAAAGGATGACAGAGTGCCATGCTTAGTTTAACTAAGATCATCATCATATTATATAAACTTTAGTTTTGTCGCCTTCCAAAACTCGCTGCGGCCGACAACTCTGCATAAAAGGCTGTTACTCCGGTTTCGCAGCACATGAACGGTGTGTATTGTTTCATCGTGCATGTAAACAACTGGGATTCACACCGGGAGCAGGAACAGCACATGTGAGACGTGAGACGTGGGGGAATGGTTTTCTCCATGCATGCGTCAGTTTGCTTTTACCAGTGTTGCACATAACAAACTTGAGCTTGCAAAAGACACCAAATATGAATGGCGCTTAACATCTTTATTCTGGGATAAACACTCTAAATTAATACACCTACAGAAAAGTAAATCAAATCTCAAAGCTTTTACTGGGGCAAGGTTTTTTTTTTCATCGTTTTTATCCCCGTGCCGTCCCCAGCAAGATGTCGCACTGGGGTGCGTTTCCCAAAACCATCGTTAGCCAACTAAGGTCGCAAGTTACGTCGTTACAAACATAGTTCGTTGATTTGTCGTTTCTCAAATCCATCGCTCCAACGAACATTCACAAGCGGCGTCGCAAACTTGAGCACTTGAAACGACACCTCTGGAGCTGTAGTTAGAAACATAGTTCCTGACTGTGTTCTATTCCCACTTATCCCCCCTATGCCCTATTCATTTAGAACATTAATTCTAACATTTAAACTTGGAATGATTAAAAAAAAAGCATTAAGGTCATCTCTCTTAGGTCTAATTTGCTTTCTAAGTATTTTTACAGTTCAGTTTTAGCTATCTTCATGTTTACAATTGTGCTCCCTTCGCAGTGCACTTTGAAAACATTGATATCATTTTGAACACAGCCTCATGGCGAAAGCTATAGGTATATTTAAAAGCGGAATTTATGTTACGTCTCCAAAGCTTGTTAAAATAAAAAACATTGCATACGGTAATTCTTTTAATTTATAGTGGGTTATTTATTAAGTATCTGTACTGTATATGACATGGGCCTGCTGGTTAGAACTTTCTGCTGTGGTTTGCATGTGTCAAATTGTAAAAGTAGACTTAAAATAAATAAATAAATAAATAAACAATATCCTACTTAATAATAATAATAATAAAAATAAGAATAATCATTAATAATATGATGATAATCATCATCATCATCATTAATATTATTAATATTATTATTAAAGTAAATATATTTATAATAAATCGCTTCATTATTTATTTATATGATTTATATATTATATTACAAATATGTGTTAGCTTTTGTAGGTGATTTTATGTTTTAGAATAGAATATGTAATGTTCAACTTCTCAATAATATTAGTAAAGCAAACACAGGCTCTATATGTGTCATTTACACATATTTCAATTAATATGGAAAGCGAGTGCATGTTTTTACCAAAACTAATATTGTATTTTATTTAAATGTGTTTGTGTGTAAAACAATATAATTTGCACAAAGAAATGATGGGGTTGTTCTCTATAGAAGTAATTCCTCCACCCCGTTTAGAGGATCATCATTGGCGTTTTACGCTATAACTAACTGGTTCAAGCCATGGATCTGCGACAGAGAAACTGCGGGTTTTGGGAAACACTCGTCACTACATTGTTTTTTTCCCAACCGATGCATCGTACCATGATAGTTCAGCCGCGAGTTGCGTCGTTGTTTGGGAAACGGACCCCTGGGCGATTGCCCATATTGCCCATGCCTAAATCCGCCACTGCATGATAGGGAAAATACAGGTGATTGCTATCTAGCAGTAATTCTCTTTATGGGTATAAAATAATAATTAGGAAGACAAATCTAATGTTAGCCGATCTCCATATTGATCTCCTGTAATGTTATTTGAACTTAATTTACAGGACGTCTCTGACATTTTGAGTTTCGGCATGTTATTGAGTTAATCGACTGAATTTGCTGTTATAAAATATTAATGTTCTAGAAACCGAATCCTAAATAACAAATAGAGCTGAAAATGTTATATATTATTTATATACATTATTCACCTTTGGCTTTTTATTTGAAAACACCCACTAAACATAAAAATGAAGGTAAATTCTTGTCAGATATTAAGGCATCGAATAAACCAACGCAATCTCACGGCAATTCGTAACTTTTTGATTTAGTGGCTAATTCGTATGAATTCGTACGATCTCATTCGTACAAATTAGTATGATTTGCTCATCACCCAATGACGGTTGGGGTTAGGGGTGAGGTTAGGTGCCACGCCTCCTTTTTAAAATCGTACAGTTTTGTACGACTGAACTCGTACGAATTAGCTACTAAACTGACAAAACGTAAAATAATTACGTTTCCTCGTGAGATCAGGCTCAATAAACCAAATGAAAACGAAGGCAAAAAAATAATAAACAATATACAAGCGATGTTGCAGCAGCTGATGGGCCTATATCATATAGACATCAGTTGATATGTTAATACTGTTGATTGTATAAATTGATAAGGATTATTTTATATAGTGCAGGGATGGGGTGTGTAAATATCCTGTTGATATTTAGAAATCTTGCTGTATTTATCTTTTAAATGCACGATTTTATAGCTGTCCATGGTGTGTATATTTTGGGTCCTGTTGATTGCTAATTAAAAATAAAAACCTTTCTAAAACGTATGTGTTGTTCATATGTTATTGTTCATATTTTCCAAGTGAAATTTCTATCCTCATGAAGATAATAAATACCAACAGCCTATCTAACTCAGGCTAGAGTGTATGAAAGATCGTTTATTTTGCAGTCCAACATATATTATTTTTATTAAATTATTAAAAACAGCTTACATCACACAGTTTTTAATAAATCGTGTATTATTGCATGTTTTTAAATGTAAGTGCTTATATTTATATTAGCGAGCCTTTGTTATAGTACAGATCTCGGCGGTCAAATGAGAAGTTTGGGGGGCGTGGTTGATTTGACGTACAAGCTTTTGGTTGGAAGTTTGATTTTGCAGCTCCGCCTCTGGCTCCATCTGGTAGTCCCTTCTGCGCATGCCCAGGCTCTGATTTCAGCAGTGTTTTGCGACAGTTTGTGCCCGTCTTGAGACGTTTTGCTATCGAAGCATTTAATGGAAAAAGGCGCTGTTGCATCGTCCATATGTTTTACAGTCATTGCTCTTATTGTTGTAAAGATTACACTACCTATTAGAGTATGTAGTTATTTTTTCCCCAACACTGCACTGTAAAACCCAATAAGTTAAGGTAACTCAAACCGTTTGAGGAAATTGATTGCAACAAACCATTTAAGTTCAAAAACTAATCCTAATGAGTACTGTGAACTTAATCCATTTGAGTAAAGGAAGCAATTTGAGCCCAGTAAAACCCAATAAATGAAGAGAACTCAAACCAACTGAGTACTGTAAAAGCCAATAAGTTAAGGCAACTCAAATTGTTTGAAGAAACCGATTGCAACAAACCATTTGGTTTTGGGAAACACTCGTCACTACATTGTTTTTTTCCCAACCGATGCATCGTACCATGATAGTTCAGCCGCGAGATGCGTCGTTGTTTGGGAAACGGACCCCTGGGCGATTGCTCATATTGCCCATGCCTAAATCCGCCACTGCATGATAGAGAAAATACAGGTGATTGCTATCTAGCAGTAATTCTCTTTATGGGTCTGAAATAATAATTAGGAAGACAAATCTAATGTTAGCCGATCTCCATATTGATCTCCTGTAATGTTATTTGAACTTAATTTACAGGACGTCTCTGACATTTTGAGTTTCGGCATGTTATTGAGTTAATCTACTGAATTTGCTGTTATAAAATATTAATGTTCTAGAAACCGAATCCTAAATAACAAATAGAGCTGAAAATGTTATATATTATTTATATACATTATTCACCTTTGGCTTTTTATTTGAAAACACCCACTAAACATTAAAATGAAGGTAAATTCTTGTCAGATATTAAGGCATCGAATAAACCAACGCAATCTCACGGCAATTCGTAACTTTTTGATCTAGTGGCTAATTTGTATGAATTCGTACGATCTCATTCGTACAAATTAGTATGATTTGCTCATCACCCAATGACGGTTGGGGTTAGGGGTGAGGTTAGGTGCCACGCCTCCTTTTTAAAATTGTACAGTTTCGTACGACTGAACTCGTACGAATTCGTACGAATTAGCCACTAAACTGACAAAACGTAAAATTCTTACGTTTCCTCGTGAGATCAGGCTCAATAAACCAACTGAAAACGAAGGCAAAAAAATAATAAACAATATACAAGCGATGTTGCAGCAGCTGATGGGCCTATATCATATTGACATCAGTTGATATGTTAATACTGTTGATTGTATAAATTGAAAAGGATTATTTTATATAGTGCAGGGATGGGGTGTGTAAATATCCTGTTGATATTTAGAAATCTTGCTGTATTTATCTTTTAAATGCACGATTTTATAGCTGTCCATGGTGTGTATATTTTGGGTCCTGTTGATTGCTAATTAAAAATAAAAACCTTTCTAAAACGTATGTGTTGTTCATATGTTATTGTTCATATTTTCCAAGTGAACTTTCTACCCTCATGAAGATAATAAATACCAACAACCTATCTAACTCAGGCTAGAGTGTATGAAAGATCGTTTATTTTGCAGTCCATCATATATTATTTTTATTAAATTATTAAAAACAGCTTACATCACACAGTTTTTAATAAATCGTGTATTATTGCATGTTTTTAAATGTAAGTGCTTATATTTATATTAGCGAGCCTTTGTTATAGTACAGATACCGGCGGTCAAATGAGAAGTTTGGGGGGCGTGGTTGATTTGACGTACAAGCTTTTGGTTGAAAGTTTGATTTTGCAGCTCCGCCTCTGGCTCCATCTGGTAGTCCCTTCTGCGCATGCCCAGGCTCCGATTTCAGCAGTGTTTTGCGACAGTTTGTGCCCGTCTTGAGACGTTTTGCTATCAAAGCATTTAATGGAAAAAGGCGCTGTTGCATCGTCCATATGTTTAACAGTCATTGCTCTTATTGTTGTGTAGATTACACTACCTATTAGAGTATGTAGTTATTTTTTCCCCAACACTGCACTGTAAAACCCAATAAGTTAAGGTAACTCAAACCGTTTGAGGAAATTGATTGCAACAAACCATTTAAGTTCAAAAACTAATCCTAATGAGTACTGTGAACTTAATCCATTTGAGTAAATGAAGCAATTTGAGCCCAGTAAAACCCAATAAATGAAGAGAACTCAAACCAACTGAGTACTGTAAAAGCCAATAAGTTAAGGCAACTCAAATTGTTTGAAGAAACCGATTGCAACAAACCATTTGAGTTAAAAAACTAATCTATTTTACTGTGAACTTACTCCATTAAAGTTGAAGTAATGAGGTATTTAATTACTCATTACCTTCAACACTGAGTTCAGAACTCTTTTCAAATGAGTAGAATTAACTTTCAGTCAATTTTGAGTTAACTACACTCATTTCATTTGATAAAGTTGACTGTTGGGTTTTACAGTGTGTTAGTTACCATATGTGTATTTGTTTATTATCTACTATAACTTAATCAGTTAAAGTTAACCTGCAGTTATTTAGTTGATGTCTTTGTGTACATGTATATTTGTGTATGTGTCTGTAGACTGTAAAAAATATCTGTTAATCCGTATTAACATAAACTTTCCGTTTATTTATGGTGGTGAATTGCATTATGGGATGTTGATCTCTGCTCTGTCCACTTTTGATGTTGAAAATTCAACTCTACAGTTTAACAAATGACATTTTAGTATAATATAATGTATAATAAATAATATCTAGAGAAATAAGTGTGTAAAATAACAGAAAATGTGCTGGCGGTTTATTACTAAGGGGTTTGTAGCATAATATAGAACACCAACTCAGACAATATATCACTCTAAACTATTAAAAATGATCATAAAAGTCACTTTTTACAACTGTTTAAGGTTAAAAGTTGTTGAAGAAAGATCAAGATCTCATAATGCAATTCAAAAGCAGAAATAATCAGGAAAAAGTAAATAAAGACATGAATCACAAAATATGGAAAGCTGCTAATTCACGGATATTTTTTTTACAGTGTTTATGTTGAGATTTATATATTTTATGTAGTCAATTCATTGAGTTGTTGAGTAATTAGGTTGATTTTCAGACAAAGCAATTTAAATACAATTTGAAAGATGTAATTAGTAATCAGTAATTTTTTTTTTATTAATTCAATAATCATTTAAAAATAATGACGTTTGCAGCAAACTATTTATTTAAAAGGAGCTGAAACAACACAATTATTGAGTTTTTTTGTGGGACAACTTAATTGTTTAACGTTTGATCCACTTAAATTTGTAAACACTAATGAATTAACTTAATTCCTTCATGTCGTCTTAACACAAATCGAGTGTGTGGAACCCAGCATGTTTTAGCATGTACTGAAGTATTTTTTGGGTGTGTAACTCACATTACATTTTAACCAGCACTGATTGCAAATTACGATTAATGCTAATATACATAAATACAGCATGCCAATATGATAATTTAAGTAAGGCAGAGATTTGAACTGAAAGAAAAACTATTCATTATATTAAGGAGAGTTTTGCACTTATTTTTTGATGCTTGTTTAAAATTAACTTAAATTTGTAAAAACTAATAAGTACGCTTGTTTTGGACCGTACTCCATTCAGCTTAAACACTCCCAAGAAACTCCAGGACACAGATGAATCACTTCCATAAAGTTTACTGAGAATATTGTGAAAAGACGTTGCTTTGCAAGAGAGGGAGAGAAAAAAGCGATCGCTGGAGAGAAGGACAACTGAAGGAGCTCGCAGGCCACTGTTGCCAACTATTTTCAACGAAAAGGCGCTAAGCTCTGCCTGAAAAGTCGCTAGATTACGTCATACGCTAATTTGCATATTACTGACGTCATCACATTCTACCATTTCTGTTTAACAGCCTATGGTAAACAAATGGGGTATTTATATTTGCACTACGCTTTATGCAAGCATGTTAATTTAACTAAATGTATTGCTGTTTGAATACAGTATATCATTATAGATAAGTAATTTGCAGTAATCGCTCAGACATAATAAACTCAGACAAGTTCTGAAACTCTCACTTAAAACATCTCTGATTTTGAACAAGAAAAGAATAAACGATCAAATCAAATTGTTAAAATAAAGGAGAAGCAGATAGGTTTGACTGTACAAGGGAGATACCTTCACACTGCCGGTGCTAAATCATTTGCCGTCGGTATGCAGAGGGGTGATCTGCTGTCAGGCTGCAGGTGGGAGAGACTGCTGCATGAGGACTGGGCCGCCTGTCAGTGCTCGAAGGCAGGGGAGGGGCCGGTACAGTAATGGACAAACGACAGTCTATAAAAATCTCCAGTAACACACAAAAAAGTCGCCAGATTTGTCGCTAGTCGCTTTTTTAAAAATTTGTCGCTAGGGGGGTCTGAAAAGTTCCTAAATCTAGCGACAAAGTCGCTAAGTTGGCAACACTGTCGCAGGCTGCTGTGACTGACTCCGCATGGCAATTTACTTCCTGGTTTATGTTATGCGCAGCACGCGTTCTTAAAGCAACAGAGACAATAAACAAAACATTGCGCTACGGCAATAGAAAGAGAAAATAACATTTCTTTAGACAGCATGACAACGCTTAATTCCTTTAGGTTATCTCAACAGAAATCAATTAAGTTAACTTAACAAACTTTAAAGGATTGAATATAAAATAATTAGGTTGTCTCCCAAAAAACTTCAAGAGTTGTGTTGTTTCAGTTCTATTTTAAATAAGTAGTTTGATCAAACAGCAAACGTCAACATTTGAGGGAAAACACAGTAAAAAATCCTGGTTGCCTTAAATTTTTAAGCTGAATCAAATTAACCCTAATATGGACCCTATCATACACTCGGCGCAATGCGGCGCAAGGCGCTACGCAAATGTTGTTGCTAGTTTAGCTCGACACAAGTGTCGTTTTTCACCACGCTGTTAAAATAGCAAATGCATTTGCGCTCATATGTGCGCCCATAGGCGTTCTGGAGGTGTGTTGAGGCGCATTGCTGGTGCATTGCTATTTTGAGGAATTAAAATAGACTGTTCAATAGAGCAGCTGAGAGGAGGTCTAAAGTCCAGCGCAGAGCGCGTTAGTTGTACGCCTCACTTACACATTTCTTAATACACACAGGATGTACAGCAATAAATAATCTTTACAAATAAAAAAGAAATAAAGGAATAAATATTACAAAAATTAGTATTTTCTACATAAATATAAAAACCACTGCTTTCATGCCTTCTTCATCTCGGGGGGCTTTTTCAGTTTATTCATGACAAATTGCTTTCGTATAATGTTATTATTAGTAGTAGTATTATTTATTATATGTATATTTGTATTTGTTTTATTAAAAACAAGCTTAGATTTGCCCACCTGTCAGGTTTTGGACCATATGGGGCATAGCATGTGTTAGCATGTGTATCTGGAAATAACTTCATTCATTTGTTCATTTATTCGTTTGCTGGAAATTAGAACTGAATTTAGAAATAGTTCTGAAACAAATCTTTGTGCTTAACAAGCTAAATTAATTATGTAGGCTAATGGATGTCTGTGCGTACAACACGTTTCTTTATCCATGAGAGTGAAAGTGAAAGTGAAAGTAAAGAATGAGGAGGCTCATCTCTCATTCTCACGCTGTAGATGCTCTGTTTGACTGTTTTCTCGCTAGTAAAGCGCTCAGTTAATCCACTAACAAAGTCCCACATGTAAATAGCAAATGCGCTATGGCACGATGCAACTGACACTTAAAGGGAATGGGAGATGAGGCTCTGATTGATTTATTCTCAAAACACACCTATAACTCTTTAAGAGAATAAGCTCAACCCTGTTATACCAATGCGCGATGTGTCGCAAAGCGGATTTTTCCGTTCTTAAAATAGCAAAAGTAGACTTTGGACTTTGTGCCTAGATCGTTAAAATAGAGCCCTATGAGTCCAATGAACTCATATTATGTTAAAATGACTTAAAACAGCTTGCGTGACTTATAATATTAAGTTAGAACATGATTAACTTAGTTTTATAAGTTACAATGAACTAAAAACATGCTGTCAGGACTTATTGATCATATCATTTTTACATTGAATAGAATTTTTTTGATTCCTCTCTAATACAGTGGATATGTCTGAGTAATTTTGCTTGAGGGATTTATTTAAGGGTGTGTGACTATTATAAGCGTTAAACTGAAAACTCTTTGGAACTGCATATCAATGCTGTTATTTATGAAACTGCCAAGCACATTATTTAGCATTTCAGTTTGTGACAAATAAATGACGCCCATTGTCGAAACAACTGTCATTACATTTTACGACTTCAAAACACAAAAACACAAAACAGCAACGTGTCATAAGATGATTGCTTTCTCAATTAAAAAAAAAGTTGAGAATGTTAAATGCAGCTATTCACACGATCATCTTTACAATCAAACAAACACAAAACATATTTGACATTTTACCTGAAGCCGATCATCAAACTAAAAGTTGCTTTCACTTTTCTACAGTTTATGCGTGACTAAGTTTAATCATCAAACAATAAAAAGTCTATCAAAAGTGTTTCAGGCATAAAAGACTACATTTAGACAGTTGTTGTCAGATTTCAATGGTGTTTTAGCCGTAGAGCTAATAAACTGCTCTGTAAAATATGTCCTTAAATGAGCTGTTTTTCATATTTCATGATTCATGTTTTTTATTTATGCAGTTGAATTGCATTATGGCATCTTGATCTTTCTTCAACAACTTTATCCTTGAGAAGTTGCCAAAAGTGACTTATATGAACATTTCTAATAGTTTGCAGTGCTATATTGTGGATTGGTGCTATATATTACGCTACAAAAACTGCCAGTACATTTTCTGTTATTATACAGACTTATTTCCCTATATATTACCATTTCTTATTACTTTAAACGACTAAAATGTCAATAAAAGTCACTTTGTCAAACTGTAGAACTGAATTTTCAACATCAAAAGTGCACAGAGCAGAGATCAACATCACACAATGCAATTCACAAACCGAAAACACACTAAAATACAAAAGCCGCACATTAACAGATATTTTTTACAGTGTGACACAAATGATCATGTGGTGGTGAAATAAAAACTAGAGGGAAAACAAATAAAAATGAATCATTTAGTTCACAGTATAATCCTACAATCAGTTTCTATGGTATAGAGGTGGGCAGGAGAAACAAATATCATGGAAGTCAATGGATACTGGTTTTCAGCATTTTACAAAATATCTTCTTTTGCATTGAACAGAAGAAAGAAACCCGTAAAGGTTTGAAATGAGTAAAAGAGAGTAAATAATGAGAGAATTTAAAATTTGGCGTGAATTATATTACTTTAACTAGAATTTGCTCATAAATTATTGGTGTGCGTCTGCGGATATAACAGAGTTTTACAAGCTGAAAAATTCCAAGAGTATAACTCAATTACGCAACCCAGGCTGATTCTGAAAACGTACCTCTATATACTGTACATTTCTGGAGATCGTCCAAGGAGGTACGTTTTTTTGCATTTTTTGTTTTCGCGAATCCACGAGAGGCCGCTGTGTATGCTTTTTCAGATCTCAAATTTCTCTCGCGAGTGCCATTTGTGCCTGCTGTTCTCACGTAAATTCACTAGAGGCCACTGTCGACTGACTGACTGAATGACTAACAGACTGACCGACCAATCGACTGACCCACCCTCCTCCTTCCCTAAACCCAACCAATTTTATCGATTGACCCACCCACCCACTTCCCTAAAGCAATTTTCAAAAACAATCCAAAAAAAGAAAAGCCCTCGTCTGATTTTTACCATGTTTTCAGATTCTCATCCTGTTCTTTACTTGTTTATTTAATTTTTTAGTTTCTGTTTTACCTGCTTTCTGGAATTGTTCTTCAACGAACTTAAACCCCATCGTCATGGTCAACTCCTCTCAAGTCAAACTGGTTACAGCGGAAAAGCCGTCCATACGGAGGTAAGCGGTCAGCTGGTAAGCGCGAAAAGGAACGGCGTCATACCACCCCGTAGCATTAGTTTAAAAAATTAAATGCAGCCATACGTACCTATGGTTACATAATTTGCAGTCTCCAGAAACGTGCATAGGACTATGTTTTCAGAATGAGCCTATTGCAATTAGTTATTATCAGACTTTTTATTCGTTCATTCTGCAGTCTCATGTCATTTTAATATCCATAAACCACTGAGTTCCATATAGGAAAAACAAATGTTATGGAATCAGTGGTTACAGGTTTCTAACATTTTTCAAAATATCTTCTTTATCGTTCAACTGAGGAAGGAAACTGGTAAAGGTTTTACAAGCTGCGGATTCTAGGAAAAATTGGGTAACCCTCTGGGTCACAATTCACGGTATTAGCAAACCATGAACTAACACTACTAGCTCATACCTGCCAATTACGTCATACGCTAATTTGCATATTACTGACGTCATCGCGTTACCAATTCTGTTTGTTCAACAGCCTTTGGTAAATAAATGGGGTTTTTTATATTCGCACTACGCTTTATGTAAGCTTGTCAATTTAACTAAATTTATTGCTGTTTGAATACAGTATATCATTGTAGATGAGTAGGGAATTTGCAGTAATCTCTCAGACGTAATATACTCAGACAAGTCCTGAAACTCTCACTTAAAACATCTCTGATTGTGCAACAAGAATAAACGGTCAAATTAAATTGTTAAAATAAAGGAGAAGCAGATCGGGTTGACTGTACAAGGGAAATACCTTCAAACTGCCACCTGTTCTAAATCATTGCCGTCGGTACGCAGAGAGGTGCTCTGCTCTCAGGCTGCAGGGGAGGGGCCGGTGTTACACCATGTAAACAACACGTGTATTCTGGGCGAGCAAGTAAGCATTTATGATCTGAATACGAATTAACAGCTATTATAAACAAAAGTTTTCTATAGCCTACACTTTGCCATTGTTGGTTTAACAGGCATTTACGCAGTTTGCGTAGATTACGCAGCCACGCCCTCTAGAGTCACAGATTTCGATGGTCACAGAATATGGTGTAACACCTGTGGCATCACCCGCAGCTCGTTGAGAAGAGTAGGGACGGTACAGTAATGGACAAATGACACACAAAAAAGTCGCTAGATTTGTTGCTAGTCTCTTTTTTAAAAATTTGTCGCTAAGTTGGCAACACTGGCGCAAACTGAAGAGCGGGGAGTGGGAGGGGTAAGAGGTTTGGGGAGATGGGGGCGCGCACAGCCGCAAACTGTAGCGCGCGACCGGAAGAGCACAAGCACCAAGTTTCAGCCCGGACTGTACCAAAATGCTGAGGGGTGGGGGAATTCCGGGAGTTTACCGGGAGACAGAACAATACGGGAGACTGGTCTGAAATACGGGAGTCTCCCGGGAAAAACGGGAGTGTTGGCAGGTATGTACTAGCTTAATAAACTACTAATTAGTTGTTTATCAATAGCAGTGGTGGAAAGTGTAATGAAAAATCATACTCAAGTAAAAGTACCATTACTTGCATAAAAATGTAATGCAAGTAGATTAAAAGTATCTGTTGTAAATATTACTCAAAGTATGAGTAAAAAGTAGAGCGTTCAAAAGTACTCAAGAGTAGTGAGTAGTGAGTATTAAGCTGTAAAAAGCTGATATGTTTACATGTAATTTGTGCATGTGTTTGTAAACGTAACATTCTGTAGTGCAATTAGTTATTGCCCAGCAGGCACACAACATCATGAGACATTAATATTAGGTTAGATTAAGGTCGTGATGTCAGGTGACCAAAATTAATTGTCAAGCCAGCGTCTAAGGACAACGTTATTTTCATGTCTAATAATGACGTCAAATGACGTTGATATTTGATTGATTTTAGATTGTGTTGGAAAGTGACCAAAATCCAACTTCGAGCCAACATCTTAAACCAGTGTCATATATGACGACAAATACTGACATTTATTCATCAAGTATGTAGCATGGACTGCACTTTAACCAATTCATACTTAAAAACAATACTGCTTACAACTACTGTATGTGTACACCTATTCATGGTACGTATCGCTGTCAACACTACCAATTTCACATTGTCTTTTTTTTTTGGGGAGTATGTTGTTGTATTTTGCACAGTCGTCTGTATTTTGCACTGTCTGGAGCCAGCACCTAAGCTTTTCACTTATCATAGCACACATGCTGCAGATGACGTGACAATAAAAGTCATTTGATTTGCGCTGATTTAAAGCATGGCAACAAAATCCAACATCTGATAGACGTCGTAGTAGTAACGTCCACACAACGTCAAGCTGTAACATCATTAGACATTGATATTTGGTTGATTTTACGTTGGATGTTGGACATTGACATTGGCAACCCAGGCTCATTCTGAAAACATAGTCCTGTGGACATTTCTGGAGACCACGAAATACATTCCAGGAGGTACGTATTTTTGCAGTTTTTGTTTTCGCGAATCCGCGAAAGGCCGCTGTGTGTGCTTTTTTCCTATATCAAACGTCTCTCGCGAGTGCCGTTCACGCCCGCGCTGTTCTCGCGTAAACCCACCAGAGGCCGCTGTCGACCTACCGTCTGTCTGTCTGTCTGACTGACTGAATGATTGACTGGGTGACCGGCCAATCGACTGACCCACCCTCCTCCTTCCATAAATCCAACCAACTGTTTACAATAGCCATCCAGAAAAAGAAAAGCCCTCGTCTGATTTTACCACATTCTCACCCAGTTATTCACTCGTTCATTTAATTTTTTTGGATTCTGTTTTTGTCTTACCTGATTTGTGGAACTGCTCTTCCCCGGACTCGAACCCGGTCGTCGTTGTGGTCAACTCCTCTCTGCCTCTCAAGTCCGCAGACGTACACGACAAGCTAACTGGACAAACTGGTTACGACAGGAGAGGCCTCCACACGGAGGTAAGCGGTCAGCTAGTAAGCGCCAAAAGGAACGGCGTCATACCGCCCCATAGCGTTCACTTAAAAAATGAAATGCAGCCATACGTACCTCCTGCTACATAATTCGCAGTCTCCAGAAACGTCCATGGGACTACGTTTTCAGAATGAGCCTGTGTTGCATTTGAGTATTTGTAATTTGTTACTTAACACTACTGATTAATAGTTAGTAAGGTAGAAGTTGGGTTTAGGTAGGATTAGGGATGTAGAATAAGATCATACTTTATAGCTACTAATGAATAGTTAAAATCTTAGTAATAGGTAGTTAATAAGCCAGTAGTTAATAGCATTAATTGTGACCTAGACTAAAGTGTTACCAAAAATTGAAGAGTATTACAGGAGTTGACTTCCATCCCTTGAAGGAGTTTTATAAGCTTTGAATTCGAATGGGGCATTCACACCAGATGCGGATACATATCACGTTATGGCAAAGACTACAGTATAGAATACACAAGACACGTCACTCGTTTTGAATGGGGAAAAGTGTAACAGGTCAATATGGCGAAGCCCTGCCTTCTAGTACATAAGCCAATCAGTGATTGCTATATGGCGAATAAAGCCCGCCTTCTTGTAAAGAAGCCAATCAGCGATCGATATAGAATGACAATTCTCCGGTGTGGGGACTCAAAGATGCAGACACCAATAACTGAGTCAACACCTGTGATCAGAATCACCTTGATCGAGATACATTTTGGTCTCTGACCAAAATCAGAAGGTCAGGCCACATTTGTTGCAGTAGAGCAGGAAGCTGAAGCCTTGCGGCTATGGGCCCCATGACTGGTTCATCATCATCAGTTAAGTGTCATCGGACCCACTATCCTGATCAAGTTAACTCAAGACAAACGGGTAACTAATCACGAGAACACAATTTTCTTAACAAAGAGCTCGTGTTTGACCTCAGGAAATGGGGTTTTCCAGCCCCCATGCAAGACAGAGAATTGACTGACTTTGCTCCAAAACAGAGAATCAAAATAAATTCTCTCTGAAATTTAAAACTATCACCAAACATTAAAGTTCATCAGATCATCCTCAAAACGATGATAGCTGACTTTTAATGAAATGTAATGTTATTGCTCTTGTATAACACCCAAATCCTGTATATGTTAAGAATGCATTAATCATCCAGGACAACTCTTCTCCGGGTCCAGTCCAGCTGGACTTGGACATTAAGATGGGTTGAGACCAGCCTCAAACTTCCCCATCTTCCGTTACTCTTCTTTCTTTGCTTTCCGTCGAGAGTCTAGTTAAAATAAGTTGCGTCGCGAAACCAGTCAACACGACAACAGTTTGGCCGTCTCCAACTTAAATTACCGGACTTCACTTCAGCAGCCTCAGAAACGTCACTTCAACGACCAACCACCAGCGAACTCATGTGGGAATCCAGCTCCACGGAGGGATTTCACCACATCACTAAGGAACGCAAGTACATCTCCAGATCCATTGCTGAACTGGTGTATGATCTGCTAGTCATGTTAAATGATAGATAACCCTGTCTAAGACACAGTAAAGGTTGAATTGATTATTTGGTTCGCTTGGTTAGGTTTTACATCTTGAGGTTTTACATCACATCTCTCCTAAACTCTTCTTTCCTTCTATTCCTTGTCTGCAACCAGTATGAATGCGTGTGTGTGTGTGTGTGTTTTTGTTAGTTTGTTTGTAGTCAATAAAGTCTCTTTTGTATTGAAAGGAAAGTGACCTGTGTATACTTGTTAATTTAATGCCTTATACCTAGATCTTGTTACCCTGCTTAAATATTAAAGTGTTTTTACTTTAGTTCGAATAGTAATATTCATTTTTGAGTCAACAGCCCTGTCTGTTCAAACGAGCGCTGGACGAGTCGTTTGTTCAGTTCAAGAGAGTCGATTCTTTTGGAGCCGCTTTAAGTTCTGTTATATTCCCTTTGAGCTAATTTAAAGTTAACGCACTACATAATTGTGTATTACGTGTGCGAGGCCCTACACCGGGGAGGGGCTCGGACCAGACGTGAGTTTCTGCAGATTTTAAGTTATACGAACATTTAGAAATGAAACTAAATAGATAGGTGTTGTTCAATTTTTTTGGTTATATGAAATGTATTCGTAAGCTTGGCAAGTAGTTTTGGAGAATTTGATGTGCCCCCATTCAAACAGAATGCCCAAGCATACTGCCTGAGAGGCGTTTCAAAGATGGCCGTTGAGTAAGTGAAATGACTTGCCTTAAAGGGACTTTGGTTATCTGCACGTAATTAGACTTTTGAACATTTTGAGTTTAGTCACTTTATTCGAGCGTCAAATTCACTTCAAAACGGACACACATGCTCATCATGTGAGAGGCGTCTGTCTGTCTGCCTGGCGACTGCAGAGTCAACATTCCGAATAAAACAAACACTGATCTCCACAATGGACGACCAAAAGCAATGTTAACAACTGTAATTAAACTCAGAGCTAGTCTGTCTTGTTTTGTAATATGCTGGAAATGCTGTTTTCATCCTCCTCTAGACAGAATATCTGCCTCAGATTTTTATCTGAGACTGTGACTGTAAAACAGTTGTAGTTTCTGTTTGTCTGGTTACTGTTTGCTCTTATTTGATTCTACTTCTGATTAGTAAGTAACTGAGTTTTATCAACTTTAAAGATTAAGTATATATACTCTAAGAAAAAAAGGTACATGGTGGTACAAATAATTTTGTACCTTTGTAAAACCTTTTATGGTACAATTGAAATGAAGGTACACTATAGACTGATTTCACGCGGCCGCCCTTATTAACAGCGAAATCGAGGCTGCGGTGGGAAGAAGCCTGGAAGTATAGACTAAGTCACACAGGAATGTTGTGTACCTGGCTGCAGTGGTGGCTGGTCAATAGAGGGCGCTGGGGCGCCGCCCCCGTCAAGTTAGACCCCTTTAATATGTTAATGTTTATTATCACAAATATTAACAAAATAAACTGATTTAATTATAACATTCTAACATTTATTGTAGTCATACTAACATTTATTGAAAAAAAAATGTATGAACAATATTTTTTCATGTGTGCGGGGCGCCGGACTAATGGGTGTCTATGTGGGTACACGAACTTTTGCAAAGCATGTGATATGAGGATAAGCTCTAATTGGCCGGTTCTAAATTGTCCTTAAATTGAACTTAGACCGTTCACTCAGCAGCAGCTCGTCAGTTAGCTGTGCTGACCTTTAGTCATATAGTGAAAGCAAGTGCAAGATGAAGGAAAATTCTGTTGTATCTTTGCAAAGATATCCATTCACAAGGCGTTTGGATGAAGAAAAAAAAAGAATCAAGGAGCTTGGACCAGATCGACCTTCCTTGCAAAACTAGTGAAAACAAATTCACCGGCAGTCAAGTGATGGCGAGCGAACGTACACCCTTGGCTTTTCCAGCACTTGTTGTGACAAACGGAGTTGGCTGGCATGTTCTGATGTAAGTCATGCCTTTTACTATTTCCATGTTTGCGGTTTCAAACAGCATGACGCAAGAGAGGCTGAATGCATTGGCCATGCTGTCAATAGAGAAGAGACTGGTGACTGAGATGACTGACTTTAACCAAAAGCTCATTAAGCCAGAAAGAAAGGAGAGCAAAATTAATTTTTAAGTAGTGCTACTGGCCAGTGATTAGGCAACATTTATGTGTGTGTGCGTGTTTACTGATAATCTTGATTACTTCATTAATGATAAACCCAAATTGAACTAAAATGAACTGATTTGTGATGCATTTATTTTATGCTTTAGTCATTTTTGTTTTTTGGTATATCACCTGAAAAATGGCTTTTAAAATGCGCCCCCCTCGCATTTTTTAACACCAGCCGCCACTGCCTGGCTGTATATCTTATCAGCGAAGAGAAAGTGACACAAATATATGATTTCAGCGCCTTCCGAGTGACCCTAAGGTCCGTTCTGAATGAATAGTGAAAATAAAAAGGGATATTTGACCTCATTTTCAGCTAAGTTAAGGGAAATGGCACTACTTAGCTAACGTTTACTTTCCCGAACACACATTTTAGATGCCATTCATCAAACTCAAGTTAATGACCTGAGTCTTTAACTATATTACTCTAGTCACGATACAAAATTTCCGTAATGAAATATAAAAAAACGCCAATTTCTCGTTAACATTTAAGACACTGTCATGGAGTTCTTAAACAGCGCTAATTGGCCATTGTGTTCACGTGCTCAACAGAAATCACTCTGATTGGCTGTGAAGGTCATCAGTTCACCTCACCTTGAGTGCAAACACAGACGAGCGATCCGCTGATGAAACGACTGATCTTCACGGCTTTAAAACGCTCCAATATCCGTCTGTGTGTTTTCAATCTGTGAAGATCGGCTTAGTCCCTTTATTAATCTGTAGTCGCCACAGCGGAATGAACCGCCATTATTATTATTATTATTATTATTATTATTATTATTATTATCATTATGATGATGTGTATATGTCTGTTCAAACACGCACCCAAAACCCAGTGTCCACTTGAGCTCAGCATTAAATCGCGTACGTACAGAATCCGCTTGGGAAGCAGCGTCTATTATTAATATGGAGCGCATCAGCTGACAGTCATGCATCTTTATATGAACAGACTGTTTTGAGGATTGCATATGGCCAATGGCGCCTGTAATGAAAAAGAAATGAATCGCGCCATTTTTATGATTATTTCATAGTGTTTTCATGCCTAAATAAAACTGATTCACATTTAAGAGCAAGGGCGGCCCCTGGTGGTTTGGCGGTATGGGTTGCATATAGGGAGGATCGGCTCTTCTCAGAAAGATAAAAAATACGTGAGAAATACGGGAAAATACCTTTACGGGATGACAGCGGGATAGAACTGTAAAATACGGGAGAATCCCAGGAAAAACGGAAGGGTTGACAGGTATGGTTTTGGCTGAAAAAAGTTAAAAATACCCATTAGACCATGGGCGCTGGGGCGCAAACCATATTTTTCCATCCTTAAAACAGCAAAAGTGGATTCAGACACGCCCTTAATGATTTTGCGCCATGCGCTTTAAACTTTGCTCCTAGATCATTAAAATAGAGCCCAAAAAGTTTCCAGTTTTTGGCTAACAATGGTAAAAAAAGGTCTAAATTGAAAAGTGACAGGTCAAAGGTCAAACCATTTGTTATAAAGTTGCCGTCTATGTCGTTTCTATTCTATCATGCACATATTTAACCAAGTTTCCATCTGTGTTTTTTCTCCTCAAGACATGTCAGATCTCAGGATTGTGTTGGTGGGTGAAAGCGGAGCTGATAAGAGCTCATCAGAAAACACCATCCTGGGAGAAAAAGTGTTCGATGAAGAATTCACTGATGAATCTGTGACTGAGAAATGCCAGAAACACCAGCAGGAGGTGAGCGATCAAATCATCTCCATCATCGATACTCCAGAACTGGAAGTGAAGAAAGAAATGGAGAAATGCTTTGAGATGTCAGCTCCAGCACTAGCTGAACAGTGTGAAGGTGGCTCTCATGTCTTCAACAACACTGATGAAGAAAGCAGATCTCAGGTCTGTATACTGCTGGAGAATGAAGGAGAGTGTTCCAGTAATGAGCTGCTGATGGAGGCTCAGAAGAACATACATTTCTCATCGATGACCGTGGCTCAGAAAGCAGTGTTTGTGGGAGCAGGTCTGCTTGGAGGAGCCATCGGAGGAGCAGGAGCTGGAGCTGTGGTTCAAGCCACAGTGGCTTTAGCAGTCGATCCTGTGGCTTTTATCGCTGCAGGAGTCGCCATCATGGCTGACGGAGCTGCTCTGGCTCTCATAGATGCACTGAGAGCATGCAAGATGAGGAGAAATAAAAACAATGCTAAATAAAGGTTATGAGGACTGTTTTGGGGTGATGCATTACAAAATAATGTCCACTGAGAGCACGCATGAAGAGGAGAAATGAAGAACATTGTAAATAAATGGGTTATTTGTAGGGCCAGACGGAATCTGCGGACATTTTTTGCTATTTCTGGGCAGAATTGTGTTAATTTAGGGATTTATGCTGAATTATTTGCGAGTATCATAACTAAAACCTTAATATATGAAATAAAAAGTAATACCTTTTTAACTTTTATTTAATACTTAAAATGCAAATCCAATTAGATCCACTTTATTCGGTAAACAAAGAAAGTCTCTCATATAATATCTCTACTGAAAGAGAAATATTACCTTACAAACTGTACTGTAAATAAATCATATGAACACTTTCATATTAGTCAATACTATTACTGTAATTAATTAAAAAACTGAATAAATATAAATTGACACACGTTTACACAAGTAAATAAACAGAATTAATGATGGGCTAAAAATCTGCGGAATTCTGCGCGCTCAGATTCCATGTGGGCCTAGTTATTAGTACTGCATGACAGTGTTAGGGTAATATTTGATCAAATATTGTGCACTGAAAGCTTGCATGAAGAGGAAAAATAAAGAAAAAGGCAAATAAAGGTTATGAGGACAGTGTTGGGGTACTTTCCAGTACAAATATCTAAAAATTCTTAAAGTAAGAAGCATTTTGTAGACGTGTCAAGATTTTTTCCTTAAAACAAACTAAATAAATCTGTCGCCAGTTACTTAACTTTCTCATTTCTTGATTGCATTTATTCTCTTGTCCATGTGTTGACTTGTGTAAGTAAACATGAGACTTACTGTAGTGCAAGAATTTGTTCTTCTAATTTGCATAAAAACTGATTTGTTATTCCTTAAAATAAATAAATAAAAAAACCCTATTATTCACTGATGAAGTGTTTCAGTTTCTTTTCTTGCATCAAATATTTCATGCAATCCAGGAAGGTTTGTTTGAGCTTGAGTTGAACTGCACAGACCGCTCCGGTTACTAAAGCCTAGTTCACACTACAGGATTTTAAGCATCGGCAGATTGCTGTGCAGTTCACACTACATGTCTTGATTTTGTGTCTTTTAATCACTGTGGTGTTCACTCTACACGACACTACGTAAATGATTCACAAGAGGGGGGTCACACACTACATGATCTGCCAACAGCTCAGTCAAGCTACCAAACCACAGCCAATGACATTTTGAGGAAGGAGTCGTCAGAAAAAGCTGAACACTATTGGCTGCTTGTGTACTGATTAAATCACTGACAGCGTTTCAAACTTTCAAGGGAGCATTTAAAAACATCATCAGTCAGCTGATGCATCAGCGGATCAATCACTCATCTGCAAAGTTCAAGTGGAAAGATACAGAGAGTTTTTAATTTTTGTAATTTTATAACTCTTTGAAATAAAACTAACATATCTATAACACCCTGACGGTTTCTAAATATCTGTGTATTTCTTTCTAACACTGTTATTTTTTAATTACAAAACAGTAAAGAACTGAGCATGTCTACCTTTAATTACCATATTGGTTAAATTGACTGTGACTTTAAATATGCATGCATTTTTTGCCTAGCAACTTCCTGCTAAAATAAACAAAACTTTCTGATAGCAAAAACATAAATTTACTTCAGATATATATTTCAAAACAGCATATTCTGTGCTGCGAAATAGCTCCTGTTTGAAAGTGAAAATAAAAGCGAGGCTCAGACCTTTGCATGTTCTGGTATCTTAACTACATATTTATAGGCTGTATTACCAAAAAAGATCATATTTTTAGGGTAATGCTGTCATAAAATATGATGACAGACATTCAAAGCTTAATTTAATATCGCAATAGAAGTTTTGAATGTAAATATGGTGTGAGAAAGGTCAGAATAACCAGTATGGTAATTCTAATAGTTACAGAATTCTAGTTCGACTGTTAATACAGCCTACTCTCGTGTCCGTGTTAACACAGAATGAAGCGAGTGCATCAATGCCCATTTTGGCCAATCACAGACATTTCTCTTCAGCTCCTGAACACACGGCCATTCAGCTCATGCTGATATGCTCTCTCATTGGCTGCAGCTCGTTACTACAGCTGACCACACGTGGGGTCGAGTCGGCCGACTGCTCTGGAATATTCAGCATGCTAAATATTGGATTTTCGTCTGCGAGGTGTCGGCGACGCTTCAGCGAGCCTCTTTGACGCGTTGTTCAGTAGTTCACACATAAAGACTGCCGAGCCCTGTGCACCCGCAGATTTTTCCCCGATCACAGCCCGATCTGTTGGCGAGCTCGTTAACTTCCAAATCTGGCTCAAATCAGGCTTAAAATCCTGTAGTGTGAAGTAGGCATAAGGTAACCCTCGTTCCCCGAGGGGGGGAACGGAAATGCTATGTGGAAACTTCCACTATGGGGATTTCATTCAGAAAGCCAATCATCTGAAAGAGTATGTAAACGGGCCAATGAAATGCCAATGAGTTGGCAGCTTCAGCTTGCGCACCTGATGCTCGTTGCAATTAATTTGCTATAAGAGCCCAGTGCAAGCAAAGCCAAAGCATCATTTTTTTAGCGGAAGAGACTTTCACCTTAACAGCTAAGGGGCAATCATTATGGTGAAGGAACAGCATTTCCGTTCCCCCGTCGGGGAACGAGGGTTACCTTAGTAACCGGAGCGTTCCCCTTCGGGAGAGGAACTTCAATGCTATGTGGAAACTTCCACTATGGGGAAATGTATGGAAAACGCCATAATGATTGAACCTTACCTTCGCCCCCGATGAGAGGTTTGCCAGGCAAAAAAGAGAGCGTGAGCACACCTGCGTCATCAGAGGCGCGGTCTTCCAATGTGTTCCCTGGCCCTTACTTATCCCACTTCAACAGAAGATTTACAGATTTAGATATATTTTTCGGGAGCCGCAAATGCGTCTAGAATAATTTCTAGGAATTTAATACGACAGTACGTTGGGAATGCGTGCAGTCCCGATAGGGAGGACGCTGCGGAGGCCACCTGCTACCCAAGTGGGGAGACTGGTGGCGAGAGAGCATATGGACTAGCCCTGAGAAGGGGGAGTATGCATATGAATATAAGATGGTTAGCGTTGAGGGAAGACACGGGTCCGCCTGTGAGGGGGGACTGCACCGTGGCAGTATAAGCATATGGGATCGCCTAGTGGGGATCGCACATAGCAGGCACCTATACCCAGAACGCGGGCTGACCAGCGGGCAGACCAACAACGTAACGGGCCAGCGCCTGACTCCTCCGCTGAGTCATGTGCTGGGGGCCTCGGAGGAATATCTGCAGGGTTCGCCAGCGGGGAACTTTACTGACAGAGCGAAAAAGCGCACATATCTCTGGGTTAGAGAGAATGGCGCAGCAAGCGTTTTACAACACCTAACCAATTTTCTCATTCACCGCGTGAGGAAATCGGCTCCCCTCAAGATTAATAAATCTCGCAATAGGTGTCGCACAGCCCGCAGCTCTACAGTGTCTGTTAGAGAGGCGCTGCGTGCTAACGCCCAAAAGATGCGCGCTTCGAGGAGGGGACATGGCTCGCCCTGGTTTAGATGAGCGAGGGAGATGGCATTCACTGTTCAGTGGGTATGTTCCAACCTCTGTTTGGATACGGCACTTCCCTTCTGCCGATCACTGTAACAGATAAAAGAGCTGAGTACGGTCCGTATAATATGCAAAGCGCGAAGGACGCAGCAAATCAAGGGGCTGGGTCTGCCTCCTCCGTGGGCAGCGCTTGCAGGTTCACTACGTAGCTGAAAGATTGCTGTAAGAACCTAGAGCACCTAGGTGGGCGGGGGTCTCAGGTAAACGTGAGAGTGGGCCGGCCCAACACGCTGGCACATTTCGCTGACCGAAAATGCCTCCAGATACCCACCCATTTGGTCGATGCGAACCCGACCAGCAGAGCTGTCTACCTGGACAGAAATCTTAAGATACTGAGTCGAGTGATCGAGCAGACCTCTTCTAAGAGAGATCTCCAAGTGGGTATGAGAGGGAAACAGGAATAATTAATATCCAGTCTCGCACCTCTGGGAACTGGATGATGAGACGATACTTCCCATCGCGCCGCCATCGCCGCATCCTTAGAGCGGGGATGATCGTAACGCCAACCCCTCAGATCGGAGGGGACAGCCTTAGCTCCAGTCAACTGAAGGAGGATAGCATCACTCTGATCTGGCATGTTCGGGGTTTCCTTCTCGGGGAAAAAGGTAACCACACAGCGAATAGACTCCACTTCAGGGCATGGGCATGCCTCGTAGAGGGTGCTCAGCCTGAGTGACAGAGTTAACCACCTAATCGGTAGGTCACCTAAGTCCTCCGCGCTCCATCTATGAACCGTACGTGAGGCATAGATCTGGGCGCGGGTGCCAAACGGTGCCTGTCACCTGTTTCCAGGAGATGTGCCAGGGAGGGGCCATCATGAGGAGATAGAAAGCAGGTCCCATTGGGCCAGAGAGGCGCAATACGAGAGCTGTTCCTCGACCTCCCTGACTTTACACAGTATCTGTGCGAGTAGGCTCACTGGAGAAATGTATTACGCACGCCCCGGGGCCAGCTGTGTAGCCAGTGGACTTAGCAGGGTTCGCCAAGTGGGGAACTCAAGCGAGAGCGCACAAATCTCTGAGTTAGAGAGAGAAAGGCGCAGCCCATAACAGCTGGCCAGTCGGGGCTGGAGTCTCCATTTTCCCAGGCAAAACTGCCGTGAGAGCTAATGGGCTGCACGGTTGAGCTCGGTGGGGAAAAATGGAATGCAGCGATTGCGCCGCGTATGACTCCGGGGGAGCAGACGGCGAGCGAGCTGTGACATGCGGCGAGAGCGGATACCCCCATGTGGTTGATATACGCCACCGCCGACGTACTGTTCGTCCTGACCAGCACGTGTTGTCGCTTCAGCACCAGTACAAACGGCGGAGAGCGAGGAACACTGTCAACAGCTCTAGGCGATTGATATGCCAATGCAACTGGGTTCCTTTCTACAGGCCCGCGGCTGCATGCCCGCAACACACGGCCCCCCAGCCTGTGCTGGAAGCATCTGTCAAAACGACAATCTTTCTGGACACCTGTTCTAGAGGCCTCAGGCCTGTAGGAATGGGGGATCGTTCCAGGGGCTGAGGGCGCGGCGACACAGCGTAGTGACAGTCACCCAGTGTGTGCCCGCGTGCCATGCGCATCTGGGGACTCGATCGTGAAGCCAGTGCTGAAGTGGTCTCATATGGAGTAATCCGAGCGGCGTGACAGCGGCTGCGGATGCCATATGCCCCAGGAGCCTCTGAAAGTTTCAGTGGAACCACTATTTTGCTGTCGAACTCTCTCAGACAGTTCAGCATTAGCCGAGTCCAGCTCCAACCCGAGAAAAGAGATCCTCTGCACGGGGGCGAGTTTGCTTTTTTCTCGGTTGACCTGAAACCCCAGTAGGTGGAGGTGCTGGAACACCTTGTCTCTGTGCATAATCAATTGCTCACAAGAGAGGGCTAAAATCAGCCAGTCACCGAGATAATTGAGTATGCGCGTGCCCGCGAGCCGAAGGGGCGCTAGGGCACCCGCCGCGAGCTTGAAGACCCGCGGAGACAGAGAGAACCTGAAGGGGAGGACTTGTACTGCCAGGCTCGACCTTAACGCAGACCGCAGAAACTGACGGTGGCGTGGAGTATGGACACATAAAGTACGCGTCCTTCAGGTCTAATTCTGCAGACCAATCCCAAGGACGAACGCACCGGAGGATGCGCTTCTGCATCAGCATTTTGAACGGCAGCTTGTGCAGACAGCGGTTCAAAACGCGGAGATCTAGGATTGGCCATAGCCCACCGCTCTTTTAGGTACAATGAAGTACAGGCTGTAAACCCGCTCTTCATCTCGGCTGGAGGGATCGGTTAGATTGCATCCTTCGCCAGGAGGACAGCAATCTTCTCTCGCAAGACAGGGGCGGGCACAGGGCTGACCCTGGTGAGAAACACCCCCGTGAACTTGGGAGGCCGTTCGCGAATTGAATCGCGTAGCCGAGTCTGATCGTGCGTATGAGCCACCGCGAAGGGCTGGCCTGCGCTAACCAGGCAGGCAGAGCTCTCGCTAATGACTGCATCGCTACGATCGCTGACGTACCAGCAGTGGGGCAGCGCGGAGTGGGAGCGCTGATCCGGGGAGCGCTGGGGTCCCGCGGAAGAACTAGAGGCAAGAGATTCACTCACCTTACACCCAGACTCCGGAGAGGAGGGCTGGAGGTATGGGAGAAAGGAGACCGTCCTCCCAGACCTCGTGAGCCACTGGCGAAGTGCGCCGATCCTGCGAGCTGGAAGGCTTTTCATCGCGTCCCAGACTGGCAGTATTCGAGCTGTCACATCCAGGGAAGGGAAAAATGCTCTCTCTGAGGAGCCCGGCCCCCCACCGGGGAGAGAGCAGGTTCCCTCTTCTCCGGATGGCCCATCTCAGGAGTGCTTAGCGATCCATTTAACCGGACTTAACGGCACCCTGGGACGAGGAGCGCTGGTTGCCTGTGAGGTGCTCGGCGCTGCCGCTGGCCGGAGGCGCAGACGGGGCGGAGCAGCACTTCATCAGATCATGACAGCCCAACCTCCGATGCAGCGGTGGACATCTGAGCCTTGGTGTCATCAAGTGAGAGGGCGGCCATCCGAGGGCGACAGATTTACTCTCACTGTAACCCTCAGATCTGCCCGAGTGCCCACCGCGGCGCGGGGGACAACTGGGGTGGGTGGCCCTTTTGCAAGAGCTAACCGCGATCTTAACTGCGCAACAGACATGCCACCGAGTGATGGCATGCACTGCCTGCGAGCACCGCATTAACATGCTGGACCCCCAGACATGAAACGCAGTGCTCGTGCCCATCATCCGAGGACAGGAAACCACCCCATCCAGAAACGCACAGTCGGAGCGACGTCTTGAAAAAGACGCACTGCACAACGGTGTTGCTCTTTTAGAAAAATTTGCAACAATACATACCGCTCTGGAGGACCGGACCCAAAGGACGCCAGGCAAGGGAGAAACCCAGCTCGACTGTCTGCCACTGCGTGTCACACACTCTGGACCGGGACGCTCTCGCTCACTCTCTGTCTGAAACTCAGCTGGAGGAACCCTCATCGACTCTCTCAGAAGGCTGTTGAAGTCTCTGAAGTGAAAATGATGCTTTGGCTTTGCTTGCACTGGGCTCTTATAGCAAATTAATTGCAACGAGCATCAGGTGCGCAAACTGAAGCTGCCAACTCATTGGCATTTCATTGGCCCGTTTACATACTCTTTCAGATGATTGGCTTTCTGAATGAAATCCCCATAGTGGAAGTTTCCACATAGCATTGAAGTTCCCCTCCCGAAGGGGAACTGAATTTATATTTCCTTCCCTACATTTCCTCATTTGCTTTACATTTACTTTTGGTATAAAATTCCTTATTTAAAAAAACTAAAATATAAAATAAAATAAAATGAAAAATAAATACACAGCGCTTAGCATAAATGAGTACACCACAGTTTGAAAACTAATGTTTGCATCTATTTCTCAGTAAATATAGGTCATATATTTTTGGTGCATTTGCACAAAACAGATTTATTAAACAGATATATTTATTAAAATAATGTCTTAGATGCCAAACATCTTTAGTAATAGACAAATAATACATTTAAAAAAAAAAAAAAACTAATACAAACTACAAAATTTCAACAAAATATTTAGATAATTTGTGTTCTCTTGATTTTTCCTCTTTCTCTCTCTCTTTTTTTTTTATTTCCCTAACATACAAATTTTGGTTCCCAGTGATGGGTTGCGGCTGGAAGGGCATCCGCTTTATAAAACATATGCTGGATAAGTTGGCAGTTCATTCCACTGTGGCGACCCCTGACTAATAAAGGGACTAAGCTGAAAAGAAAATTCAATTCAATTCATCTTTATTTGTATAGCACTTATACAATGTAGATTGTGTCAAAGCAGCTTCACATGGAAGATTATAGTGAATTGAAACAGTGTCAGTCCAGTTTTTAGAGATTAAGTTCAGTTCAGTTTAGCTCAGTTCAGCGTGGGTTAATAATCACTACTGAGAGTTCAAACACTGAATAGCAAATCCATCGATGCGCAGCTCTACAGATCTCGAACCATGCAAGCCAGTGGCGACAGCGGCGAGGAAAAAACTTCACCAATTGGCAAAAGCGAAGATTTTAAAAAACCTCGAGAGAAACCTGGCTCAGTTGGGCACGACCATTTCTCCTATGGCCAAATGTCTTGTGCAGAGCTGCAGTCTAGGCGCAGGAAGCTGGACCTCAGCAAAGACTCGTCTGTCCTTGGAGCATCACAGAAGTCAGTCATGCTCTCACTCCATGAAGACCGCCACAGCAGCTGCTCAGGATACGGCCTGGTCCAGAAAATCCTGGGATCATCTCGTCACTGGTCTCGGATTGCATCAGTGGCACTGCATAGTCTGAGGGCCTTGAGATGAGTATCCCCAGGTGGAAATACAGAATAAGGAGAATAATTAGCGTAGCTGCAAAATCATGTGTGGGGCACATCATGCGTCGTACCGCCATGTACTGCACTGAGTGTATGCTTTGCTAAAAAGATAGGTCTTTAATCTAGTTTTGAAGAGCGAGAGTGTGTCTGAGCCTCGGACATTATCAGGAAGGCTATTCCAGAGTTTAGGGGCCATAAATGAGAAGGCTCGGCCTCCTTTACTCGACTTTGATATTCTAGGTACTACCAGAAGCCCTGAGTTTTGAGATCGGGAGCGGGTTGGGTTGTAGCGAGACAGGAGGTTGGTTAGATAAACAGGAGCTAGATTATTTAAAGCTTTATAGGTAAGGAGTGATATTTTTAATTCAATACGAAACTTAACAGGCAGCCAGTGTAAGGAGGATAAAATTGGGGTGATATGATCATATTTTCTAGATCTGGTAAGAACTCTGGCAGCTGCATTTTGCACTAGCTGGAGTTTGTTAATAGAGGATGCTGGGCAACCGGCAAAAAGAGCATTACAGTAGTCCAGCCTAGAAGTCGTGAAAGCATGGACTAGCTTTTCTGCATCTGATATGGATAGCATACTTCGCAATTTAGCAATATTTCTCAGATGAAAGAAGGCAGTTTTTGTGACATGGGATATATGATTTTTGAAAGTTAAATTGCTGTCTAATATGACACCCAGATCTTTTATAGTAGAGCTAACGCTAACTTTGTATCCCTCTAGTTGCAGGTCGAGTTGTGAGAACTGCTGTGTGCAGGATTTAGGCCCAATAAGTAATAATTCTGTTTTATCTGAGTTTAAGAGAAGAAAATTGCTGGTCATCCAGTCTTTAACATCTTTGATACACTCGGTTAGCTTAGACAGTTCAGACATCTCATTAGGTTTAGTTGAAATGTATAATTGAGTATCGTCTGCATAGCAGTGAAAGTTGATCCCGTGTTTTCTAATAATGTCCCCCAGGGGAAGCATGTATATTGTAAACAGCAAGGGGCCTAAAACTGATCCCTGAGGGACCCCGTACTTTACTGGCCTGACTTGTGAAAGCTGTCCATTAATATTCACAAACTGGTAACGGTTTGTTAAGTATGACCTAAACCATTCAAGAGCCTGTTCTTGGACACCTGTAGAATTTAAGCAGTCTATGAGAATATTGTGGTCAATGGTGTCAAATGTGGCGCTAAGATTAAGTAGAACTAATAGTGAGATGCACCCTTGGTCAGCAACTAAGAGTAAATCGTTGGTTATTTTTACTAATGCGGTTTCTGTACTGTGATGAGGCCTGAAACCTGCTGGATAAGTTGTCGATTCATTAATAAAGGCACTAAGCCGAAAAGAAAATGAATGAATGAATGTTATATGGCACTTAAAGGTTTTGCATCTGAACTCTTCAAATGTAACAACAATTGTTTTAATTGTCCTGAACCAAATGTTTTCTTCAGCTTAATTATCTGGGCTGTTAATTTATTTATTTATTTTTGTTTTGACAGCAATAAATTAAAAGCAGTTTGACGAACTAATGACTCTGGTATTTATTTTTATGTTCTTGTACGTGTGGTGCTGTTGTGTCTTTTTCTTCAAATACTTGCATCAGCGTTGCTACTACCTGTCTGTTGACTATCTGCTGAACATTTACTGACTAGTAACCATGCTGTCTGTGGTGTTGGCTCCTTACCGTCATTCAACAGCATTTTTTTAGGTTTTCACTTCATTTTGATGGGCCTAATGTGACAACAGATGAGCAGATAAATGTACCTTCAAGTAAATTAACTGTCTACTGAAAGTTAGGTTAAATGCAACGAATAGTTAATTGAACACTCTTGCAAATACATGTATGAAAATTGTACCTAACCCTAACTTTATAATTGATTAAAGTTCATTTTAAATTATGCTGTGTTGCCACTTATAGGCATCTGAATGTTTACTGAAAGTCTATTGATAACTACTACTAACAACTACATGCAGACAATAACAACAAAAAAATTTTGGTGGTAAATGTACTGAAAGCTTGTTGAGGATTTGTTGCATATCTACTAATACACTGTTGAACATCTGTTGAAGGTTTGTTGCATATCTACTAATACACTGTTGAACATCTGCAACCTAATTTGGTAACACGTAACTTACCAAAAGTTTAATAGATGTTGAGGATTTGTTGCATATCTACTAATACACTGTTGAACATCTGTTGAAGATTTGTTGCATATCTACTGATACATTGTTGAACATCTAGAACCTAAATTGGTAACACTTAACTTACCGAAAGTTTAATATATGTTTACATGTTGTAGACATTGTAATGATTGCCTAAGAACATTTAAAAGACAATCTACAGATACTACCCAGATGAGAGTAATCAGATGAGAACTTGAAAAGTAACTTATGGTCAGCAGACTATCTAAAGGGGGACCATCAAAATAAAGTGTTACCGTATTTTTCCATTTACATTCCAGAGCACGGGTTGCTGTTTTGAGAGCGCGAGTATGATTATTGTACCATGGTGCAGTTTTATTCTCTCTAGCTTTTTTTAATTTGATGGGTGCCACTGTATTAAGTGTGCTAGTAAAGATGGCATCCATACTGCTGGTTACTACGTCAAGGTCATTTGCGTTTGCGGGTGTATTTCGAAATAAAGAAAGATCAGGTAAGTTATTTATGAATTCATCCTTGGTGGATGGAACGATAGTCCTACCAGGGCGGTAAATTGGTGCAGATCTGCTAATTTCAGGTAAACGCAGCTTATATAGCAAGAGGTAGTGGTCCATAACATCATCACTTTGTGGTATAATGTCTACATCAAAGACCTCAATTCCATAAGACAATATTAGATCTAATGTATGCTTTAGCGATGGGTTGGACCAACAGCATTTTGTTGTATCCCAAGTGAATGTAGTAGATCCATAAAGGCGAGCCCTAGTGTATCATTGAAGTCATCTACGTGGATGTTAAAGTCTCCTACAATTAGTATTTTATCAGTTTTAACTAGTAAGTCAGAAATAAAATCAGAAAACTCTTTTAGAAAATTGACATAGGGTCCTGGGGGTCTATATATGGTGATTATAGCGAGAGATGGCATAGGTTTTTGCCTATTATCCGGTAGCATAACATTAAGAGCTAATACCTCAAAGGAGTTAAACATAATTCCATTTCTCTGATTAACATTAAGAATATCATTAAAGATTGCAGCAACTCCACCACCATGACCGGTTTGACGAGCCTTATGCTTATATGCAAATCCTGGAGGAGTTGCATCATTTAAGCTAATATAGTCATTTTGTTTCAGCCAGATTTCAGTAAGACAGAGTGCATTTAGATTGTTATATGTTATTATTTCATTAATGATAAGCGTTTTAGGTGCTAGTGACCTGATGTTTAGGAGACCAATTTTTATGAAGTTTGTATTATCATGTTTTATTGGATTTTCAACTTTTATTCTTAATAGATTTATAATATATATACACACACACACACACACACACTCACACGCACACACATATACGCACACACACACACACACACACACACACACACACACACACACACACACACACACACACACACACACACACACAAACAAGCTCAGTCTAGATCAAAAAAAGTATTGCAAAAGTAACATAAGACATTACTTTCCTTAAAAAGTAACTAAATAACTATAAAGAAATACCCTAAGATTGTAATGCGTTTCTTTAAAAGAAAAAAAATAATACTACGCTTCAGACTGCTTCCAGAAAGCATCTAAACAAGATATGATTAATAATAATTCACCCGTAATATTATTAAGAAAAAACTTCACCAATTGGCGAAAGCGAAGATTTTTAAAAAACCTCGAGAGGAACCTGGCTCAGTTGGGCACGACCATTTCCCCTATGGCCAAACGTCTTGTGCAGAACTGCAGTCTAGGCGCAGGAACCTGGACCTCATCGAAGACTCGTCTGTCCTTGGAGCATCACAGGAGTCAGTCATGCTCTCACTCCATGAAGACCACCACAGCAGCTGCTCAGGATACGGCCTGGTCCAGAAAACCTTGGGATCATCTCGTCGCTGCTCTCGGATCGCGTCAGTGGCACTGCATATTCTGAGGGCCTCGAGATGAGTACCCCCAGGTGGAAATACAGAATAAGGAGAATAATTAGCTGCTGTTCATAGTGTATATAAACGAGAGCCAAAATCATGTGTGGGGCACATCATGCGTCATACCGCTATGTAATGCACTGAGTGTATGCTTTGCTAAAAAGATAGGTCTTTAATCTAGTTTTGAAGAGCGAGAGTGTGTCTGAGCCTTGGACATTATCAGGAAGGCTATTCCAGAGTTTAGGGGCCATAAATGAGAAGGCTCGGCCTCCTTTACTCGACTTTGATATTCTAGGTACTACCAGAAGCCCTGAGTTTTGAGATCGGGAGCGGGTTGGGTTGTAGCTAGACAGGAGGTTGGTCAGATGAACAGGAGCTAGATTATTTAAAGCTTTAAAGGTAAGGAGTAATATTTTAAATTCAATATGAAACTTAACAGGCAGCCAGTGTAAGGAGGATAAAATTGGGGTGATATGATCATATTTTCTAGATCTGGTAAGAACTCTGGCAGCTGCTTTTTGCACTAGCTGGAGTTTGTTGATAGAGGATGCTGGGCAACCAGCAAACAGAGCATTACAGTAGTCCAGCCCAGAAGTCATGAAAGCATGGACTAGCTTTTCTGCATCTGATATGGATAGCATACTTCGCAATTTAGCAATATTTCTCAGATGAAAGAAAGCAGTTTTTGTGACATGGGATATATGATTTTTGAAAGTTAAATTGCTGTCTAATATGACACCCAGATCTTTTATAGTAGAGCTAACGCTAACTTTGTATCCCTCTAGTTGCAGGTCGAGTTGTGAGAACTGCTGTGTGCAGGATTTAGGCCCAGTAAGTAACAATTCTGTTTTATCTGAATTTAAGAGAAGAAAATTGTTGGTCATCCAGTCTTTAACATCTTTGATACACTCGGTTAGCTTAGACAGTTCAGACATCTCATTAGGTTTAGTTGAAATGTATAATTGAGTATCGTCTGCATAGCAGTGAAAGCTGATCCCGTGTTTTCTAATAATGTCCCCCAGGGGAAGCATGTATATTGTAAACAGCAAGGGGCCTAAAACTGATCCCTGAGGGACCCCGTACTTTACTGGCCTGACTTGTGAAAGCTGTCCATTAATATTCACAAACTGGTAAAGGTTTGTTAAGTATGACCTAAACCATTCAAGAGCCTGTTCTTGGACACCTGTAAAATTTAAGCGGTCTATGAGAATATTGTGGTCAATGGTGTCAAATGCGGCGCTAAGGTCGAGTAAGACTAATAGTGAGATGCACCCTTGGTCAGCAGCTAAGAGTAAATCGTTGGTTATTTTTACTAATGCGGTTTCTGTACTGTGATGAGGCCTGAAGCCTGACTGAAACACTTCAAAAATATTGTTTGTCTGCAGAAAGGAGGATAATTGGGTAGAAACAACTTTTTCTAGTATTTTAGACATAAACGGAAGATTTGAAATAGGCCTATAATTAGCGAAGTTGCTCCGGTCCAGTTGTGGTTTCTTAATAATAGGTTTAATAACAGCTAGCTTGTAAGGATTTGGAACATGGCCTAAAGATAACGAAAAGTTGATAACATTAAGGAGAGGTTCTCCTATAATAGGTATCAATTCTTTCAGTAATTTTGTTGGAATTGGATCTAACATACATGTAGCTGATTTAGAGCTATTTATAACTTTATCTAGTTCTTCCTGTTCTATGGTTTTGAAGTATTGTAGGTTATTTTGATTCAGTTGAATGTTTACTGGATCTGGAGTATGAGGTGGTGCAGAAAGTTTAACATCTTCTATTTTCTGTCTAAAGCCTTCTATTTTGTCACTGAAAAAATTCATGAAGTCATCACTACTGATTTGCGGTGGGACATTTTGTTCCAAAGATGATCGATTATTAGTTAGTTTAGCAATGGTGTTAAATAAAAATCTCGGATTGTTATGATTATTTTCAATCAGTTTGCGGAGGTGCTCGGCCCTGGCAGATTTAAGAGCCCTCCTAGCTGGACATACTGTCTTTGTACGCAATTCTAAAAACCTCTAAATTAGTTTTTTTCCATTCACGTTCCAGAGCACGGGTTGCTGTTTTGAGAGCGCGAGTATGATTATTGTACCATGGTGCAGTTTTATTCTCTCTAGCTTTTTTTAATTTGATGGGTGCCACTGTATTAAGTGTGCTAGTAAAGATGGCATCCATACTGCTGGTTACTACGTCAAGGTCATTTGCGTTTGCGGGTGTATTTCGAAATAAAGAAAGATCAGGTAAGTTATTTATGAATTCATCCTTTGTGGACGGAACAATAGTCCTACCAGGGTGGTATATTGATGCAGATCTGCTAATTTCAGGTAAACGCAGCTTATATAGCAAGAGGTAGTGTTCCGTAACATCATCACTTTGTGGTATAATGTCTACATCAAAGACCTCAATTCCATAAGACAATATTAGATCTAATGTATGCTTTAAGCAATGGGTTGGACCAACAGCGTTTTGTTTTATCCCAAGTGAATGTAGTAGATCCATAAAGGCGAGCCCTAGTGTATCATTGAAGTCATCTACGTGGATGTTAAGTCTCCTACAATTAGTATTTTATCAGTTTTAACTAGTAAGTCAGAAATAAAAGCAGCAAACTCTTTTAGAAAATTGACATAGGGTCCTGGGGGTCTATATATGGTGATTATAGCGAGAGATGGCATAGGTTTTTGCATATTATCCGGTAGCATAACATTAAGAGCTAATACCTCAAAGGAGTTAAACATAATTCCATTTCTCTGATTAACATTAAGAATATCATTAAAGATTGCAGCAACTCCACCACCATGACCGGTTTGACGAGCCTTATGCTTATATGCAAATCCTGGAGGAGTTACATCATTTAAGCTAATATAGTCATTTTGTTTCAGCCAGGTTTCAGTAAGACAGAGTGCATTAAGGTTGTTATCTGTTATTATTTGGTTTATGATAAGCGTTTTAGGTGCTAGTGACCTTATGTTTAGGAGACCAAGCTTTATGAAGTTTGTATTATCATGTTTTATTGGATTTTCAGTTTTTATTCTTAATAGATTTTTTCTAGAGCACACAGAACGTTTAATTGTTGATCTAATAGCACGAGGAACAGACACAGTCTCTATGGGGTAAGCTAGAGATGTGTTACTGTAATTTAAGTGGGACGAACAAGAGTCTATATGGATAAAATGTGAATTTTTACTTACTAGTCAGACAGAACGAAGCATCTTAGAGATGTTGTCCGAGAGCAGTTCAGCTCCAACTCGACTAGGGTGCAGCCCGTCAGCACGGAAAAGCCTAGGACGCTCCCAGAAAAGATTCCAGTTATTGGCAAAGAGCAGTTTCTGTTCATTACACCATGTTAATAGCCATTCATTCAGAGCAAAAAGTCTACTGAACCTTTCATTTCCTCGGCGGTAGGTAGGAAGCGGTCCAGAAACGATGATCTGCGTGGCGGGCGAGGTGTGTCGAACCGTCTCGATGAGGCTCCTGAAGTTCCTCTTCAGGATCACCGACTGGCGGAGCCCGGTGTCGTTCGTCCCCACATGGAGGACAACGGCACCGAGGCTCTCGCCAGCGCTCAGGATACTCGGAATCTGTGTAGAAATATTCTTAACGCGAGCACCAGGAAAGCAGAATGTGCGTACTTTATTACCTGAAGTGGAAGCAGGACGAACGTGGCGGACGATGGAGTCACCGATGATAGCCACATCGTGACCCATCTCGCGGAGAGGGGCGAAGCGGTTCTCCGTAGAGATCTCGAACGCGGGAGGAGACTCGCTGCCCCGGGGGTTCCTGATCACCCTACGCGGCTGCACCCAGGGGCCGCGGTAGCCGGGTGTCAGCGTAAACGACCCCTGGGTGAACCGCGTCCTAGGTGCGCTGGGCCTAGACAGAGGAACACGAGGGGTTGAGGTAGACGGAGTGTCATGGCTGTATTGTGCACTTACCTCAGGTGAGCGAGCTGCAGCCCGGGGCACACCGAGCAAGGCTCTCTGCGCCCTGAGCTGCATCCGTTTCACCTGCAGAAGGCGTATGCGTTCTTCCAACTGTTCCAGCTCCATGTCCAGCACCTCCATCGATGTCTCTCCTGCACACAAGGACGAAGACACAAGCGACATCATACAGGGTAACGAGCAAAGCCAGTAAGTGAGAAAATTAGGGAATGAAAGCAGTCGGTAGCTTTAGCTGACAAACTACAAAGCTACAAACAACAGGCGGATGCTCGAGAGACAGAACGTTTTAAAGTAGATTTTAAAATGAATGAATGAATGAATGAATTAATTAATTAATACAAATTTTGGCTACTATTTGGCTTCAGTACTGACTAAACTGGCGTACAGTTGAAGTCAGAATTATTAGCCCCCCTTTGAATTATTATTTTTTTTATATTTCCCAAATTAACAGAGCAATGAAATTTTCACAGTATGTCTGATAATATTTTTTCTTCTGGAAAAAGTGTTATGTGTTTTTATTTCAGCTAGAATAAAAGCAGTTTTTAATTTTTTAAAAGCCATTTTAAGGTCAAAATTATCTACAGAACAAACCATCATTATACAATAACTTGTCTAATTACCCTGACCTGCCTAGTTAACCTAATTAACCTAGTTAAGCCTTTAAATGTCACTTTAAGCTGTATAGAAGTGTCTTGAAAAATATCTCGTCAAATATTATTTACTGTCATCATGGCAAAGATAAAATAAATCAGTTATTAGAAATGAGTTATTAAAACTATTATGTTTAGAAATGTGCTGATAAAATCTTCTCTCTGTTAAACAGAAATTCGGGAAAACATAAACAGGGGGGCTAGTAATTCTGACTTCAACTGTATATACACAACTATAATATTGTAAAGGATCCTATAGAAAATATAAATTTAAAATAGAGGTTTGTGAGGGGTGAACTCACGTATTATATATATATAAAATTCATTACAAACAAACTCAGTCCAGATGAAATAAAGTAATGCAAAAGTAACGTAACACATTACTTTCCTTAAAAAGTAACTAAATAACAAGTATAGGTAACGTTTTTTAAGAAACAACCAACTCAGGATCATTATTGATATGTACCCCTGTATACATTTCCAGGAGCTACATTTTTTTGCAGTTTTTGTTTTCGCGACTCCACCAGAGGCCGCTTTGTACGTTTTTTCAGATCTCAAATTTCTCTCGCGAGTGCCATTCGTGCCTGCCGTTCTTGCGCAAATCCACCAGAGGCTGCTTTCGACTGACTGACAGTTGAAGTCAGAATTATTAGCCCCCTAAATTATTAGCCCCCCTGTTGATTTTTTCCTCAATTTCTGTTTAACGGAGAGAAGATTTTTTCAACACATTTCTAATCATAATAGTTTTAATACCTCTCCTCTAATAACTGATTTATTTAATTTTTGCCGTGATGACAGTAAATAATATTTGACTAGATATTTTTCAAGACACTTCTATACAGCTTAAAGTGACATTTAAAGGCTTAACTAGGTTAATTAGGTAACTAGGCAGGTTAGGGTAATTAGGCAAGTTATTGTATAACGATGGTTTGTTCTGTAGACTATTGAAAAAAAAATTAGCTTAAAGGGGCTAATAATATTGACCTTAAAATGGTTTTTAAAAAATTAAAAAATGCTTTTATTCTAGACAAAATAAAACAAATTAGACTTTCTCCAGAAGAAAAAATATTATCAGACATACTGTGAAAAATTTCCTTTCTCTGTTAAACATAATTTGAGAAATATTTAAAAAAGAAACAAAAAATCAAAGGGGGGCGAATAATTCTGACTTCAACTGTATATAGAGCTACATTTTCAGAATGAGCCTACGTTTAAAAAAAACGTAAGATTGTAATGCAAGCAAATGACTACGCTTTAGAGTTTCAGACTGTGTTCCTGTGCTGCTTCTAGAAAGCATTTAAACAGGAGATTATTAACAATAATTCAGCCATAAAATATCAGTGAAGTGAAATGAACTCTATTAACCGTGCTGCTGTTACTCTTTGATTCTGAACATGAAATGAAATATTCTGATAATTCCTCTGGTTAAATATGAATAAAACAACTCTAACAAATACACCTTCCAGTCAGAGTTTATTTTAATTCAATTCAATTCAAATCATCTTTATTTGTATAGCGCTTTTACAATGTAGATTGTGTCAAAGCAACTTCACATGGAAGATTATAGTGAATTGAAACAAAGTCAGTTCAGTTTTCAGAGATTAAGTTCAGTTCAGTTTAGCTCAGTTCAGTGTGGGTTAATAATCACTACTGAGAGTTCAAACACTGAATAGCAAATCCATCGATGCGCAGCTCTACAGATCCCGAACCATGCAAGCCAGTGGCGACAGCGGCGAGGAAAAAACTTCACCAATTGGCGAAAGCGAAGATTTAAAAACCTCGAGAGGAACCAGGCTCAGTTGGGCACGACCATTTCCCCTATGGCCAAACGTCTTGTGCAGAGCTGCAGTCTAGGCGCAGGAAGCTGGACCTCAGCGAAGACTCGTCTGTCCTTGGAGCATCACAGGAGTCAGTCTCATGTTCTCACTCCACGATGACCACCACAGCAGCTGCTCAGGATACGGCCTGGTCCAGAAAACCTTGGGATCATCTCGTCGCTGGTCTCGGATCGCGTCAGTGGCACTGCATAGTCTGAGGGCCTCAAGATGAGTACCCCCAGGTGGAAATACAGAATAGGGAGAATAATTAGCGTAGCTGCTGTTCATAGTGTATATAAACGAGAACCAAAATCATGTGTGGGGCACATCATGCGTCATACCGCTATGTAATGCACTGAGTGTATTCTTTGCTAAAAAGATAGGTCTTTAATCTAGTTTTGAAGAGCGAGAGTGTGTCTGAGCCTCGGACATTATCAGGAAGGCTATTCCAGAGTTTAGGAGCCATAAATGAGAAGGCTCGGCCTCCTTTACTCGACTTTGCTATTCTAGGTACTACCAGAAGCCCTGAGTTTTGAGATCGTAAAGAGCGGGTTGGGTTGTAGCGAGACAGGAGGTTGGTTAGATAAACAGGAGCTAGATTATTTAAAGCTTTATAGGTAAGGAGTAATATTTTAAATTCAATACGAAACTTAACAGGCAGCCAGTGTAAGGAGGATAAAATTGGGGTGATATGATCATATTTTCTAGATCTGGTAAGAACTCTGGCAGCTGCATTTTGCACTAGCTGGAGTTTGTTAATAGAGGATGCTGGGCAACCAGCAAACAGAGCATTACAGTAGTCCAGCCTAGAAGTCGTGAAAGCATGGACTAGCTTTTCTGCATCTGATATGGATAGCATACTTCGCAATTTAGCAATATTTCTCAGATGAAAGAAGGCAGTTTTTGTGACATGGGATATATGATTTTTGAAAGTTAAATTGCTGTCTAATATGACACCCAGATCTTTTATAGTAGAGCTAACGCTAACTTTGTATCCCTCTAGTTGCAGGTCGAGTTGTGAGAACTGCTGTGTGCAGGATTTAGGCCCAATAAGTAATAATTCTGTTTTATCTGAGTTTAAGAGAAGAAAATTGCTGGTCATCCAGTCTTTAACATCTTTGATACACTCGGTTAGCTTAGACAGTTCAGGCATCTCATTAGGTTTAGTTGAAATGTATAATTGAGTATCGTCTGCATAGCAGTGAAAGTTGATCCCGTGTTTTCTAATAATGTCCCCCAGGGGAAGCATGTATATTGTAAACAGCAAGGGGCCTAAAACTGATCCCTGAGGGACCCCGTACTTTACTGGCCTGACTTGTGAATGCTGTCCATTAATATTCACAAACTGGTAACGGTTAGCTAAGTATGACCTAAACCATTCAAGAGCCTGTTTTTGGACACCTGTAGAATTTAAGCGGTCTATGAGAATATTGTGGTCAATGGTGTCAAATGCGGCGCTAAGGTCGAGTAAGACTAATAGTGAGATGCACCCTTGGTCAGCAGCTAAGAGTAAATCGTTGGTTATTTTTACTAATGCGGTTTCTGTACTGTGATGAGGCCTGAAGCCTGACTGAAACACTTCAAAAATATTGTTTGTCTGCAGAAAGGAGCATAATTGGGTAGAAACAACTTTTTCTAGTATTTTAGACATAAACGGAAGATTTGAAATAGGCCTATAATTAGCCAAGTTGCTCGGGTCCAGTTGTGGTTTCTTAATAATAGGTTTAATAACAGCTAGCTTGTAAGGATTTGGAACATGGCCTAAAGATAACGAAAAGTTGATAACATTAAGGAGAGGTTCTCCTATAATAGGTATCAATTCTTTCAGTAATTTTGTTGGAATTGGATCTAACATACATGTAGCTGATTTAGAGCTATTTATAACTTTATCTAGTTCTTCCTGTTCTATGGTTTTGAAGTATTGTAGGTTATTTTGATTCAGTTGAATGTTTACTGGATCTGGAGTTTTAGGCGGTGCAGAAAGTTTAACATCATCTATTTTCTGTCTAAAGCCTTCTATTTTATCACTGAAAAAATTCATGAAGTCATCACTACTAATTTGCGGTGGGACATTTTGTTCCAAAGATGATCGATTATTAGTTAGTTTAGCAATGGTGTTAAATAAAAATCTCGGATTGTTATGATTATTTTCAATCAGTTTGCGGAGGTGCTCGGCCCTGGCAGATTTAAGAGCCCTCCTATAGCTGGACATACTGTCTTTGTACGCAATTCTAAAAACCTCTAAATTAGTTTTTTTCCATTCACGTTCCTTAGCACGGGTTGCTGTTTTGAGAGCGCGAGTATGATTATTGTACCATGGTGCAGTTTTATTCTCTCTAGCTTTTTTTAATTTGATGGGTGCCACTGTATTAAGTGTGCTAGTAAAGATGGCATCCATATTGCTGGTTACTACGTCAAGGTCATTTGCGTTTGCGGGTGTATTTCGAAATAAAGAAAGATCAGGTAAGTTATTTATGAATTCATCCTTTGTGGACGGAACGATAGTCCTACCAGGGTGGTATATTGATGCAGATCTGCCAATTTGAGGTAAACGCAGCTTATATAGCAAGAGGTAGTGTTCCGTAACATCATCACTTTGTGGTATAATGTCTACATCAAAGACCTCAATTCCATAAGACAATATTAGATCTAATGTATGCTTTAAGCGATGGGTTGGACCAACAGCATTTTGTTGTATCCCAAGTGAATGTAGTAGATCCATAAAGGCGAGCCCTAGTGTATCATTGGAGTCATCTACGTGGATGTTAAAGTCTCCTACAATTAGTATTTTATCAGTTTTAACTAGTAAGTCAGAAATAAAATCAGAAAACTCTTTTAGAAAATTGACATAGGGTCCTGGGGGTCTATATATGGTGATTATAGCGAGAGATGACATAGGTTTTTGCATATTATCCGGTAGCATAACATTAAGAGCTAATACCTCAAAGGAGTTAAACATAATTCCATTTCTCTGATTAACATTAAGAATATCATTAAAGATTGCTGCAACTCCACCACCATGACCGGTTTGACGAGCCTTATGCTTATATGCAAATCCTGGAGGAGTTGCATCATTTAAGCTAATATAGTCATTTTGTTTCAGCCAGATTTCAGTAAGACAGAGTGCATTAAGGTTGTTATCTGTTATTATATTAGTTAAAAGCATTATTGACACTATCGATAGCGCAGAAAACAGCATAAATATGGTTTAAATGTAAATCAGATTTATTTCTGTTCTTCACTTTCACTTCTGCACAAACTCAATGACTCTTTCACACCCACAGCAGCAGGAAGACAATACAGCTGTTCTGATGATTTATTATGATTTTAACCTGACAGCTTAAATGCAGGTGTAACAGAAATGCGACAGAGGCGTTTTCTTATCCCAATCATCCCAAATACTGCAAAAGACCTACTGGAACCCACATGGAGCCAAGATTCTCACAGAAATCAGTCAAGTTTGGTGAAGGATAAATCATGGTTTGGGTTTACATTCAGTATGGGGGTGTGTGAGAGATCTGCAGAGTGGATGATCAACATCAACAGCTTGAGGTATCAAGACATTTGTGCTGCCCATTACATTACAAACCACAGGAGAGGGCAAATGCTTCAGCAGGATAGCGCTCCTTCTCATACTTCAGCCTCCACATCAAAGTTCCTGAAAGCAAAGAAGGTCAAGCTGCTCCAGGATTGGCCACCCCAGTCACCAGACATGAACATTATTGAGCATGTCTAGGGTAAGATGAAGGAGGAGGCAATGAAGATGAATCCAAAGGATCTTGATGAGCTCTGGGAGTCCTGCAAGAACGCTTTCTTTGCCATTTCAGATGACTTTAATAATAAGTGATTTGAGTCATTGCAGAGATGTGTGGATGCAGTCCTCCAAGCTCATGATGGAGTCAGACACAATATTCATTCTGTTTCCACTGCAGCATGACTTTATATTCTATACTGGACATTATTTCTGTTCAGTCACAAGACTTTTATCCAAGCAAAGTCAGACCGTACAGTCCTAATTAAATCATTCAAAATCAAGCCATGATCATATTTTATTGTGGTCAAATAAGCGTAATCTAGAGGCCTTTGCCTTTCATATAAGACACTTCTGATACAAAATCATCAACAAGAAGTTATTATTTGTTGTTCCTAAAACTTGGATAGGCGACAAGACTTTTGTCAGGTAGTGTACATTTGACCACCCCTACAATATTTAATACCATTGTGAACGCATGTTTACATGTCAACAATATTAATTCAGTGGTTTGAAACCAGCAAATCTAGAGCACCAACAGAAGTAATAGGCATTTGTAGGTGTCTTAAACTAGATGCAGAGTTTTATTTTATTATACACTTGCTTGCATATGGAAGTTAAACAGTAAAATAAATATTTTATGCAGTCTTTCATGGTCCTCCAATAATAGGAATGCAGAAACACAAACAGTTTGTTTAATATCACAATTTTGAGAACCACTCAATATCCCTCAAAGCAATACAAACATTATAAAAAGATTGATTAATAAATACGATGTTATTTAATTAAATATGGGGCAGCACAGTGGCTCAGTGGTTAGCAATGTAATGTAATGTGTGCATTTATATAGCACATTTACAGTGTATGGCCATACATCCAAAGCGCTTCACAATCATGAGGCAGGGGTCTTTCCATACCAGCACCAGTGTGCAGCATCCACTTGGATGATGCGATGGCAGCCAGAGCGCTCACCACACACCAGCTATAGGTGTGTGGCACTATAGAACTGAGTAGCTGGTTTGAGCCTCTGCTGGGTCAGTTGGTGTTTCTGTGTGGAGTTTGCATGTTCTCCCCGTGTTGGCGTGGGTTTCCTAGGGGTGCTCCGGTGTCCTCCACAGTCCAAACACATGTGCTATAGGGGAATTGATGAACTAAACTGGCCGTATTGTGTGTGTGAATGAGTGTGTATGGGTGTTTCCCAGTACTGGGTTAAGGCTGGAGGGGCATCCGGTGTGCATAAATATGCTAGATAAATTGGCAGTTCATTCCGCTTTGGCAACCCCTGATGAATAAAGGGACTAAGCCTAAAGAAAATGAATGAATGAAATATATACATTTGGTTCACTGAGGCATATTTCTGAACATAACTGAAAAACTTTACCCTACCCCCCTGGATTGACTATGTATAATTTTGCACCCTAGTTATTATGTGTGTATTAAACTCTTCGTATGAGGCTATTGCTCCACTTTAACTGCCTTTACGTAAACTTCTCTTTTTCCTGAATTCCTGGAATTGCTGAAGTCAAGATTGCAACTGAAACAAACTCTTGATCTTCACAACGGTGACGGTAAAAACAACAACAACAACATCTACTGTCAGTAAATAAACTCAGTTAGAGCTAGTCGGTCTTGTTTTGTAATATGCTGGAAATGCCGTGTTTTCATCTTCCTCATCTGGGATCTTGACAGATTAATTGCTTCAGGTTTTATCTGAGTCTTTTATCTGTAAATCAGTTGCAGTTTCAGTTTATTTAAAAAAAAATTTTATTCAGCTTGAAACTTGCAGTTTATTGAACGATTAACATTAAAAAAACAGGTTTTTGCTTAAGTGATTTTCTTGTCGTGGTTTTAGTCCAAATATCTCATAATTCTTAAAGGTGCTGTATGTAAGTTTGTGACTCTTCTAAAGCATAAAAATACCATAATATGTTTGCAGATATTTAAGAAACATCCCAAGTTAACATACTAGTTTAACTGAAAAACAATGCTGAAGTCAGATATTCTGCTTTGAAAATGGTTTTTCCGTGCCGGAACGCTGTCTTTGTTTAGCCTGCAGAATGCCAGTTTAGCCAATTATATTTCAGCACTCCGGGTTGCCTTGTTGGAAAACAGCGTATTTCATTCATTCATTCAGAAAGGCTCTTAAAGCATGCGCCCGTGACCGAAATGGACAGTATCAGACGTCGAAATGAGACAGATTCAGTTCCACATGAGGTTATTACTTAGCAAATGGTATAAACATTACGAACGTAAACATTAGGTGAGCAGGTTACATTGTAATCTCGTGTCCTAACAATACGCAAACAGCAGTTTAGCTGTTTGCACCAGACGAAACATGACAGAAATGTAAATACAGCCATTCAGAAGCACAGAATAAGCACTTACTCACGAAACGGTAAGGTTTAGAATCCATTCAAACTCACATTGTTAGCATTTAGCACTGAATAAAACACACGAGGCTTACCTGAGGTGCACTGTCATAGGTTTCACATGTTGAGCTGTGAGAAAATGAAACCGTTTCTAATATCTCAATTCGAGGTGTTGGTTAGAACTAAAACTCCTTTTAATATGGAAAATATTCCCTCTATCGCGTGTCGTTGATTTTATTTAGAACACAGTTTAAATCACTCGCTCCTGTACTCAATCTGGCATCCCACGCGTGCGTTTATTTTGATCTAGGAGTGCAATACCTAGTTCAACCACTGGGTGTCAAACTTACATACTGCACCTTTAAATCAAGAAGATGCCAAACATCTTTAGAAATAGAAAAATAACATATTTAAATTCACACTGCTATTTATTTTTTTTTTTGTTGATATTTCAACCCAGGCTCATTCTGAAAACTTAGTCCCATGGACGTTTCTAGAGACTGCGAAATACGTCCCGGGAGGTGTGTATTCTTACAGTTTTTGTTTTTTGTGTGAATCCACAGGGGGCCGCTGTGTGCGCTTTTTCGTATCACAAACGTCTCTCGCAAGTGCTGTTTGGGCCCGCGCTGTTCTCGCGTAAACCCACTAGAGGCCGCTGTCGACCGACCGTCTGTCTGTCTGTCTAACTGAATGATTGGGCAACCGGCCAATCGACTGACCCACCCTCCTCCATCCTTAAAACCATTTTACCGACTAACCCGCCAACCCACACACTTCCCTAAACCCAACCAACAGTTTACAAAAGCCGTCCAGAAAAAGAAAAACCCTCGTCTGATTTTACCACGTTTTTGGATTTTACCACATTCTCACCCTGTTGTTTACTCGATCATTTAATTTTTTTGGATTCTGTTTTTGTCTTACTTGATTTGTGGAACCACTCTTCCCCGGACTTGAACCCGGTTGTCATCAGCGTGGTCAACTCCTCTCTGCATCTCAAGTCCGCCGACGTACACGACGAGCTAACGGGACAAACTTGTTAAGGTGAGAAAGCCCTCCACATGGAGGTAAGCTGTCAGCTGGTAAGCGCCAAAAGGAACGGCGGCATACCGCCCCGTAGCATTCGCTTAAAAAATGAAATGCAGCCATACGTACCTTCGGAACTCCAGAAACATCCACAGGACTACGTTTTCAGAATGAGCCTGGGTTTTGATATTCTGTGTTTCTCTTGATTTGTCGTCTCTTTTTAAAACGTTTTCCTAATGTACAAATTTTGGTTCCCAGTGTTGGGTTGCAGCTGGAAGGGCATCCGCTGCGTAAAACATGCTGGATAAGTTGGCGGTTCATTCCACTGTGGCGACCCCAGATTAATAAGGGAAATAAGCCGAAAAGAAAATGAATGTATTAATTAATAAATACAAGTTCAGGCTACTATTTGGCTTCAGTACTGACTAAACTAACGTATATACACAACTATAATATTGTAAAGGATCCTATAAAAAATATAAACTTAAAATAAAAGTTTGTGAGGGGTTAACTCACGTATTATTTATATATATAAAACTTATTACAAACAAACTCAGTCCAGACGAAATAAAGTAATGCAAAAATAACATAACACATTACTTTCCTTAAAAAGTAACTAAATAACAAGTATAGGTAACGTTTTTAAAGAAATAGCCAACTCAGGATTATTATTGATAAGTACCCCTTTATACAATTCTGGAGAGCACCAAATACGTCCCAGGAGCTACGTTTTAAGGCAGTTTTTGTTGTTGTGAATCCACCAGAGGCCGCTGTGTACGCTTTTTCAGATCTCAAATTTCTCTCGCGAGTGCCATTCTACCAAAGGACGCTGTCGACTGACTGACCAAACGACTGACCAATCCCCTACACTGCCCCTTCCCTAAACCCAACCAACAGTGTTTTCAAAAGCACAGATTGACCTGGTCACCCACTTCCCTAAACCCAATGACAGAGTTTATAAAAGAAATCCAGAAAAAGAAAAGCCCTCACGACGGTCTGACTTTTATAACGTTTTCAGATTTTACCACATTCTCACCCTGTTATTCACTTGTTTTATGTTTTGGACTTTAACTTACCTTCTTTCTGGAACCGTTCTTCACAGAACTCATCATGGTCAACCCTGCTCTGCGTCTCAAATCCTCCGACATACGCTGCAAGCTACTGAACAAACTGGTAACAGCGGTAAAGCCATCCATACGGAGGTAAGCGGTCAGCTTGTAAGCACGAAAAGCAACATCATACCGCTCGTATCGTTCATTTTAAAGACGAAATGCAGCCATACATACATCTAGCTACAAAATTTGCGATCTCCAGAAATGTATATAGGGCTTTGTTTTCAGAATGAGCCTATGGTGGAAAAACATAAGATTGTAATGCAAACAAATGACTACGCTTTAGACCATGGGTGACGAACCCTGTTCCTGGAGATCGACCTTCCTGCAGATTTCAGCTCCAACCCTGATCAAACACACCTGAACCAATTAGTTAGAACCTGAGGAGCACTTGATAATTACAGGCAGGTGTGTTTGATATGGGCTGCAACTGAAAACTGCAGGAAGGTCGATCGCCAGGAATAGGGTTGAGCACCCCTGCTTTAAGACAAAGTCACACTAGAGTTTGTGTGTGCGAAATTCTGTCGTACGGCGCTGCGAAAAGTGGCAGGATTAAACAAGATGAATAGACATTAAAAAAAGCGAGCGATTGCTGCATGTTTTAAATTCCTGTTCAGAGAGGTCATGTTTTGATCCTGGATTGGTCTCACGCAGTCAAGTGATGCGATTTCGCAGGTCAGAGTTCCCCAAGCTTGAACTTTGCACAGTAGCAACCTGCGAAATCTGACGCATGACCCTGCGTTTCCGGTCTGACGCATTCGGGTGCGTATGAATGGAAGTCTATGGGGAGTAAAGTCCAGTGTGACCGCGGCTTTAGAGTATCAGACTGTGCTCCTGTGCTGCTTCCAGAAAGCATCTAAACAGGATATTATTAACAATAATTCAGCCATAAAATATCAGTGAAGTGAAATGAACTCTATTAACCGTGCTGCTGTTACTCTTTGATTCTGGTTAAATATGAATAAAACAACTCTAACAAATACACCTCCCAGTCAGAGTTTATTTTAGTTGAAAGCATTATTGACACTATTGATAGCGCAGAAAACAGCAAAATTATGGTTTAAATGTAAATCAGATTTATTTCTGTTCTTTCACTTCTGCACAAACTCAATGACTCTTTCACACCCACAGCAGCAGGAAGACAATACAGCTGTTCTGATGATTTATTATGATTTTAACCTGACAGCTTAAATGCAGGTGTAACAGAAATGCGACAGAGGCGTTTTCTTATTTACTTACATTTTTATTTGATTGTATCAAACAAATGACAGACAAGACCGACATACTAATGGGAAAGGAATGATGTGAGCCTGCTGATGTGAGCCTGAAATGATCCACATGTAAAATAAAGCAATAAGCAACTTCAATAAGCTAGACCACCTTTATAAACTCACTGTAAGCCACATGAGGTTCATTGCTTTTATAAAATCAACATTGGCTCATTCTACAAATGTAGCCCTATATACATTTCTGGAGGTCGTGAATTATGTAGCCAAAATACGTATGGCTGCATTTTGTCTTTAAAATGAACGCTATGGGGTGGTATGACGTCGTTTCTTTTTCGCGCTTACCAGCTGACCGATTACAACCGTATGGACGGCTTTGCCGCTGTTACCAGTTTGTCCAGTGGCTCGCCGCGTACGTCGGCTGACTTGAGATGCAGAGAAGAGTTGAAGACGATGACAGGGTTCGAGTCTGGTGAAGAAGGGTTCCAGAAAGCAGGTAAGACAAAAACAAAAGCTAATAAAAAGTAAACAAGTAGATAACAGATTTAGGTCCCACTTTATATTGTCGCTTATACCTGTGAACTTACATGGTAAATAGATGTGTAGGTAGTATGTAACTACAGTGTATGTACACACGTTTACATAGTATTTACTTTTGTATTACTGGTGTAACTACACTCATGTAACAACCCACTGAATAGTATGTGTAAGTACAAATGTGTAACAGGACATTGGTAACAACAGTAGGAAAGTACACATCTGTAACAAGAATTATGTAAGTGCATTGTGTAACAACAATATGTACTTGCAGATGTTTTCCCACTTCCACACCTGTTTGCAGATCATGCACTTGTGAACACTGTATGGCAGAACTAATGCTGCATTAGAAGGTTTCACCTTGTGATACCAGTGTACTTACATGGTAACTCCACAGGAACTGTCCACTTAATATAAAGTGTAATATGGTCACAAATTACTGTGTAACTTGTAGAAATATCTTCTATGCAACACTTTAATAACAGTGTAGTTACATGGTAACTCCACAGGAACAGTCCACAATATAAAGTTTAAAATAAAATTCATTTTCGTTTCGGCCTAGTCCCTTTATTAATCTGGGGTCGCCACAGCGGAATGAACCGCCAACTTATCCAGCATATGTTTTACACAGTGAATGCCCTTCCAGCTGCAACCCATCTAAGCCGAAAAGAAAATGAATGAATGTATGAACAGTAATTTGTGACCATTTTACACTTTATATTAAGTGGATCCTGTGGATTTACCATGCAAGTACACTGGTATCACAAGGTGAAACCTTCTAATGCAGCCATACAGTGTTCACAAGTGCATGATCTGCAAACAGGTGTGGAAGTGGGAAAACATCTGCAAGTACATATTGTTGTTACACAATGCACTTACATAATTCTTGTTACAGATGTGTACTTTCCTACTGTTGTTACCAATGTCCTGTTACACATTTGTACTTACACATACTATTCAGTTGGTTGTTACATGAGTGTAGTTACACCAGTATACACAAGTAAATACTCTGTACCAATGTGTACATACACTGTAGTTACATACTACTTACACATCTACTTACCATGTAAGTTCACAGGTATAAGCGACAATATAAAGTGGGACCCAGATTTAAAATGTGGTAAAACGTGGTGCTAACCACTGCACATGTGGTAAAACATAGTGCTAACCACTGCGCCTCTAATAAATCACAACATAAATAATGATGGCGTGTCAGTGTAAATCATAATCACTCATCACAAACTGAAGACCAACTGACATCAAAAATTGCTAGGTGTTCATAGTTTTGGCAGACGCATTGTAAGCAGACAGGTTTGATGTACTGCATGGATTGTCTGCACATGCTCAGTGCGGAAAATGAACTCGATAACTCCACATAAGATGAAAGAAAGCAGAGTTTTATGATGTGCCAATGACTGAGGCTAGCGGTTGCAATAAATCATGCAAACCTGCCGTATGAGCTAACTGCGGCTTTTAGGAAGCTTATTAAAAAAGGCAGAGATCAGCTACAGCAGAAACCGAAACCAAAGTCAAGTCAAACTTGAGCATTTTCTGAGAGACTCGATTGTGGTGATTTTGAAGAATTTCAAACAACAAAATCTAATAAATAAAATAATGATTCATTCATTCATTCATTTTCTTTTCGGCTTAGTCCCTTTATTAATCTGGGGTCGCCACAGCGGAATGAACCGCCAACTTATCCAGCATTTGTTTTACGCAGCGGATGCCCTTTCAGCCACCACCCATCCCTGGGAAACATCCATTCACACTCATTCAGTCATACACTATGGACAATTTAGCCTACCCAATTCACCTGTACCGCATGTCTTTGGACTGTGGGGGACACCGGAGCACCCGGAGGAAACCCACGCGAACGCAGGGAGAACATGCAAACTCCACACAGAAACGCCAACTGACCCAGCCGAGGCTCAAACCAGTGACCTTCTTGCTGTGAGACGACAGCACTACCTACTGTGCCACTGCGTCGCCATAAAATAATTAGTTAAATAAAATTAATTAAGGTGATGCAGTGGCGCAGTAGGTAGAGCTGTCGCCTCACAGCAAGAACGTTGCTGGGTCGCAGGTTCGAACCTCGGCTGGGCTGGGTCAGTTGGCGTTTCTGTGTGGAGTTTGCATGTTCTCCCTGCATTTGTGTGGGTTTCCTCCGGGTGCTCCGGTGTCCCCCACAGTGTATGAGTGTGAATGAGTGTGTGGATGTTTCCCAGAGATGGGTTGCGGCTGGAAGGGCATCCGCTGCGTAAAATCGTGCTGGATAAGTTGGCGGTTCATTCCGCTGTGGCAACCTCAGATTAATAAAGGGACTAAGCCGACAAGAAAATGAATGAATGATAAATTAATTAAGGTGTCACAGTGGCTCAGTGGTTAGCACAGTCACCTCACAGCAAGAAAGTCACTAGTTTGAGTCCCGGCTGGGTCAGTTGGCATTTCTGTGTGAAGTTTGCATGTTCTCCCCGTGTTGGCGTGGGTTTCCTCCGGGTGCTCCGATTTCCCCCACAAGGCCAAACACTTGCGCTATAGGGGAATTGATGAACTAAATTGGCCATGGCGTATGAGTTTGTGTGTGAATGAGTGTGTATGGGTGTTTCCCAGTACTGGGTTGCGGCTGGATGGGAATCCACTGTGTAAAACATATGCCGGAATAGTTGGCGGTTCATTCTGCTGTGGCGATTCTGATAAATAAGGGACTAATTAATCAGATAAGCTTAAAAGTGAATGAATAAATATACTCATTTGTTAAACGCTGATGCAGGTGCATTTTTAAATGCACTGCTGGATGTAAACCTTTTGGCAGAAAAATAAACTAATAATTAGTTAATTAATGCAATCAATTTGAGTAATTTATTTTGCATGTGTTTGCAGGATGATGTTCACAAACACTCAAATACGTCTTCTGGAACAAAAGAAGTGAAAAACAAAGTCCTTGAAATATAAATGAACGATTTGACGCTTTAATTGATATTTATTAAAGTCAAAGCAAATTGTGTTAATTAATGTTGTTTTTTAAATATATCTAAATTCAAATGTTTCCCAAGTGCTGATTAATTTAGAGATTCTTTATTCTATAATTAATTTCTAATCATTATTTTTTTTTGTCTTTGCCTTAATGACAGTACATAATGTTTTACTACTTATTTAAGATGCAAGTATTCAGTTTAAAGTGCAATTTAAAGACTTAAATAAGTAGGTTAATTAGGCCAAGTTATTAGACAACAGTGGTAGCCAATCGAGGAGAAAAAAAAAAAAAAAAAAAAGTTATAATTTTTAAGGTCAGTACTTAAAAATGATTAAATTAAATTCCAGCCAATCTAAAAGAAATAAGCCTTTCTTATAAATAGAAATAAAAAGGACAAACAATGAAAAAATCATTCTTGCTCTGTTAAACATCACTTTTACACAACTTAAAAGTACTACGAAATTTCACAATAATTGCGTCCACATTATTCTAGAATTGTGTCCTCAATAGGTGTCTTCATAGCATTATTCGATAACATTTTATTATGATGGTCCATTTGAGTAATAGTAGACTATATCTGCTTAATATCTGCTGATACTGCTCCTTCAACAGACATTTAACTGACTAGAAGAAACTTTGCAAGTACAGTTGAAACCAGAAGTTTACACACACTGTATAAAAAGGCACATAACCATTTAAAAATAAGTCAGATGTTAATGTGACTAAGCTTTTTCTCTTTTAGGTAAGTTAGGATTATCACATTTGTTTCTGTTATGCGTAATAGCAGAATAATGAGAGAGAGATTTTTGGAGAAATTGTTCTAACTTTTCTTGAAAGTCAAGTTTACATACAATAAGATTATTCTGCCTCTGAAAAAGCTCAGATGATGGTGTCAAGGTTTTGGAAGTTTCTGATTGACTAATTGACAACATTTGTCTTAATTAGAGGCACAACTGTAGAATAGCATTTAAGGAAAGCCTCAAACACACTGCTTCCTTGTGTGACAATATGGGAAAATCAACAAGCCAGAAACAACAACAACAACAACAAAAAACAGATTACAATTTGCTAAATTACACTGGGAAAAAGAATAATGTTTGGAGACATGTCCTGTGGTCTGATGGAACTAAGATTGAACTGTTTGGCCATAATGACCAGTGTTACATTTGGAGGACAAAGGGGAAAGCTTACAAGCCTAGGAACACCATCCCAACTGTGAAGTATGGGGGCGGCAGCATCATGTTGTGGGGCTGTTTTGCTGCAGGAGGGACTGGTCCACTTCACAGCATAGATGGCATCATGAAGAAAGAACATTATGTAGAAATACTGAAGCAACATCTCAAGATATCAGCCAGGAAATTAAAACTTGGCCACAAATCTTCCAAAAGGACCATGACCCTAAGCATACTGCCACATTAGTTAAAATGTGCTTTAAGGACAACAGAGTGAATGTTTTGGAGTGGCCATCACGAAGCCCTGAACTCAATCCTATAAAAAATTTGTAGGTAGAGTTGAAAAAGCTTGTGCGAGCAAGACAGCCGACAAATCTGACTCAGTTACACCAATTCTGTCAGGAGGAATGGGCCAAAATTCCTGCAAACTATTTGTGAGAAGCTTGTGGAAGGAAAACATTTGACCAAAGTTATACAGTTTAAAAGCAAATGTGTGTAAACTTTTGACTGTCTAGAAATTAAAAAAAAAAAATTCTCTCATTATTCTGGCATTTAGCAAATGTAAATGATTTAGGTAATCCTAACGGACCTAAAATAGTAAACGTTTAGTTTGATTTACCATCAGACATTTTTTTTTAAATGGTTATGTTCCTTTTTTTTAGAGTGTATGCAAACTTCTGGTTTCAACTGTACATGTCAACTTACACTAACCCTAACCCCAACCTATAACAGTCTACTTATAACCTAATGAGAATTAGTTGGCATGTAGATGCAATGTAACTTAAATTCAACAACAGACCATCAAAATAAAGTGTGACCCATTACTCAAATGCAAATATTTTTTACAAGAAGAAGCTTGGAATTTTTTTTCACTCTCTATTTTCATTGAAAAAACATTCATACATACAGTAACGCCTAAATCCCCAGAAGAAAGAGTCGGACCATATATCAAAGTTCTCTTGGAAGTACTCTATCGATCACAGTGAAATTAGCTTACTGCAAAAAGGAACTTAAAACCCTACCTCCCACCCCACCCATCATTGATCAGAATGTTTGTAGAAGGTTCATAAAAGATAAAAGGCATGTTATATAAGTTCAACTTTATTTGAACTTGAGTTGAATAACATTTACAATCATAATATGGAACTGGCTGGGACAAAAATTAAAAGTGAAAGCAAAGTGTACAAGGACAATGAGACAAAACAAGGGCATTATAAAATAATTAATTATAAAATAAACAAGGAAATAAATCGAGCCTGGGTCAGTTGGCGTTTCTGTGTGGAGTTTGCATGTTCTCCCCATGTTGGTGTGGGTTTTCTCCGGGTGCTCCGGTAAATTGTCTGTAGTGTATGAGTGTGATTGAGTGTGTATGGGTGTTTCCCAGTGATGGGTTGCAGCCAGAAGAACATTCGCTGTGTATAAGATATGCTGGATAAGTTGGCGGTTCATTCCGCTGTGGTGACCTCAGATTAATGAAGGGACTAAGCCGAAAAGAAAATGAATGAATGAATAATAAAATAAAATAGATAAATTAGCACACATTAGTTTTGTAAAAGTCTTGAATGTTTTTATTCTAAAAATGATGGAATTGGGTTCCAAAAATGTATTTCAAATATTTCCCTTATTAAAATCGTCAACATAAACATTATGTTAGGCTATATTATTAATTTAAAAACAAACAAAAACAACATAACAGAAGGAAAAAGAACAGAAAAATAAACAAAAACTGACATCTACAAACGCTTTGACTTTATTAATGATGATTAAACCTGTATGGATGCAAGAAGTGAGTGTAAATGTATATATTTGTTAGCATGACAAGATGCTTAAAGTGATCAAAATATTTCACATCTGAGGTAAAAACAGAAAATGCAAATCATATGGAGCTAGTTCAAACCACAGCGCATAAGTTGAGAGTCGGGTGTCAAAACACACTCAGCCAATGGGTGGCCCTGGCATGAAAGACTTTAGAGTCTTATACAGTTTCTCTTGTTAATGATTCAGATAGACACTGAAGGATGGAAATAACCAGCAAAAAGGCAGCAGAATATAAAGGTAAGATTAAAAAAAGACAAACCCTTTTTTTTATTTTTTACAAACACTACTATAATATCACTTATCATTATATCATATACTTGTTCCTGGTATTTGTGCTGCACTGCCAGAAAAAAAACCCCTGATATGACAAAGTTATGATAACAAATGCTTTTTTTTTGTTACTTTAACTTATTTTAAGTTAAATGTTTCAACTTTTCTTCTGTATATAAATTTTAACTTAATATTTTTATTTCTGTTTGAGTTAAATTTACTAGAAAAGTTCATTTGATAAAACAACAACAACAACAACAACAACAACAACAACAACAACAACATCTAAATGAACAAACAATGTAAGAATTTTACTTTTCTTAAATAAGACATTTATAAACAAAGCTAAAAGTCAAGCAATCCACATTTAAATGATGCACATGTTGAGATTTATATGTATTTTAAGTAGTCAAGTAATTGAATTACTAATTTATCACATAGATATTTGCATACAAAAATATAAAAAATGAAAGAAAAAATTTAAATAAATTAAATAAAAAAAAAGAAAGGAATTTAAATACAATTTTAATGATTGTAATTAGTAATTAACTAGTAATTAATTAATAACGTAGCAATTGTAACCTAAGTATTTTTTAGGAAAGAGTTTGAGCTATGAGTTTTGAGATATCTTCACCTTAGAATTAAGGTTCTATCTGACATTTTTGTCAAAATTGAGTTATTGACATATTCTTATTAATTGACAACTTATTTACATTATGAGATGTTTTTTTTTTTAGAAGTTGTTAATATTTTAAGACGTTTTATTAAAAAAAACAAATGTTACACACGCACTGTTTGCTATGGAATGCAAAAACTCAATATCTCAAAATCAGTCAGAACGCAGACAGAACATTATAATTCCAAGGTGACGATATGTCACAAAGCCTGGGTTCCACACAATTCCTTCAGGTTATCTGAACAAGTTTAACTTTTCTTAAATAAGACATTTTTAAACAAAACTAAAAGACACGCAATACACCTTTAAATAATGCATATGTTGAGACTTACATGTATTTTATGCAGTCAAGTAATTGAAATGCTTATTGATCAGATAAAAAGTATTTTAATTCATTTTAAAATTAAAGAAATATTTTAATTAAAATTTATCAAAAACAAAATAAATAAGTAACTTACCGATTCTAAGTGAAGTATTTTTAGGGACTAGTTTGAGCATGTAAATATGATTTGTCAACAGAATTCCAACATGTTTAACTTTACTTGACATATATAAAGAAAGCTAAAAGGCAAGCAATACACATTTAAATAAAGCACATGTTGAAATTTTTATGTATTTTATGTAGTCAAGTAATTGAATTACTTTTTAATCAGATAGAAGAAGTATTTTAATAAAAAAAATACATTAATTAAAAATATTTTTTTTAAATTATTTTTAAAAAAAGAAAGTAATTAGAAAAGTAATTGAAATACAATTATAATGATTGTAATTAGTAATTGATCAGTACTTAATTAATAACTTACCAATTACAATATATATTTTGTTATTATATTTATAATATTATATTGTATTTTTTTTTAGGAAAGAGTTTGAGCATGTAAATATGATATGTCAAAATGCTGGTTTCCACACAATTCCTTCAGGTTATCCGAACACGTTTAACTTTTCTTAAATGACAAAATGACAATTTTAAACAAAGCTAAAAGGCAAGCAATACACATTTAAAGAATGCACATGTTGAGATTTACATGTTTTTTATGTAGTCAAGTAATTTAATTACTTATGTAAATGAAGGCGAGTTTTGTGTGTTCAGTATGAATTATTTTGATCATCTCCAAAACAGTGAATAATTTCACTTTATTTCTGGGTGTGTGACTGTTATAAAATGTAAAACTGTAAACTTGTTCAACACCTTTGCAGCATTGGAACGTTTTGAATCATTACATTTACATCACACCCAGTTCAGTATTACAGTGACGAGCACATTATTCACCATTTCAGTTGATAAACAAAACCAACTATAATTACAAACTTAGCCAGAACTACTGTAATTACACATCACGATGGTACAAAAAAAAAACAGGCATGATGATTATATCCTCTGTGATAAAAAAAAGAACAATGTTGGGAATGTTAAATGCTCCTATTCAAGAGCTGCTTTGATTTTTCTGCATGTATTTATTTCATTTTCATCCATCATATAACAAAACAATGCACCTTTTCAATCATAAAATGCACAATTTAGACAAATTAGCTATTTAAAATATCAAATTTAATGATACGCTTGCTGAACAGGAGATTAAACTGACACAAATGATCGTGTGGTGAAGTAAAACTACAGACAAAACGAATCAAAATAATTCATATATTTTATTTCGGCATGATCTTACCTTCGGTTTCTCCATTATATACAGAGGAGGGTGGAGTACTCACAATCTGTACTTACATAAAGGTCTTTCAGGAAATGCAGACATCAGCAAAACTGATAGTGTTCTCTGATATAACTAAAAGAAAATGTTTATCTAAAAATCTGATTGAATTGTGGTGCAACAGGAGCATTAAAGAGGTGCTGTTAGGCATAAATCGCTTTTAAACACAGTTGTGTGTCAGCAGTGTGTGAATATAACCAGCGTCTAATGGTAAACATGAAGTGACTTGATAAAAACAGTCTGCAGAAACATTCTCCTTTTGTACGTGTCATCAGAGGAGGAAAGCCCCACCCAGTGGCAATAGCCCACATGATTTCACACAGTGATACCGGTAAATATTCAGAAAATTACCGGAACGACTGTACCGGTAAATTCAACAAAGCACTGTTCACACAAGCAAGAACGTTCCAGAATTTTTCCAGGAAAGACCATTTACATATCCATTCCAAAATACCGGTAAATGAACCAGGGGGCTATTCCATAAACCAAGAGAATAAGCTAGATAGTTCAAACTCAGTTACTCTGGCAACTTAAGCTGGGAAACTAGCCTGGTCTGGAGCAGGTTAACTCTCAAGTCAAGTTGAAGCTTAATCAAAGTAATGTTAACATTCGCCTGCCGGAATTTGATGCCCATTTATTTCACATAACCTCTTAATAATGATTAAAACTGTAGTCACTTAATCGTAAATATATATATATATACCAAACATCTTTAAGAATCGAACGATATTCATTCATTAATTTTCTTGTCGGCTTTGTCCCTTGCGGGGTCGCCACAGCGGAATGAACCGCCAACTTATCCAGCACGATTTTACGCAGCGGATGCCCTTCCAGCCGCAACCCATCTCTGGGAACTTCCACACACACATTCACACTCATACACTATGGACCATTTAGCTTACCCAATTCACCTGTACTGCATGTCTTTGGACTGTGGGGGAAACCGGAGCACCCGGAGGAAACCCACGCGAACCCAGGGAGAACATGCAAACTCCACACAGAAACGCCAACTGACCCAGCCCAGCCGAGGTTCGAACCTGCG